>VZRF01008745.1:28019-42763 GCA_013396875.1 Vireo altiloquus
ATCCCCCCAGTGTCCCCCACCCCCTGTGAGTGACCCCGCCTGGGTGACTCACGCTGAGCCCTTTTTCTGGAAGCCCTGTGGAGTGGCACAGGTGGCCCTGGCTGCCAGCACCAGGAAGAAAATGCCAACCTGGGGGTGCAGGGGGTGCTGGGAGTGAGCAGGGTGAGTGGGGGTCTCTTGCCCTCCCCGACCCCCAGCCCTGTACGCACAGCGAGGGCGGCAGTGCAGGGCCCAGCCAGGCTCCACACCAGGCTGTCATGCAGGGCCAGCCAGCAGAAATCAGGGTTCCCGTAGCCCTCAGGGTCCAGCCCTACCGCCAGCCCTGCAAAGGGGAGGTCAGAGGCAGGGCCAATTCAGTGGACGGGGATATAAGAGCAAGCAGGGGGCTAAGGTGGGAGGGGTGGGGCTAAACAGGGTGCAGCTATGGCAGGATGGGGCATGGAATGGCACATGGATGGCAGACGGCTGGCAAGAAGGTGCTGCTCTTGGGAGTGTGGCTACACTGGGTAGAGACAGCCCTATGCAAATGAGGGGTGTCTATGCTCCTGGGCATGTGGCAATGCTGATGAGAGCACAGGTATGGCACGGGGGGCTTGTCTAAGAGGTTATTACAGGTCTATGCTCTCAGGGTGAGGCTATGCTGATAAGGGCAGGGCTAAGATTCTGGGGGAGTGTCTGACTATGATTGATGGAGAAGAGCTATGGCCCTGGGGGCATGTTGAAGAGGTTGGGAAAGATGCTCTTGGGTTGGAGGGTGAGGAACCCTAAACTCCTGGGGTGGGGATAAAATGTTGGGCCAGGGTTGTATTCTTTGGGATGGGGCTATGATCCTGGAGGTGTGTCTGAAAATTTGGAGGCAGAGCTATGATGGATGAGGGCAGGATTAGGGACCCAGGGGCCTGTCTAAAATCTTGGATTGGATCTGATGGATGAGGGCAGGGCTATGACTCTGGGTGTGTATCTAAAACCATCAGGGTGGGGCTATGGGGGATAACGGTGGAGCTAAACTCTTGGGGTGGGGCTGTTTTAGACTGGGCATGACTATCCTGTTGGAGGCAGGGTTATCCAGGGGTGTGCTATGCTGGTAAAGCTGTATTTGGGGGTGGGCCTGTATTCTGGGGGTGGGGTTACACAGGGAAATAAGACCCCACCCTGCATCAAATTGATTGGGGGAGAGGGATTCAGGGGACAGGGCAATAGCCTAGGAGAGGTTGTGTAGCCACCAGAAGGTGTTGAGCCAGGTGGAGGTGAGCAGCTGGTGGTCCAGGAGGCAGGGGCAGAATGAGGGCAGGATTTCACAGCAGGGCTCACCGGTGATGAACGCAGGCAGTCCCCAGCCCAGCACATGGTAGAAGCGCATGGGTCCACGGTCGACATGACGGGGTTCACTGCGGCGCCGGTACAGGTGCAGCGCCTCCAGCAGCGCCCAGCCTACCGCACTCAGGTACAGGAACTGCAGCAGGATGGCCACCACGGTGCACGCCAGCTGCACCCGCCCCGTCACTGCCGGCCTACAGCCCCGTCCACGGGCCATGCCCGCAGCCCCGCCCATCCAACCATATGCACAACCCTCCGAACTCCACCCCCTTTGAGAGGTCACACCCCTCTAAAAAGGCCCACTCCTTTTATAGGCCTCACCCCTTGAGAGCCAACCCCCTTGATAAGGTCCACCCCTTTGGGAGCCTCAACCCTTTTATCAGCCCCACCCCTTTATATAGATCCCATCCCTTTGACAGACCCCACTCAATTATAGTCCCCATGTCTTTCAGATCCCACCCCCTAGGCCCAGCCCACCATGGCCCTGCCCACACCTTAGCCCCACCCATTTCAGCCCCACGGACCCAAACAATTCAAAGGCAACAGATCCCCTAACCCAACCACCCCTTCCCAGTGATCCCCTCTCCTTCCCTCCTTTCCCAGCCCCCTTTTCCCACACACCGGGACGTCAGCCTGGTTGATGCCAAGCAGAAAGACGAGCTGCGCAAGGAGCAGCGCAGCTGCACCGTGCCGGCGAATGCTGTGGCGGTTGGAGCGCAGCTGCCTCAGGGTCCCCAGGGCCAGGACCACCAGCGACAGCCCCGCCAGCCCCACGCCCAGTGAGCCGTAGGTGAGCGCTGCCAGCGGCAGCACCTCCCCGTTCTGCAGCACGAGGATCGGCATATGTCAGGCATGTGCTCAATGGGCACGACCCCCCAGACCCTCCCATCGACAGAGGCATGGTTCCCCTTACATAGCAATCAGTCCCTGGGCCTGGGAAGTCCCGCCCACAATGCAGAGCTCAATGGGAAGCCCTGCTCACATTATTCAGGCCCGCCACCCTTTCAAACCCCCAGTCACAGCACTTCAACCATAACCCTCAAAACCCCACCCATATTGTGTAGCTCCACCCCTTTAAACCTCTTCCATGCCACTCAGCTCCAGCCCTCAAAACCCCACCCACATCCCTCGGCCCCTTTCAACCCCACCTACTGCACTCGACCCTGCCCCCTGAAACCACACCCACAGCATTGACCACACGTGTTGTAACTCACAGTATTCAACCCAGGAAACCCTGCCCACATTACTCAGCCACACCCCGTGAAAACACGCCTGCAATCACTCGGCCGCACCTCTTGTAACCCCAACCACATTCAACTCTGCCCCTCGGAGACCGACAAACCCAGCCTGCTCAGCTCCACCCGCTGGAATCCCACTCATCCTGGCTGGACCAGCCCCTAGGGCAGTTCTGACGAATCCGACATAGCCCCGCCCATCCCACTTAGCTCTGCCCCGAGGGAGCCCCACCCACCGGGTTTAGCCGTGCTCCTTGGATTTAGCCCCACCTCACTTAAGTCCCAACCACTTTTCTCAGTCCCGCCTCCATGAGCACTCACGCACCACCCTGCCCCACTAGGCCCCTCCCATTCTGCCAAGCCCCGCCTATCACTGGTCCTCCCCTTTCCCCAAGATCCCCGCCCCATCCTAAAGCCGCGCCCCTGTGCCTGGCACCGCCTGATACACTGAGCCGCATGTCTGCATGGGTCTCCATCCATCCCCGTGTCCCCACCAGGGCCCTGACTCTGAGTCATTCCATACCCCAGGGTCACTGTGTCCTTCCACGTCCCCTGTGTCACATCTGTCCCCCTGTGTCCCCATGCACCCCTCCATGTCCCCCTATGTCCCCACCTCTCGACGGGAGATGTCCATGAGGACAGCAAAGCTGGTCAGATGGTGGCACTGGCAGCTGACATGGCTCCGGTTGCGGAAGGCGACTTCACAGCCTCGTGCTGACCAGCCACCTGCACCACCCGCCCTGTGCAACACCGCAGGGTGACACAAGCTGGGGCACCCGCCAGGACACCCACCGGGGACAAACACACACGCACACACACAAAACACACACCAAGGACACCCACTGGGAACATCCACCCCCACCCAGGAACATGCACCCGACCCAGGACACCCACCCAAGGGGTCATACACTTGGACACCCACCAGGGACACACGCGCTGGGGACACCCACTGGGGTCGCCCTCCCACAGGGACACACACCCACCAGGTACATCCACAGACAATACCCACCCACCCCCTGGGACATCTATTTACCCAGCAGAGACACCCACTGACACCTGGGGACACTCACCCACCAGGGACACTCACCCGGGAACACCTCTCCATTTGGGGACACCCCTCCCCCCCATCTCTGACACCCACCGGGGTCAGAGCTGCCCCCTCATGTCCTGTTCCCATGTTACTCACCCATGACCTGCAGGGACACTGGGGCATCCATCCTGCCCTATCCCCTCAGGATGTCCTTTGTCCCCTTGAGGTGTCTCTATTCCCATGTCCACTGTCCCCTCAAGGTGTCCCTATCCCTGTTACTGTGTCCCCGTCTCCATGGGATGTCCCAACTGCCATGCTCCCTATCCCCTCAGAATGTCCCTGTCTCCTTGGGGTGTCCCCATTCCATCTTCCCTGTCCCCTCTGAGGTGTCCCCATTTCCCTGGGGTGTCCCCATTCCCATGGCCTCTGTTCCCCTAGTGTGTCCCATGTCCCCAGTGACATCAATATGTCTGTGTCCCCTCAAGTTGTCCCTGACTCCCCAAGGTGTCCCCATTCCCCGAGGGTGTTCCTTGGGATATCCCGTTCCCCTGGGTGTCCGTATCCCCATATCCTTTGTCTCCCTGGGGAGATCCCTTGTCCCCCTGGAGCATCCTCATCTTCCCCAAGGTGTTCCCATCCCCAGTCCCATGTCCCTATCCCCCTAGGATGTCCCTGTCACCCCTGGGGTGTCCCCTGTCCTGCCCTCACCGCAGGGAGTGGTTCCAGAAGACGCAGATGGGCTTGGAGCGCTCCTGGGTCTCCAGCAGCCGGAACTGGAGGGTGACAGGCTTGGCCAGCGCCCGGGGGGTCCCTGTGCCCCCCATGGCACCCGTGTCCCCCGTGTGCACACTGATGCTCACCACCGGTGTGTTGATGATGGGGCGCTTGGGCAGCCTGGGGGGCACCGGGGTCAGGGAGCCCACTCAGGGCACCCCAAAACCCACCTTGGTGCCACAGAGTGTCCTGGCACCATACAGACACCATGAGGGCACCCCATTCTCCCGTGTCCCCACTTTTGGGCACTCCAATAGCACCATCCTTGGGTATCCCTTAAACCCATTCTCCAACCCTGTGCCCCCCATCCTTGGGGACTCTCTGTGCCCTCCAACCTTGGGCACCCCATGTGCCCCCTTTACCATCCCTCCCCTGGGATCCCTCAGGACACCCCTGTCCCCATTTCCCTATACCCCCCAGATGCTTGGCTTTGCCCTGGCACCCCATGTGCCACTCCCAGCCCCCCATGTCCTCCCTGTGCCCTCCCTGTACCCCCATGCCCCCATCCCCGGTGGCACCGGAGGCTGCGCTTGTCGGTGTCGAAGTGCTGGGGCAGGAGACCGGCCAGGGTGCGGTAGATGATGACGCTGGCGATGGCCTGGCCCTCACCCAGGGAAGGGTGGCGCTTGTGCCGGGTCACCACAGTCATCCCTGCCTCCTCCACCTCCTCCTCCTTCTCCTCCTCTTCGCCCGCTTCATCCTTCTCCTCCTGCCCACCTGTGCCCTGTGGTGCCTGCCCATGCCCGGTTGAGGGGCCTGGGGGCCATGGGCAGGGGGTGGCATGGTGCTCTGAAATCTCGTTGGGGTCCCCATGGCTACCCTGGAGTCCCCAACTCTGTGGTAGTCCTGTGACCACAACAAGGTTCCCCCAACCCTCCCAGCTCCAGGGGTCCCCATGTCCACACCCTGTCAGCTCCATGGCCACAATGAGGTCCCCATGGTCACACTTGTGTCCCCAAACCTGCCAACCGCCATGGCACCAGGATGTCTGATGCCATCCTGGGATCCCTGGTCCTTGCATCCTTACTAGGGTCCCCAGCCATGCCAGTCCCATCCTGGGGTCCCAAACCAACAGCGCCGTGGTGGCACTGGGGTCCCCATGGTGGCACTGGGGTCCCCATGGTGGCACTGGGATTCCCAACCCTGCCAGCCCATGGGCATTCTGGGGTTTCCCCATCTGTGCTAGCCCCAAGCCAGAGTGCCCAGCTGTGCCATGTCCCCGTGGCCAAATGAGGGGCTTCCCAACCCCTGCCAGACCCAAGTGGGTCCCCAACCCTGCCCCCTGTCCCCCCTACGCCCAGGGGACTCACGCCTGTCCTCAGTGGGCCAGAAGATGCTGTCGGGCAGGATGACGGTTGTCTCCAAGTCTGGGGGCTTCTCCCCCCGCAGCGCTTCATACCGCGGCAGGCGGGCACCCGCAAAGCTGCTCTTGTCCAGCCGCACCACCGACACCACTGTAGCACCACATCACCCACAGCATGACATGACATGACATGGCACCCATCTACCCTGGGGCACACAGACCCCGGCACCCACCGACCCCAGGGCACAACAACCTCTGCATTCCCCAACCCTGGCACCCACAAACCCCAAAGCCATGGTTCCCAGGGCACACAGACTCTGGCACCCACTGCGCCCAGAACCCACTGATGCTGGCATCCAACAACTCCAGAGCAATGAATCCATACACCCACAGATACCAGCAGTCACCAACCCTCGGGCACACGGATCCCAGTATCCACTGAGCCCAGCATCCACCGAGCCCAGGGCCATGGACCACAGCACCCACTGACCCCGGGGGCCATGGATCCTGACGTCCACAGACCACGGGACACATAGAACACAGCCCATGTCTCCAGGGGCAAACACATGCATCTAGGCACACCCATGTTCCCCAGGACACATTTCCCAGACACACAAATGTCCATGTGTCCAGCATGTGTTCCCAGGTACACACGTCACACATGCATACATGCTCCCAGCACACGTATGTCCTTGTGCACACACGTCCCCAGGCTCATGCATACTCCAGGTATATGCATCTGTGTTCCCAGACACACGCCCATGTCCCCAGCACACGCACCTCCCCTGAGCACACACATCCCCAGGCTCATCCATGCCCATGTCCCCAGCACCACACTAAGGGCACATGTGTGTCCCCAGGCATACACACATCCCTAAAATGCCCATGTCCCCAGGCAGATACCCCCCTCACAGCCCTCCAGCCACGCATGTCCCCACTGACCGATGTTAGGGGTGACAATGGTGAAGGGGCTGAGGTAAGTCTGGGGCATGTTGCGTGCCAGGGCTCGTGCGTACTCCTCGAAGTGCTGCAGCAGCTGGGCTGTGCCACCCTCCGTCTGCTGGATCAGCTCCCAGTGCCGCTTGTTCCCCGTGTCTAGCAGTGCACTGCCCACCCGCAGCAGGTTCTGGAGGCACAGCAGCAGTAGTGCCACTGGGAGCTGGCACTCTGGGGTCTGGGCAGGGGGTCCCCAACCTCCCCTGCAGGGCTCTGTAGATGGGGCACCCTGGCACTGGCAGTGGGGAACAGGGGTGCTGTACCCCCACAAAGTTGAGCGTGCACCCTGAGCCACACCAACACCCGCTGCTCAGGGGTGCGCACCACCCTGACATCAGACCTACACCAACCTTCCTCTCTAGGTGGGTGCCCATCACCCTGGTGCATGGGCTCCCTCACCAATACCCTTCTCAGGTGGGTGCCATCCACCCTGGCAGCCAGGTTCCTGCACAAGCACCTCCCCCCTCCCCATGCAGGTGCCCATCACCCCAGTGTCTGACCTTCTGCCCCAATATGTCCCTCCCCACAAGGGTCCCCGACCTCTTTTCCTTCTCCCTCAACCTTCCTTCCCATGGCATCTGGTCTCCTGCCCCAGTATCCCTCCCCATGAGGGTGCCCATCACTCTGGTGTGTGGGCTCCTGCACCCACATCCCTGTCCACGAGGATGTCCACCACCTCATTGTCTGGCCTCCTTCCCCAGTTCCCCTCCCCAGGCAGGTGCCCATCACCCTGACATCCAGGTTCCTGCACCAATACCTCACCCGCACACATCACTGCCCATCATCCTGGCATCTGCTCTTCTGCCTCCTTAGGTGAGGGCCCATCACTCTGGTATCTGACCTTCTGCCCCAATCCCCCTCCCCATGAGGGTGCTCATCATCCCAACCTCTTTTCTGCTTCATCCATTCCCCCTCTGGGCATGTCCCTATCCCCAGGCCTCATTCCCACCTCAGTGAAGTGCACGTCCTGGGTGGCAGCGAGGTGGAAGCCACGCTGGCGGCTCTCATGACGCAGCAGGGCCCCTGCCAGCCTGTATGCCAGGTGCACGTCGCTGCCGAAGTACCCGCGGGCCCCACGCATCGCCTCACGCAGTGCCAGAGCCACGCGCCGGGACTGCCCTGCGTCCCACCGCGACTCGTTGCCCACCAGCTGCTCCGCCTTGGGGGGGGACACACACAGAGTCAGAAGGGTCCCAGTGGCACCGTCACATGGCTGTCACTGGTGTCCCCCCCGGCTCACCCAGGGGCGCAGGGCGGCAAAGGCCAGTGCGCTGCAGTTGAAGAGGTTGGGGGGCAGCCAGCCCTTGTGCTCGTCACAGTGGCGCAGTGCTGTGCCTGTGGGATGGGGACACTCAGCGGCACCATGGGGACAATGGGGCAACCTCAACTCACAGCATGCCAGCAGTGCCGCCAGTGTCACACTCCTGCTCCACCCCGCGGTGACACCAGAGTGGTGTCCCCAGCCTTGTCCCACTGGTGCCATACCCTGTCCCAGCTGTGCCACTACAGTGTCACACTCCTGTGCCACCCCCACCATGACACCACCGTGGCAGCCACGACTCCTGTCCCAGTGATGCCACCAGTGTCTGCAGTGACACCAGAGTGGCAGTCCCAGCCTCATCTCAACAAGTCCGTACGTGTGTCATCCCCACTCCATCTTGGTGGTGACACCTTGCTGGCACCCCTAACCCATTCTAGCAGTGCCACCACAGTGCCACCTCCCTGTACAAACCCAATAATGCCACTACTCACCCCCCTGCCCTGTTCCAGTGATGCCCCATGGTGCCACCTCACCCCAGCTCCATCCAGCTGGTGCCACTACCATGACACACCCCTGTCCCACTGGTGTCACCATCTCATCCAAGCAATGCCACCATTGTGTCACCTCCCTGTACCACCCCAGCAACGCCGCTGTGGTGTCACCCCCTCTCAGCCCCATCCCAGTGATGTCATCACTGTGTCACCCCCAGCCCCACTCTGGCAGCGTTCCCAGTGCCACCCCTGCCCTGTCCCCATGTCCCCACATACCTACAGAGCCCTTGGGGCAGGGGGCTGCGGCTGGCAGCCCAAACCGGGTGCGGGGCCACCAGATGCTGGCCTCGATGGCCCGGGGACAGCTGTCGTAGTTCACTGCAGGGCACAATGGGGCATCAAAATGGGGGACGCAGGGTGGCACAGTGTGACAGTAAGGTGGCAGGGGCACCTGGTCACTGGAACCCAGGGTGACACAGGGTAACTGGAGGGTGACAGCAGTGGCAGGGTGACAAAAGAATCACACAGGGTGAAAGCAGGGTGACATAGTGGCACAGGATGATAGCAGGTGATAGCAGCATGACACAGGGTGACAGTGGGGTGACACAAGATGTCAGTGGGATTACACCAACAACTAAGGTGTTGGTGGAACTCAGTTGCCAGCAGCCAGGGTGACAGCAAGGTGACAGAAGGTGACACAAAGTGACAATGCGGTGATGCAGGGTAGCACAGGGTGACAGCAGGGTGACAGTAGAACCTGGTCACTGGCACTCAGGGTGACACAGGGTTGCAACAGGGCAGAGTAGGGTGACACAGTGTGATACAGGGTGACAATGGCACTTCCTGGTGCCCAGGGTGACAGCAGTGGCAGAGCAGGAGGACATCAGGATGGCACAGGGTGGTGTAGGGTGACACAGGATGACAGCAGGGTGACTGCAGTGTGACACAGGGTGACATTAGGGTGACACAAGGTGACACAATGTGACAATGGTATGATGCAGAGCGACAGGGTGGCAGCAGAGTGACAGTAGTACCTGGTCACTGGCATTCAGGGTGACACAGGGTGACACACAAGGTGACAGAAAGTAATGGAGGGTGACAGCAGGGTGACAGGCACTCAGGGTGGCACAGGGTGACACAAGTTGGCAGTCTCCCACCTTCACAGCCACTGGCTGTCACCTCAGCGAAGGGGTTGTCACAGCGGTCACAGTGGCGGCCGATGACACCAGCTTTGCAGGGACACTGTCCAGTGGTGGCATCGCAGCGGCGTGACAGTGACCCAGTGGGGTAACACTCACAGGGGTGGCATGTGTCCCCTCCTGGCAGGCGGTAGTGGTTGTCCTGGAGGGACACAGGGTCACTGCATGCATGGGGATGGGGTGACAGGGGGCTGGCAGGGGGTGACAGGGAGGTGGCAGAGTGACAGAGGGGTGGCAGGGGGCAACAGAGGGGTGACAGGAGGATGGCAGGGGTTGGCAGGGGAGGTGACAAAGGCTGGCGGGTCCCACCTTGCAGCGACACTCGCCCGTGGTCTTGTTGCAGTCTGGGTCGAACCCGTGGGTGATGTCGCAGCTGCAGGGGCCGCACGTAGGGTGTCCCCACCACCCCCGTGGGCATGGCTGCGCCTCCCTGGGGACACTGGGGCTGGCACTCAGGCACCACGCCAGGGTACCCGCACAGTGCCACTTGTACACTCACATGGCACCTTGCACCCCCACTGTTCCACTTGTACACCCACAGTACCACTTTCTATCCGCATTGACCCCTGAACACCCACCACAGCTCTTGCACACACACTATGACCCTTGCACACCCACCCTGCCCCATATGCCCACCCTCCTTTCACTCCACACCCACCCCCGGTGTCTATCACGGTGCCGCCCCCCTTCCCCCTGGGTGCCCCATGCTCCCCCAGCACACGAGTGTGCCCCACAGTGTCACCAACCGGTGCTGGCAGAGGGCTCCGAAGGTGCCTGGGGGACAGTGACAGGCATAGCCGGAGGCCGTGCCCGGGCGGCGCGTGCAGGTGCCTGGAGGCTCACAGGGGTCCAGGGCACACGCACTGACACAGCTGTCACCGAAGTACCCTGGGCACGGGGACAGGGTTGGGGACAGCAACAGGGAACAGTGATGGGGGACAGGGATGGGGATGAGGGGCAGTGCCAGGGGTGACAGTGATAAGGGAGGGTGGGAGTGCCCTGGGGTATGTGACAACGGGGTAGCAGTGCCCAGGGAGGGTGGCAGTGCCTTGGGGACAGTGATGGGGGTGCAAGTGCCCTGGGGACAGTGAGAGGGGATGCCAGTGCTCAGGGGACAGGGATGAGGAGAGGCAGTACCTTGGGACAGTGACAAGGCTGGCAGTGCCCAGGGAGGGTGGCAGTACCTTAGGAATACTGACAGGGGTGGCAGTGTCCAGGTGACAGTGACAGGGGGGTGGCACTGCCCTGGTGACAGGGATGGAATGGTGGTGCTCGGAAAGGGTAGCAGTGCCAGGGTTGTTGGGGGAAGATGTCAGAGGGGTGGCAGTGCTGGGGATGGCAGTGTCTCAGGATTGTCAGGGAGTCTCCACACATGGGGGTGGCAGTGGCGGTTGTCACAGGGGCAGCAGTGTCTCGGGATGTTGGGGCCTGCCGTGGGTTTCACGGTAGCAGTTGAAGGGTGTCATAGGGGTGTCTCAGTGGTGTCAGTGTCCCAGGGTGTGTCAGGGATGTTAGGGGTTGTCAGAGGGTCCCCATTCAAAGGTGTAGCACTGAGGGGTGTCACAGGTGTGTCAGAGGGATGTCGGCATTCTGGGGGTTTATCGGGCTATGCTGGAGGAGTGTCGGGGAGTGTTGGGAGATGTCAAGGGGTCTCAGGCTCACTGAGGAGGCAGAGGGGGGTGTTCACAGGGGTGTCAGTGTCCCAGGGGCTATCAGGGGATGTCTGGGGTGTGTTGAGGGGTGTCAGGGGTCTGGGGGGTCTCTGCTCACCAGGGTGGCAGCGGCATGAGAAACTGTCCCAATCGTCACTGCAGTAGCTGTGGGGGGGGCAGGGCCCCGAGTCGCAGGGATCGGGTAGGGCACAGCCCCCCTCCACGTTCACCTGCACTGCCTGTGCCAGGCTCAGGGCACCTGCAGTCACCACAGGGTCCCCAACACGCAAGCCCTGCAGGGTCACCCGTCAATGTCCTCATTGAGAGCCCCCTGAAGTCACCCTCTGACACACTCCACTCCATGCCTCAGTTTCCCTCACCATTCCCCTGAGACCCCCCAAGAACCCCCTGCACGATGTCACCATCTGTGTGATCTCACCACCACACGGGACCCACCATGTCACCCTGAAACCCCCTGCCCAACTGTCACCCTCACCTCAGCGTCCCCTGCCACAACACAGAACACCCTAGGACAACCTGGACCACACTGCAGTGTCACCACCTCCTCAGTGTCCCCCCCCATGACACCAGACCCGCTCTGCCACCCTGAACCCCCTGCATAGTGTCACCTGTCATTGTACCTCAACACCAACCTCAGCACCACCTGGTGACACCCCCGTGTTACCCACAGTGTCCCGTTATCTGGGACACCCTCCCACCCCAACTTCCCTGTGTGGGGTCACCTGTCAGTGACCCCAGTGACGCTCCAGCCACCACGACCCCTCCTGCCCCAGTGCCATGTCCAGCCTCAGTGTCCCTCGCTACCACCCAAGTGTCAGGGTGACCACTTCTGTGTCACCCTCCCCACAACACATGACACCCTGAACCCCACACCAGGACCCACTATGTCACCCCGGCCTCCCTCCCCAGCCATGTCACCTCTCTGTGCTTCAGTGGCCCCGACACCAGCTGGTACCCCCTGCACCACCCAGGACCTCCTCAGTCACACACATGTCCCTATGGCCATGTCCCCATCCTGCCCAGGCCCTGGGGTGATGTCCTTGCACCCCATGTCACTATGCCCATGAGTACCCAGTACATCCCAAATGTCCCCCTGCCCACACAGCCCATGTCCCCATGTCCTGTGCCATGTCCCCACTTCATGTCCCCAAGCCCTGTGACATGTCCTGTGCCTCCCACCCATTCTGCCCATGTCCCCATGCTCTTGTGCCCCTCACCATCCTATCCACGTCCCCACTTCTCTGTGCCATGTCCCCAAGCCTCATGCCCCCATCCTTGTGCCCATGTCCCAATGTCCCTGTGCTGCCTTTCACTGTGCCCACATCCCCACTCCGCATGCCGTGTCCCTGTGTCCATGTCCCTGTGCCGCCCTCCCATTGTGCCCATGTCCTTACCCTTACATGCCCTCTTTCACATCCCCAAGCCCACCCCCCACCCCTACCTCCGCCACCCCATGCTCCCATGCCCCCCGTGCCTGCACCTCCGTACCTGCAGGCATCCCTGGAACCCCTCCTCCACGGTGCCACTGTCCCCCAGCAGCCCCCCGAGGCTCAGCGTGCGTAGCCGCAGTCCCTGCAGCTCTCCAGGGACATCACCCACCACCTGAGGGGCACAGGGACCCCCGTGGGTGCCTTGGGGTGCCACAGGGGGTGCCACGGTGGCACCTGGGGATCATCAGAATGGATGCCCCCTGTGCCTCAGTTTCCCCATACCTGGTGGCGGCCGTAGTCGAGGGTGAGGAGGAGGAGGGTGGCAGAGGGGTCACGGCCAGGGCCCCCCCGCAGCTCCAGCTCCACGTGGTGCCAGGCACCATCACTGACTTTGGCCTGGGGCAGACGCAGGGTGGCCAAACGGGCCCCTCCTTGCCAGGCACCAGCCTCCACCTGCCCCTCGCTCAGCTGTGAGGGATAGACACGTCAAGGACCTCATAAACAGGGTGGGCACCAGGGACTGCCCACCGGGAAGTACCATTTCCCCCAGGACAGTAACACATTTCCCTGGGCAATGCCCCCACAAGGGGTAGCACCACCTTCCAATGCCCTCCACCCCCAGCAGTACACCCCACCTCACAGCAATACCTCTGATGCCAATAGACCCCCTCCAGGGCAATACTCCCCTGGCACTTCTCTCAGGGGAAGTATTCTCCCTATTCCAACCCCCCATGCCACTACTGCCCCATGGCCATATATCCCCCCCACAGGCAATACCTCCTGTGCCAATGACTTCCCCAGGGCAATGACCCCTGCAGGGTAATAAACCCTTTGCCAATAACCCCCCAATGCCAATAATGCCAATAACCCCCCTGCCCTCAGAGCAATAACCCCTGGCAGTGCCCCAGTGCCAACCCTCCGACACTCCTGCTCAAGTAAATACCCTCCCAGGCCAATGCCCCCTATGCCAATGAGCTCCCCCCAAAGCAATACCTGTATGCCAATGGCCCCAAAAACAATACCTCCTGTGCCAATGACCCGTACCCAAATCCATAACCCCCCCAGGGCAACAACACCCCTCCCAGCACTTTCTTCAGGAAAACTCCCCTATTTGACTCCCTATGCTTCCCCCATGCCCACCTGCAGGGTGAGGGTTAGGCGGCCTCCAGCCCCCGCCTGCAGCAGGACCCCGCGGGGGTGGCGAGTGCGGAACATGATGCGGAGAGGCCAGGGCAGGGAGAGGGGCAGCGCCAGCCCGTTCCACACCACGCGGCTGCTGCCCAAGAACCGCTGCGGGCCCGCCATCTCTGTGGGGTATGCACGTGGGATGGGGGACAACCCCCACGGACCCCCCAAGTTCACCCTAGGGACCCCTGTGCCATGAGGCAGCCACATGGCCCCTTGTACTGACCACCCACATCCGCCCATGGACTCTCTGCACCCCACCTGGGACCCCCCACAACACCCCACAGCCCCTCACATACCCACCCTTGGACCCTCATCACCCACCCAGGGACCCCATGCACAACCCACAGATGCCAACACACCCTCCCACAGATCTCCTGCACCTATCCACTGATCCCCGTACCCCCTCACAAACCCACAACATCTCCACAGACCCCCAGACACATGCAGGGAGGCCCCTTACCCCCTTCCCACACCCTTCACACCCACCCAGAGATCCTCTCTGTGATCCACAACAAGTCTATGGACCCCATACACCCCCACCACACTGTCCCCCTGGGCCCCCCAGTACCCTCCTGGCAGGTTTTGCCCCCAAAGCCCAGCGGGCAGTGGCAGCTGAACCCTCCCCACTCATGCACACAGGTGCCACCGTTGTGGCATGTGTTGGTGTCACATAGGGTCTTCTTCGGGGAACAACCTGGGAAGGGGCATAGGGGTCACATGCCACACATGACCCGGGACTCCTGGCCCCATGGGGCACAGACATCTCCCCATCCTTAAACCCCTATCCAACCTCACAGTCCTGGTACCCTCTGTCTCCCCACCCCATATCCCAACCCCACCCCGCAGG
>VZRF01008745.1:42795-54484 GCA_013396875.1 Vireo altiloquus
CCCCCCAGTCCTGGCATCTCCCCGCCCCACCCCCAGGGACACAGCCTTGTCCGTGCCACCCACTCCAGCTCCACAGCTCTGGCAGCCCCTCACACCCCCCACCCCACAACCAAGGGACACAGAATGCCCTACCACCATGTCCCTGAACCCCCATCCAGCCCCATGAGCACAGCCCCACTGCCCAGGTACCCCTTAACCCGACACCCCATCTCCCTCTGCTCAAAGGAGCACAGCCCCCCTCCAGTCCCTGCCCAGTCTCCCGGCCCCAGTGCCCACCGGGCAGGGTGCCGTTGTTAGCAATGAAGGCTGCCATGTCCACGGGCTGCTGGTCAATGTGGAGGTGCCGCATGCACCCCACAAAGTGCCGGCTGCGTATCGGGAAACTCTCAGGCAGTGTTGGGACTCCCCCCAGCAGCAGTGGCCCCGTCAGGTCCAGTGACCTGCAGAGCCCACAATCACCTCAGGGGCTCAAGAGACCCCCGAGGGATCCCACAACCCACAGCAACCCCGAGGGAACCCCAAGGGACACCCAGCCACCCCCTATCCCATGGGAGTCACAAGAGAACCCCAAAGAACACCAACACACCCCAAAACCTATGGGGACCTGAGGGAATACCCAAGAGATGTTCCCCCATGGGAACTCAACAGATCCCCAAGGGACTCCCCACCCCCTCAACGCATGGGGACCCCGAGAGAACCCACCTCAACCCATGGGGACCTCCAGTGATCCCCCATCCACAGGGCCTCGTAACCCCCAAGGTCTCCAAAGGTACCTCGCCCATAGGGACCATTCACCTCCAAGGGACCCCTTTATGGGTACCCCAAGGGACTCCCACCCATGGGATCCCAGGGCCCCCCTCACTTCTTGCTGCCAGTCTGGGTGCCCTGGGCAGCGCAGGAGTAGTTGCCGAGGCGAGGTCCGAAGCGCAGGGCCATGGCCGTGTCACAGTCATCCACAGTCACCACAGCCACCTTCTGCTCTGAGGGGCCCTGCGGGACCCCCAAGCGCCCCACCACCGGCTGGGGGGCCCCACATTAGGCAGGGGGGCTCAGGATCCCCATCCCACAGTCTTCATCCCGTTTCTCATCCTCCCACTGCCCTCTGGCCCCTCAACCCCCTCATCCAGCTCCCATGTCCCTCCAGCCCACCAGCTACCCACTCTTCAGGCCCCCTAAACACTTCAACAGTCCCCTTCATCCCTCCCAAGCCCCCATCCTTTTGATCTCCTCTTCCTCCATCCCCCCATCCCAATTCCTTGGGGGTCCTCACAAGTGAGGAAGGTAGGAGGGATTTCTCAGGGGTCCAATGGGTGGGGGTCCCTTGGGGTCCTCATGGATGGGGGCATCTTTTGAGGGTCCCTTGGAGCCCCCAAATCTCCTCTCTACTCTCCTCATCCCTCTAACACCCCCTTCCCTCCACTCTTTCCTCTCCTTCCTCCATCTCCCATCCCCATCCCTCGGAACCTCCATGGGTGGGCACACCCCCCCTTAGGGGTCCTTTAGGTCCCCCAAACCCCCTACCTGCTCCCCCCATCTCTCCATTCCCTCACCCTTCCCGTCCATCTCCCCTTCCTCTGTCTGCTCCCAAACACTCCCCACCCACTGTGCTCCCCATGCCCCCTGTTGCCCCACCTTGTTGTAGTAGTGCAGCTGTACCCGGTGCCACTGCCCATCGCTGACACCTCCAGGCACAAAGGGTGACACTGTGGTGGTGGTCTCACCTGCAGGCACAGCGTCAGGGGGACACAGCCGGCAGGAAGTAGGGGTGGTGGTGCCAGGGATGGGATGCCCAGGTTGCAGTGTCAGGGATGCAGTGCCAGGGATGCAGTGTTGGGGACATGATGCAGGGGATGCAGTGCTAGCAATGGGATGTCCAGGATGCAGTGCCAGGGATGCAGTGTCAGGCAGTGCCAAGAATGGCATGCCAGGGATGCAGTAAGGAATGCAGTGAGGAATGCAATGACAGATGCAGTGCTGGGAATGGGATGTCTGGGATGAAGTGGGGGATGCAGTGAAGGATACAGGGCCCTCAAGGGTGCCAGAGTGCAGTGCCAGGGCGTGGCAGGGGCAGCATGTACCTGCTGAGAAGGTGAGCTGCAGCTGCTCATCCACAATCTCCAGTGCCACAAAGTCATGCCGCTCATTGAAGCGTCCGTTGTACAGCAGGAGCCCGTCCTGCTCCCGTGTGGCAAACCTGGGGGGACACAAGTGCCAGGAGTGCCTCAATACTCCCCAGTCCCACAGTGCCTCCCAGGCACTCCCCAACATCCTCTGACCCTGCCGTGCCCCTGAGACACACCCCCTGTCCCATGACCTTGTACCCACTGTGAGATGCTGGTACCCAACAACCCCTGCCCTCACAAGGTGCCCCCCACCCCACTGCCCTCCATGCCAAGGGATCACCCACACCCTTTGCTCCTACTCTGTGCCCTCAGGGTCCCCATCACCCCAAAACCAATCACCCCACAGTCCATAAGACGCCAATGGGGCACCAATCACCACCCATCCCAGATGATGCCAATGGGGCACCCCCAACCCCATCTGATACCTTTGAGACACCCACCACCCCATACCCCAAATGATGCCAATTGGTGCACCTATCACCCCCACCCACCCAGTGCCCACAAGATACCCATCACCTCACACCCCATCACCTCATCTCATGCCAATGGGGCACCCATCACCATCTAGCCCACACCCCATGACACCCATGGGGGCACACATCACCTCCCACCTCCCCAGATTTCCCTGAGCTCACGTGAGGCCAAGGGTGAAGTGGAAGCGCTGGCGGAGGCCACGAAAGGTGAGGAAGGAGTGTGGGGGAAAGCTGCGGGTGCTCATGGTGCAGAAGGGCTTCTCGTAGTGCCCAGGGGGGCACTGGCACCGGAATCCCCCCACCAGCAGGTTCAGGCAGGTGCCTCCATTTCGGCAGACCCCTGGGGTGCAGCGGCCCCCCCGGGCACTCAGTTCACAGTGTTCCCCTGCATGACATCCAGAACCCCAAAAATAGGGTGAGGAGTCCCATCTCCCCCCACACCTCCCCATTACCCTCAGAGTGGCCCCCCCAGATGCTCAGCTTCCAGGGCTCCCCTGTGTGACACCCCAATGGCACCAGCACCCCAAAAACGGGGGCTGTGGGTCCTCTCCTCTCCCCAGCCCCCAGTAACCCCCAAGTTCTTCCCCCAAGCATTTACAGGGCTCCTCAGTGTGACACCAAGCACCCTAAATTGGGAGGTGGGAGGCTGGAGATCCCCTTGCCCTCCACCCCCCAGCATCCTTATCCCCAGGTCTATCACCATGGCAACTACCTCCCATCGCCATGGAAACCCAGAGACACCCTCTCCCCTCACATCCCTTCCCCCACCTGGCTGGCACCCCGCACCAGGGGGTCCCCTGGGGGCTGGACTCCCAGGGTGGGGGTAGGGGGTATGGTCCCAGTGGCACCAGTCTACCAGGGGAGGGAGGGAGGGCTGAAGAGCAGCTGCTTGAGGAAAGATGAAGATGGACACTATGAGGAAGGGCTCGCCAGTGGCTCTAACCAGTGAAGTCCTCGTGGCACTCGCAGGTGTATCCGCCCTCACGGCTCCGGCACCGGCCGTTGCTGCCGCAGGGGCTGGAGTAGCAGAGGTCGATCTCGGTCTCGCAGTAGTCGCCGGTGAAGCCAGGCGGGCAGCGGCAGCGCAGGCCTGTGACAGGGTGGATGGGGCGGAAAAGGATGGTGTCGGAGGCTAGGAAGGGCGCGGAGCTGTCAAACTGCAGGACGGAGACGCAGCGCATGTAGTTCTCGCAGGGCTCACGCAGACACACGTTGTCATCAAAGGGCAGGACGCGCTGGGCTGTGGTGGCTGCCAGCAGCGACCGGTTCAGGTACAGCCGTTCCTGCAGCTCCTCTGACGAGAAGAACCGTGACACGCCCGGCACTGCCGCCGGCAGCAGTGCTGAAAGGCTGACATTGAGGATTCGTGCTGGCCCCACGTCTGTGTCTGTCTGGATGTTGAAGAGGACAACGCGGTGGCGTGGGGTGGCCAGGACAGCGGCCACCCCCTCCAGGAAGCGGCTGAGCAGCGGGGACAGGAAGCGCTCCTGGGACATGTCGGCCAAGCGCAGGGTGATGCTGTTGCTGAGCATCTCATCTGTGATCACCGTCACCCGCAGCGTGCACTGTGCTGTTGCGCTGTGAATGCCATCTGGGGACAAAGGGAGACGCAGGAGGGGGTCAGTGACAGCAATGGACAACTCTGGGAAAGGATGGTAGGATGGGAATAGTGCTGGATATGGGGCAACCAACCCAATCGGTGGTTGTTGGATGGGGACAGTGCTATGCGGGCTTGACCTTCTTGGCCACCATAGAATGGGGACAGTGCTGACCATGAAATACCTGGCCCATGTAGCCACTGTGGAATGGTGACAATACTGGCTATGTGGTGACCATCCCACATGGCCACCGTGGAATGGGGACAGTCAGGTGGGGACAGTGCCCGCTATGGGGGACCTTCCCTGCTCAGCCATCAAGGAATGGAGACAGTGAGGGTTATGGGGCTGAAGCTGTTTTTGGGGTGCCCATCCCACCTGGCCATCACAGGGTAGGGACAGCAGGATGGGGACAGTGTTGGCAATGGCACTGTAGGTGGTCATGGAAATGGCACTGGTTTTGGGGCCACTGTCCCAGTCAACCACTGTGGAATGGGGATGATGCCAGCTACAGGGCTGATGCTTGTTATGAGGCAGCCATCCTGCTTGGTCACCATGGGATGGGGACAGCAGGATGAGGACAACGATGGCTGTTGGGGACCTGATGTGCTTGACCCCTGTGTAATGGGGACAGCACTGCTTTTGGGGTATCATCCCACTCCACTGGGGTGGAGACAGTGGAATGGGGCTGGTGGTGGTTATGGAGCTAGTGCTGGTTTTGGGGTACCCATCCCACTTGGCCAGTGCAGGGTGGGATCAGCAGGATGGGGCTGGTGTTAGTAATGCGGCTGGCACCGGTTATGGGGCTCCTGGGGCTGGTCACTGTGGAATGGGGACAACACCGGCAGGATGGGATACCCATCCTGCTTGGCCGCCACGGGATGGGGACGGCGGGATGGGGATAGTGTTGGCTGTGGGGGACCTGACCTGCCTGGCCACCATGGAATGGGGACAGTGTGTGTCATGGGGTGCCCATCCTGCTTGGACACTGTGGGGTGGGGGCATCTGAATGGGGATAGTGGTTGGTTATGGGGCTGGGGCTGATTATGGGGCTGGTTTTGTCTATGAAGCTAAGGCTGGTTATGAAGCCAGCACTGGTTATTGGGTTGGTACTGGTTATGGGGTTGGTGCTGGTTATGGGGCTGGAGCTGGTTGTGGGGCTGGTTATGGGATTAGTGCTGGTTGTGAGACTGCTGCTGGTAGTGGGGCTGGGGAAGCAAAATCTCTGCTGGGCACTGGGGCACCCACCTTTTTCCTCCTCCTCCTCTTTGTCCTCCCCCTGAGCGAGGGTAGTGGGATGCAGGACAGATGGGGAGTGGGCAGACAGCTGGATGAAGGGAGCATGGGGACAGATGGGGGGCCAAGCAGGCAGAAGGGGGTGCCACAGAGGTGGCAGGGGTCAGAGCTGTCCAGTGGCCCGTGGCCAGTGACTGGTGGCCAGTGGCCGGCAGGGGGAATGTTGCCATGGCCACAGCTGCGGGGGCCCAGCTATGGCTGGACCTTTTGTTCCCCTCCTGGCTGCCCCTGGCTTGGGGGGGGCGGGGGTCTGGCTCCCTGCCCCCAGCCTTTGTGCCCTGGGCCCCCTGCTTTGTGTGGCCAGAGCAGGGATCCCAGCTAGGGGAAGCTGGGGGGTGATGGGGGCCATGTGGCTGGGCACAATGGACATCAGGCATGGCCTGTGACCCAGTTTCCCCTGGGACCTGGGGGTGGCCAAGGATGTTCCCTCACCTTGGGGTGACCCCCATCCCCCAGAAGCAGCTCCTGGACACCCCCCAGTCGAAACGGTGCTGACAACTCATGGCACAACCCCCCTTATCTTGCGACCCCCTCACTGGGTTTGGGACATCTCAGTGGAGGTTGGAGTGCCCCCTCCCAAATACGCACACCAGACCCTGCGTCTCCTGCCCTGAATTCAAGCAGTGGAGTCTCCTGGAAACACAAACATTATGATGCTAGGACTCCCTCAATACTGCACTGCACCCCGAGCCTTCCCAGATTCACCCATCAGGCCCCCATAATGAGCCCCCAAGGGTATCAAGACCCCGCTGGCACACCCCACCCTCTGCTCCCCCAATACACGCAGTGGGTCCTGCCCCACGCTGCTCAGTGACACACAGAGAAGTACCAGGACCACCTCTGGACAGCCCAGGGGGTGGGAAAAGCAAAGGGGATGCTAGGGACCCTGACTGCCTCCAGCTTGGATGTGGGGTGTGACGGGGGCACAGCATCCCATTATACTCCTCTCTTCTAGATCTGGAGGGTGTAGGCAACCAGGAAGGGGTGGTGGAACTCCAAAACACCTCAGTGGGGTGGTGGGACCCCACACACCGGAGGGCGGGGGGGCCCGATCCGGAGGGTGGGGGCAGCCAAAACAGGGTACTGAGACTCCCATTTCACCTTGCCTCCATTCAGAAATAGGGGTGGACGTACCCACAAACCTCACATGGCTTCCCCCACAAGGCCCCATCCATGGGGGGGGATCTTACCAGAGACAGACACCCTCATGACGGCCTCAAGTGGGCGGTTGTTGTCCAGGGCTGGGCTGAGGCGCAGGTCCCCACTGTGTGGGTCCAGCAGCACAAGGTTGAGCTCATTGCCCTGCTCAAATGCATAAGTGAGGTGGTCAGAGACGTCAGGGTCGTGGGCAGGGATGCGGCCGATGACGCCCCCAGGGAAGCTGCCGGAGCGGTTGGTGATGTAGTTGTTGAAGAGGATCTCAAAGTTCTTGAGCTGGGGGCTGTTGTCGTTGGCGTCACGCAGGCGCACATGGACAGTGGCCCGACTGACCAGTGGTGCCGAGGTCGCCTGGACCACCATGATGTATTCGGCCTTGGCCTCGTAGTCCAGGTCAGCCAGGGCGGTGAGCTCTCCAGAGAAGATGTCCAGTTGGAAGACCTCAGGGATGTTGCCCTCCACAATTTGGTACATGATCTGGGCATTGGTGCCCTCATCGGGGTCGGTGGCAGTGATTCGGGCCACCACCAGCCCGATGGGGCTGTTCTCCTCCACAAAGATGTCAAACTCATCTCGCTCAAACACAGGTGGGTTGTCATTGACATCCAACACTGTCACCTGGATCTCCACTGGCGTCCGCTGGGCCGGGACCCCCTTATCCACGGCAAATGCTCGCAGGGTGTACAGTGGCACATTCTCCCGGTCCAGACGGCGCAAGGTGCGGACAATGCCTGAAGTGGACTCGATGATGAAGTCGCCATCACCATCATCACCTCCTTGGAAGGTGTAGAAGACCCTGCCATTGAGCCCAGAGTCACGGTCAGTTGCGGAGACCTGGAGGACGCTGGTGAAGGCGGGAACGTCCTCGTAGATGGATCCCTGGTAGGAATGGCGGAGGAACTGGGGTGCGTTGTCATTAACATCACTCACCAGGATCTCCAGGTAAGTTGTGTCAGATTTCTGAGGAATACCATTGTCCCGTGCCGTGATGGCCAAGGTGTAGGACACCTGGTCCTCATAGTCCAGCTCCATCTGGGTGGTGACAGCACCAGTCTCAGCGGCAATGCGGAACTGGGGAATGCTGTCCTCCATCAGGTAGGTGATGCGGGCATTCTCCCCTGTGTCCTCGTCTGTGGCGCTGATGACCACCACTGTTGTGCCCACTGGCCGGTCCTCGTTGATGTTGACCGTGTAGTGGGAGCTCTGGAAGACAGGGCGGTGGGTGTTCGCATCGGTGACATTGACAACCACCTGGGCAGTGTCCTGGCGGGTGCCATCGGAGGCAGCAATGGTGAGCAGGTACTGCCGCTCCAGCTTGTAGTCCAGGGGCAGGGCAAGGGAGAGGAGCCCACCACCGCTCTGGCTGGTGATGGAGAACCGGTTGCGGGTGTTGCCGCTGGAGATCTGGTATGTGATGACACTGTTAGCATCACGATCGATGGCAGAAACAGTCAGGACACTGGTGCCCACTGCTGCGTCCTCGTTCAGGCGGGTGCCATACTCCCGCTGGGTGAACTCAGGGCTGTTGTCATTGACATCCAGGACGGTGACACTGACGCTGGCTGTGGAGGCCATTGGGGGAGTGCCCTGGTCCTGTGCCTCCACCCCAAACCTGTAGAAGTCAACCACCTCCCGGTCCAGCTCAGAGGCCACCACGATCCACCCGGTGCTGTTGTTGATGGTGAAGGGGAAGCCTGTGCCAGTCTCCAGCAGGGTGTAAACCAACCGGCTGTTGTCACCTGAATCAGCATCAATGGCTTGTACGTGGATGACGGAGTAGCCCACAGGGACATTCTCCAGCACAGTGGCCTGGAAGGGTGTGCTGACAAAGATGGGTGCATTGTCATTGACATCCAAGACCTGGATGGTAACCAAACCGCTGATGTTGGAGAGAGGTGGGCGGCCACCGTCCTGTGCCCGGATCCGCAGGGTGAACTCCTTGGTGACTTCATAGTCCAGGGGGGTAACAATATCCAGTGTGCCTGTCTGTGCATCAATGTAGAAGTGCCCGCGGGTGTTGCCACTGACAATGCTGTAGTGCACCAACGCATTGCTGCCTTTGTCCCGGTCAGTGGCCGTCACCTGCAGAACCGCTGCATTGGGCACCATGTCCTCGGGGACCTGCGCCACGTAACGCCGCTCGCTGAACTGCGGCGCATTGTCATTGTCATCCTCCACAGCGATGCGGACAGTGGCCGTGGCACTCCGAGGACCTGGATCCTGACCCTGGTCTGTGGCCTCCACCAACAGCTCGAAGGCGTCCACTGCTTCCCTGTCTACGGGGCCACGGGTGCGGATGACACCTGAGCGGGAGTCAATCTCAAAGACCTCATTGGCGTCACCGGCATTGAGGAGGCGGTAGAAGATGTTGGCATTGGGGCCAGTGTCACCATCGGTGGCCCGCACTGTCAGCACTTCATAGCCCACCTCCAGATTCTCTCGCACACTCTCCCGGTATTCTGGCTGCTCAAAAGCCGGGTCATGGTCATTGGCATCGCTCACCATCACCGTCAGTGTGGCCATGGCACTACGCCGGGGTATCCCGTGGTCCACTGCTGTCACACGGAACACGTGGGTGCTCTTGCTCTCGCGGTCCAGTGGTGCGGCAGTGCTGATGGCACCAGAGACAGGGTCCACAGCGAAGAGGGCATCGGAGCGGCTGTCGAAGAGTGCAGCCATGGTGTAGCGCAGCCGGCCTGCCTCCCCCTCATCAGGGTCCTGCGCCGTCACCTGTGTCACTGGTGTGCCTGCTGGCTGGTTCTCCTCCACTGTGGCCTGGTAGCTGGAGGGCTGGAACTGAGGTGCTGTGTTGGGACTGCGGCAGGGGCGGTGGTGAGATATGGGGGGCCTGGAGACCACTGTGGTCTGGGAATCCCCAACATCCCCAGTGTTCATCGCATCCCCAGTGCCTCTGGTCTCCCAGGAGATGTTGGTATTCCCAGCATGTCCAGCATCCACAGTCTTCCTGGTGTCACTGGGGTCTTTCCCAGTCTCCCCATTATGTTCAGTGTCCCTGTTGTTCCCAGTATCCCTAGGGACTTTCCTAGTGCTTCCAGTGTCTCTGGAGAATCTACCAGTCTCCCCAGTAAGCTCAGAATTCCTGGTGCCCCTGGGGACTGGAGTGCTCCTAGTGCTCCCAACACCCGCAGTGCTCAGCATGTTCCCAGTGCTCTCAGTGTCTGTGGGGACGTTGGCATCCCCGGTGTGTCCAGTATTCCTGGCGCTCCTGGTGCCCCTGAGGACATGGGTGCTTCCAGTGTCTCCAGTTCCTCCAGTAATCCCGGTGCCTCCAGTATCTCGGGTGACTCCAGCGTCCCTGGTGCTTCCAGCGCCCCCAGTGCCTCCAGCGTCCTCAGTGCCTCCAGGCTTCCAGGTGTCTCCATCATTCACAGTGCCGCCAGTGACCCTGGTAACCCCGGTGCCGCTGATACCTCGGGACCTCGTAACGCCGCCGCCGCTGTCCCCACTGGAAGAGCCGGTGCCCGGTGCGGTCCCATCGCTGCCGCCCGCGGCCATTGCGGGCCCAGAGCTGTCTTCGCTGTCCCCGGTGCTCGGCGGGGGTCGCGCGCCGCCGCTGTCCCCGGTGCCGCCGGAGCCGCCGCGGTCCCCGGCGCCGCCGCGGAGCTGGGGTGGCGCCGGGAGCGTGCTGGACTGACGGCGGCGGGTGCCGGTGCCGGTGCCGATACCGGTGCTGATGCCGGTGGGGATGCCGGAGCCGATGGCGGTGGCGGGTCCCGGCGCGGGCAGCGGCAGCGGCAGCNGGTGCCCCCGATGCCGGTGCCCGCAGCGACCCGCGCTGCCGCCTGCGCCCCGCCCTCGCCCGCGCGCGCCCGCCGGGGCGGAGTCGCCCCTTCACGGGCCCGGGCGCGCTTAAAGGAGCCGCCGCCGCCGCCCCCGGCACTCGTATGGGCACAGGCGCCCGCACGGGCACCAGCCCCAGCAGCGGCAGCGCGGGGGCAGCGAGCTCACACTCGCTCGCAGGTTGCGCACACACATGTGAGGTGCACGTGTGCGCCGTGCGCGAACACATGAACATGCACACGTGAAGGGACGTGCACGCACCTGTGCATTGCAGGCACGCGTGTTGCATGCGCAGGGAACATGCACGTCGCACACGCAGGGCACACACCAGCGAGCACATACGACATGCGAACCACGTATGTGAAAATACATGGCACATGTGTGACACACACGAAGCACGCGCGTAACACAGAGCATGTGTGTGACACAACACAGAGATCATGTGTGTAAACACACAGCACATGTGTGACACATACAGCACGTGTGACACATCCACGCTCCCCAAGCCCCGCCGTGTTCCCACTGCCGGCCGCGTCTCGACATAGGGGAGTCCATGTCCCCTCACTCCGTGGCACCTCCGATCCCGGGGCTCGTCCCACCGTGCCAGGACCGGGGACAATAAAACAGACTGGGAGCGACCGGACCAGACTGGGAGGAACTGGGGATGCTGGGGGGCACTGGGGCAAACTGGGAGGGAGTGGGGATGTTGGGGGGCGCTGGGACAGATTGGGAGGGACTGGGGAAGCTAGACAGGGGCGGATCCCCGCGGTCCGTGGGTACTGCCGCCCCCCAAGCCGGCGCCGTTCCCGGGGCGTGGGTGCGGGCGGCGCCAAATCGGGCTCCCCCTCGGCAGAACGGGTCGGACGGGTACCGGGGACGGCCCCCCCCCGCGCTGGGGCGGTGCTTGGAGCGCCGGGACGCCCCCGCCTCCGCCGAGGGCTCCGGTGACTCACGGGGCCGCTCCCCTCCGGTTCCACCCGACACCCACGGTGCAACCGGGGGTTTCCCACCCACGCGCAGCGGGGGACAGCCAGGCCCCCCCGCATGGGGATGGACGGGGGGCAACCCTACTGTGTGCCACCCCACCGGAGGGCGGGGGGGTGGGCGGCAGCTGGGACTGAGGCTGGGGGCCCTCAGCCTCACTTTGCATCACAAAGGGGCTTTGTCTGGGGCTTTGTGTGGGGCTGGCAGGGGTGAGAGAGAAGGGTATGGGGACGGGGAATGGGGGGAGAGGGCGGGGGGG
>VZRF01008745.1:63213-74939 GCA_013396875.1 Vireo altiloquus
CCCCCCCCGTATGCTCACACACACGGAGCCCTTGTACAAACCCCACTCCTGTATTTGGAGGACTCGGGGGGGCCACGGGTGGGGACACACGTACAAAAGCCATAACGAAGCTCCGGTCCGAAGCGTCCCTAAGGCCACGTTGTGGGGCGCGGTGGGGTGGGCCGTGGGTACCCCCCCTTCCCTTCACAGCTGCCCGGGGGCGGGGCGTCCGTGGGTGCCCCCCTGCCCCGTCACAGCTCCCGGGAGGACTGGGGGAATGCGACCGTGCCCCCCGTCCTCTTACAGCTCCCGATCGGTGCTGCTGGATGAGGTCTTGAGCGGGACCGAGTCGAATCCATCCGGCATCCGCTGTGGGGTGGGGAAACTGAGGCCCGAAGCCCTCCTGTGGTGGGGAAACTGAGGCCCGGAGCCCCCCCGGGGTGGGGAAACTGAGGCCCGGAGCCCCCCCGGGATGGGGAAACTGAGTACACAGCACCCCCCACCCCAGGAGTGGGGAAACCGAGGCACAGAGCTCCCGAGAGTGGGGAAACTGAGGCACAGATCATCCTCAAATCCCACCCCCACCATGGCTTCTCCAATGGCTACTCCAGGGTTCTGCCCTCCCTCCCCCCCTCACCTTGGCCGTCAGGGCTTTAAGTTTTCCAAAAAGTGACATTTCGGTGGCAAAAAGCAACTCGTCCTCCGCGTCCTCCCCCTCCATGATGGCGCAGCTGTCGGGCGACGTCGCCTCGCTCTCTCGAGCCGCCGCGTCCACCACCAGCTTGGAATATTTGTATTCCAACCTGGGAATACAGGCCGTGCCATCACTCCCCCCCGCCCCGCGACAGCTAGCCCCCGTGTCCCCGAAGCCCGCTGCGAATTGCTCACTTTTGAGTCTTTTTCCAGAAATAAGCGGCGAGCGCGGCCAGCAAGACAGCCACGCACGTCCCGCTGGAAATTCCCACTTTTAGCCAAAAATCCACGCTCCGGCACGCCTGGATCACCTGTGGCGGCAGCGCTTCCCCGCCGTGGCACAGCCGGGGCTCCCGCCACACGTAGGTGGTTTTCTGGTGGGGGGAAAGGGGGTTCAGGGGCCATGGAAGCCGCAGCCTAGCCCAGGGCACAGGGCGGTCGGTACCTGAACGCCGCCGATACAGGCGCCGACGATGGGGCGGTGGTGGGAGCTGGAGCAGCGGGGGCATCCCTCGGCCGTCACCCACAGGAAATGGAAGGTGCAGCCGTCGCAGGTGCCCTCAGGGCATTTGCTGGGGAGGGACAAAAAGGGGGGCTCAGGTGGCGGTGACACCCCAAAGTGGGGAATACAGAGAAGGTGACACCTCAGGGTAGGGACAGCATCACTGAGGTATCCCCGAAGTGAAGCATCCCGAGGAAGTGCCTACCCATGACAGCAGGAGACCTTGGGGGTCCCCAAACTTCCCCCAGGGTCTCCTTTGTTCCACTGCCAACCTGAGTACATGCAGGGCGCCAGTGGCACAGCCAGGATGACACCTCGAAGGTGAGGGACTCTGTGTCAATGACGTCCCCAAAGTGAAGCACCTCAGGGACATGCCCACCCATGACAGCAGGAGATGTTTGGGTCACCCAAATCCTCCCTCGGGGTCCCCAGTGTCCCCTCTCCACCTGGGGACAGCCAGGTTGCCGGTGCCGAGACGCAGGGGGTCACAGCGCAGGCGGATAGTGGTGGCCCGGCCACCACTGCAGGGCTGTGTCATGTCGTTGGACCTGCCAGGGGACATGGGGGTCAGGAGAACAGTGGGGGCACCGTGTAGATGTCATCCCCCTGTCACCTGCCTGCACCTGAAGAAGAAGATAATGTCAGGCAGGTCAGTGTGGCCAGGGGGGAAGAGCTCTGGGGGAGACACAATGCCGTCCAGCACGGAGCTGGTGGTGACACCTGCGGGGAGAGAGGGGTGTCTGCAGTCCCACTGAGGTGTGTCCCAGTCCCAGCGTCCTAGTGCCACCAGAGTGTCCCAGTCCTACCAGGGTGTCTCAAGTCACACCTTGGTGTTCCAGTCCCACTGAGGAGTCCCAGTCCCACTGGGGTGTTCCAGTACCACCAGTGTGTCCCATTCCCTCTGCAGTGTATCCCAGTCCCACCGAGATATACCAGTGACAATGTCCCAATTCCAAACAAGGTGCCCCTGTAGTGTCCCAGTCCCACCAGGGTGTATTTCAGTCCCATTGGGGTGTCCCTGTGCCACCAGGGTATCCCAGTGCTGATGAAATGTCCTAGTGCCTGTGTCCCAGTCCCAGCAAAGTGTCCCAATCCCACCAAGGTATCCCACTCCCAGTGCCAGTGGGGTGTCCCAGTCCCACCAGGGTGTTCTGCTCCCTGTCCCAGCCATGTGTCTGAGTCCCACCGGGGCATCCAGTGCCAGTGTGTTAGGCTACTCCCTATCCGACCCATGTGTCCCAGTGCCACTGAGATGTCTTGGTTCCTGTCCCACCAGGGTGTTGCAGTCTCAACTAGGTGTCCCACTCTCAGTGCCACCAGGGTGTCCCAGTCCCTTTCCCACACATGTGTCTCAGTCCCAACGGGGTGTCCCAGTGCTGGTGTCCCAGTGTCTGTCTCACCCATGTGTCTCAGTGGCCCCAGGGTGTCCCAGTGCCCTCTCACCAAGCAGGTGGTCGCCCAGGCTGACAGGCTGAGAAGACACAGCTGCGTGGGCACCGGTGATGTCAGGGGGCACCAGAATGGCCTGGCACACATAAGAAGTGACGACACGGGAAGGGCCCCCCCGACCTGCCGTCACATTGTCAGCACACGAGGCCATCTTCCTGCCCTGCAGGGACACATATGACATGTGTGCATGGGGTGGGAATGTGTGTGCAAGGGATAGATGTTTGTGTGTGCAGGGCCACAGGTGTGCAGGTGTGGCTTCACAAGTGCTCACATGCGTCTGCACAACTCTGCAGATGTGTGTGTGTGACTGCACACGTGACCAGACAAGTGTGTGTGTGTGTGTGTGTGTGTGTGTGTGTGTGTGCAGGTATGACTGCATGTACACCTGTGCTTGCACACCTGTGTGTGTGAATGTGTGTTTGCATACATGTCCTTGTGCTTGCATGACTATGAGCACATATGCACGTGTGCCCATATCTGCCCACCTGCATGCCCCTGTCCCATCCACATGCCCAGGTGTGCATGTGTGTTCCCGAGCCCTCCTGCCCATATGTGTCCAAGTGTGCCCACCTGTGTTCCTGTGCCTACCCTCCTGAGTGCCCACCCATGTGCCCATGTTTGCACTCATGTGCTTGTGCCCACCCACTTGCATGCCCACCTGTGTGCCCATGGTTTGTACTCATGTGCTCATGTGTGCACACACATCCCCATGTGTGCTCGTGTTTGCACTTGTGTACCCATGACCACCTACCCACGTGCCCAGGTGTGTTCCCACAGAGGCATGCGTGTTCCTGTGCCCTCCTGTCTGTGTGTGTCCATGTGTGCACCTGCATTCCCGTGCCTGTGTTTGTACCTGTGTGCCCATGTCCACCCACCTGCCTTCCCAGGTGTGTTCCTATGTCTTCATGAATGTTTCCACAGCCCTCGTGCCCACTCTCCTGAGTGCCCACTCATGTGCCCGTGGCTGCACTTGTGTGCCCATGCCCACCCGCTGCATGCCTAGGCGTGTTCCCATGCGTGCACATGTGTTTGCCCACACGGGTCTCACCTGGTGCCCGCAGGGGCTGAGGCGGAAGTGGTGGCTGTAGCGCAGCCCCTTGGGGGTGAAGCTGGGCCCGGTGCCTACCCCAGCACCCATGCCCAGTGCTGGGAACTCAAAGCGCAGCCTCTGGCCTTGCAGCGCCAGTGCCAGGCTGCAGTTGTTGTAGCATAGCGATCGCAGCTGGGAATAGGGATAGGACAGGGGGCTCAGGGACGGCCATGGCACCCAGCGGGGACTGGGGACATGGACCCTCGTGGGATCTGTGGAGAGCTGGTACCACCCCTCAGAGACAGGAGGGCCATGGTGGCACGCACCAGGGTCACTCACTGTCACCCACGAGTGTCAGATACTGTCACCCTTCTGGGGCGGCTGGGAGGGGCTGGTGTCATCTCACTGAGGACAGCTGGGGGGCTGGCACTACCCACCCAGTATCAGACACTTTCACCCACCTTGTCACCCACCCAGGATGGCTGCTGTCACGTCCTGAGAGATGGCCAAGGGCAGGCATCACCCAGCCAGGGTCAGACACTGTCACCCACACTGCCACCCACCCTGTCACCCACCCAGAATGTCTGTAAGGGGCTGGTGTCACCTCCCTCGGGACACAGTGTCACACACCCAGGATGACTGGGGAGGCTGATGTCACCCACCCATAATGGTGTCACCCTCCTCATGCTGGCCAGTGCTACCATCTGGGACATCTTAGGTGAGGGGGAGGCTGGTGTCACTCCTCTGGGGCCCATTGACATCACTCATGGGGACACTTAGGGACGCTTGGATCCCCTGCCACCCTCAGTCACCTGGTTGCTGTGTGTACCGGGGCCGCAGGGGTGGCAGGTGGGTGTCCCGTCAGAGGGGTGACCCCGCAGGTAGGTGCCGGCCGGGCAGGGCTGGCAGGTGCCTGAGCCGGGGTCCACAGCACTGCCAGGGGAACACGGGGTGCAGGACCCAGCAGGCTGGGGGGCACAGCGGCGGCAGAAGGAGGCCACCCCCCCCTGCACGTTGGTGATGTTGATGCTGTACAGCTTGGCCACATCACTGGTGAACCGCCGGCCCTGGCACCGAGAGCACCATCACCATCAGCCCCCTGACCCCCATTGGCCCCTCAAAGTGGGGGCCCTCCAGCCCTCCCAAATCAAGTCCCCCCGTCCCTCACCGCCTCATGGTAGGGGGTGCGCTGGAAGGCCCAGGTGAAGCTCACGGTTGCGTTCTTCTCCACCACATAGGTGTAGGATTGTTTCCCTGTGGAGCCTGTCCACGTCTCCACTGGAGTGTTGGTGCGGGAGTTGACACCCTGTGGGGACAGGGGGATGGTGGCACTGCCCAAACTCACTGTGTCCCCCCAAACTGCTGTGTCCCCTCACTCACCACCATAAAGTAGAGTTCACAGCCAACACTGCACAGCGTCTCAAAGACGAAGGTTATCCTGGCCACCTCCCTGCTCTCTGTGTCCTCCAGCACTGGGCTCGGAGGGCTAGGGACAATGTGGGGACACTGCTAGCTCTGCCCCATGGCCATGTCCCCCCTGGTCCCTGGGGACACGCTGGTGGTGGTCCCCACCTCACCTGAAGCCAGGAACCACCAGTGTGAGGATCATGAAGTCGCTGTCAGAGGCTCCAGCTGCCGTGTAAATGTAGTCCCCAGCTACTTCCCAGCCTGTAGGGATGGAGTGACGCTCAGAGGGGTCCCTGGCAGTCCATCGGGAGGGGAAAGGGAAGGGACAGCCCTCTGCCACTACCTGCAATGCCCTTGTACTCGAAGTTGATGCCGCTGAGCACAGTGGTCTCCATGTTGGGGGGCAGCACGTTCCACCACTTGTATTCCAAGCCCAGTGCCGGCTCAGTGCCCGCTGGGCAGCTGAGGCAGACTGGGGACAGGAGGCAAAAGCCCTGCACAGGGGTGGCACCCACCTCCCCCTCTGTCAGCTTGGGGTAAGCTCTTCGCTTACCCTGCTTACCCCTTGAGGCCAGTGATGGGGACAAGAGGGGACAGCTCTGCACTAGGGTGGTACCACATTCCCCTCCCTGCAGCTTGGGGTGCCCTGGTAACCACCCCTTGGGGACAATGATGGAGACAGGAGAGGACAGCTTTGTACTGAGGTGGCACCCACCTTCCCTTGGCAGCTCCAGGGACCCCAGTTACTTCTTGGGGACAATAACTGGGATGATCTTACTGGATACATAGGGACAGCCCTGCACCAGGGTGGTACCACCTTCCTCTCTTGTCAGCTTGGGTGCTGTGGTCACCCCTTAGGAACAATGATGGGGACAGGATGGGACAACCCTGCACTGAGGTGGCACTCATCTCCCCCTGGCAGCCCCAAGAACCCCAGTTACTCCTTGGGGACAATGATGGAGGTGTCCTTATTGGAGTCATGGGGGCAGGAGGGGACAACCCTGCACGGGAGTGGCACCCACCTTCCCCTGGCAGGTCGGGGTGCCCCAGTCACGCTTTGGGTGCAATGACGGGGCCGCCTTACCGGAGCCGTTGGAGTAGGAGCCGTACGGACAGGGCTGGCAGGTGCTGCCGTTGCCTTTGGCGAAGCCAGGGTTGCAGGGGGGGCACCGGGTCTTGACGCCCGAGGGTGGCAGCCGGGCCGCCTGCGGCAGCTCCTCGCTGCAGATCTTGGGCTCTGCCCACTTGTACATCAGCTGGGTCTGCCGGGGGAGCGGGTGAGCCGGGGGGGACACCGGGGAACAGGGGGACAACCCCGGAGTACCCCCGCATTACCTCCCCATCGGCGTCACAGGCCGTGTGGGTGTAGAAGAAATCCTTATCCGTGCAGGGGGGGCGTGGCTTGCAGGACCCCGAGCCAGGCTCTGCCGAGGGGGGACACGGCGGGTGAGCCAGCACGGCCCGGGGACCCCAGCGCTGTTCCCACCATGCGGGGTGTCCTTGTCTTCCCTCCCAGCCAAGGGGTAGTGGGTGCTCCCTACTCCCCACATCACCTCTCCCAGTGGAGGGACACAGGGACCCCTAAGGGTGTCAGCCCTGAGTTTTAGTACCCCCAGTGGAGGCATCGGGCTGGCAAGGGTACTGCAACACTGTCCCCACCTTACGGGGTGTCCTTGTCTCCCCACTCATCATGGGAAAACGGGTGCTCCCTGTCCCTAACATCACCTCTCCCTCCCGCAGGAGAACATCTGCAGTGCAAGGTGAGGGAACAAGGGCAACCCCAAGGCTCGTTGGTAGGGACTTCCTGGTCTTCTCTCACCGGAGTAGGCATCAGGCTCACAAGAGGACCCCAATGCTGTCCCTACCACATGGGGTGTCCATGTCCCCACTCCCAGCCAAGGAATAGCAGGTCATCCCCGTCTCCCGCACCGTCTTCGCCAAGGGCACCCCCGCAGTGGGGGAACAAGGGCACCCCTAAGGGTAGCAGCTCTGCGTGGGGGATACTTGAGTGTCTTCTCCCACCGGTGGAGGTGTCAGATTCGTGAAGGGACCCCAACACTGTCCCCACCTTGCGGAGTGTCCATGTCCCGGACTCACCATGGGAAAACAGATCCTCACTGCTCCCCACATCATCTCTCCCTCCCCCAGGGCCATCCCTGCAGCACAGAGTGTGGGGACAAAGGGACCCCTTGAGGGTGTCCCCTCTCACTAGCATAGCTGTCAGGTTTGTGAGGGGCACTGTCCCCACCAGGGGATGTCAGGTCACCCCTGCTCCCCACATCACCCCTCCCTTTCCCAGGGGCACATAACTAGAGGGACAGCTCTGGGAGGGGGAACCCCCGGGTGTCCCTTCTCACCGGCGTAGGTGTCGGGGTCGCAGGGCTGGCAGGCTGTAGCCCCTTTGCCGGAGAAGGTGTCAGCGGGACAGGGCTGGCAGGAGGTTGAGCCGGCGGCGGGGGCGAAGGTGCCGGGTTTGCAGGGGAAGCACTCAGAAGTGAAGGCCACCCCTGGGAGCGGGAGGGGGCTCAGGTAACGGGGAGGGGGGTGCGCGACCCCTGAGACCCCCCCCTTCCTGCCCCCACCCACCTGTAATGCCGATGTTCCTCACTAGCACCGGTTTAGGCACCTTGGACCAGACGGAGAAGGCGGTGGTCCGCCAGTACAGCACGTTGTTCCCGCGACTCAGCTCCACCTGGCAGAGGGATCCCACAGGATTGGGTAATCCCATAGCCAGGGATGGGTTTGGCACCATGGGTGGGAGTCCCGCTGCCAAGGAGGGGGCCGGAACCAGTGGAGGAGGGTGTGTGGCACCCCTGTCTGTCACCACCCACTGCCCCCTCCACAACCTCGTGGAGCATCTTCTTCCCAGGGGAGGGACAAGAGACGCCGGGGCAGCATCGAGGGACCTTCCCCCCCATGTCACCTCCCTCCAGACACTCACGCTGTGGAATTCCCAGCCCTTCTCTGTCGTCCGCATCCAGCGAGACTCCTCCACCGTGGGCTGGCACTGGTCGTTCTGCACCTGTAGGGAGAGTGTCAGGGACCCCATGTTCACAGGGATCCTGCATGTCCCCAGGAACACCCTCCATGCTTCCAGGGACCCTCCCATATTCCTAGGGACCCCTCCTCATGTCTCCATGAATCACTGCCATGTCCCCAGGGGCTCCCCTCATGCCCCTAGGGACCCCTCCATGTCCGCAAGGAAAGGACACCCACCATGTCTCCAGGGACCCCTCCCATCTACCCAGGGACCCCTGCCATGTCTCCAGGGACATCCATCATGTTCTCAGGGACTCCTCCCATGTCCCTAGGGACAAACATCAAGTCCCCAGGGACCCGTAAGGAGTTCTCAGGGACCCACTCAGGTCACAAGTCCATTCTCCCATGTCCCTAGGGACCCCTTCATGCCATCAAGGACCTCCTCCCATATCCCTGTGGAACCCTCCACATCCCAAGTGACCCCTCCCATGCCCCAAGGACCCTCCCACGTCCCCAGGGACCCACACCCTCCACCCCTGCCCTCTGTCACCCACGAAGAACTCGAAGACGATGCTGCTGTCAGGGTAGATGTACTCGAAGGTGACAGTCCCCGACTGCTTGAGGCTCACAGCATACATGAGGGTGGCCGTGCACTCATCCGTGTTGGAGGCCACGTAGTCCCCCAGTGGCACCCACGTTGACCTGGGGTGAGTGACATGGCCCCGGGGACCCTGTCACTGCTCTCAACCCCGCAGCAGGCAGGACAGGGATGGTAGGGACAGCTGGGAAGGTCCCCAGGAAGCAGGGGGGAAAGGGGGAGCACAGGGTCTTGGGGACAACTTGGGGACATAGCAAGGTGTGGTGGCTAGACACGTATCCCTGGGGAGAATCCCCTGGTCTGCTGAGAGCCATGTGGACTGCAAGGAGAGTAGAGTGGAGTCCCCCCATTCTGGGAATGTGGCTGGATGAGGAACATGCTGCTGGGAGTAGGGAATGGCTGAGAGGAGGATCAATGGGGCAGTGCAGAGGTGCCACTAAAATCAATGTTTCGGTGGTTGTTGGTATAACTTGGGAGGGTTTCATGGTTGTTGGTACAATCAGGAGGGTTCAGAGGCTTCCAGCACAACTGGCATAGTTTGGTGGTTGTTGGTATAACCAGGGGGGGTTAGCGGCTGTTGGTACAACTGGGAGGATTCAGAGGCTGCTGGTACAACAGGGAGGGTTCAGTGGTATGGTACAACCAGGAAGGTTTGATGGCTATCAGTACATCTGGGAGGGTTTCGTGGTTGCTGGTACAACTGGGAGGGCTCAACAGCTGCTGGTACGACTGGGAGGGTTCAGAGGCTGTGGTAAAACCTGGAGGGTTTGGTGGCTGCTGAGAGTACACAACCATGAGAGTGCAGTGGTTTGTTGGTACATCCAGGAAGGTTTAGAGGTTGCTTGTACAACCAGCTGGTGGGAAGTTCAGTGGCTGTGGAACAACTGGGAGGGCTTGGCAGCTGCTGGTACAACTGAGAGGCCTTGATGGCTGTGGTACAACTGGGAGAGTTTGGTGGCTGCTGGTACAACCAGTTGGTAGGAGGTTTAATGGCTGTGGAACAACCGGGAGGGTCTGGTGACTGCCAGCACAACTGAAAGAGCTCAGAGGTTGCCTCAGAGTGAGGATCAAAGGGCTGTGGTGGTAAATAAAGGCACTGGCTTGTGGCACAGGGGTGTGGAGACCCCCATGGGTGCTGTGGGGATCTCCACAGGTGCTCTGTCTCCGAGGAGTGTTGATGTGGGGGTCCCATGGGATTGGGGTCCTGCCACTGCTGTGGGGGTGACACTGCTGGGTGTTCCTTTGCTGGGACCAGGGTGCCCCTGTGGTGCCCTGCTAGTGTCACCTCCCAGGGCAGGATGACAGAAGGGGACAACGGGGTGCTATGGATGCACAGGGGTGTCACAGCACCCATCCTGCTCGCTGTGCCCTGCACCCAGTCCTGACATGCCAGGTGCCCACGTGCTGGTGTCACAGCCAGCGACACAATGACTCACGCTGTGCAGTTCTCTGCTGCATCACCAAAGCCGTCATCCACCTCCAGGTTGGTGGCCACGTTGGCGAAGCCATGGGGCACCTCATCCCACTCATCGAAGCGGACACCAGTGCCCAGCGAGTAGGTGCCTGCAGCACAGGGCCGGCACATCTGTGCCTGCATCTCCAGGAACTCACCCGCCTTGCAGGAGAATGCTGCCAACGGAGATAGGGGGGCATGGGGCGTGGAGGGTCACCCCCCAATCCCCCTGGTGCTGCTACAGCCTCATTACCCTCAGCTTTGCATTTCCAAGTGCTCCCAGCTGGTGGAGATGCTGGGATCCCTCATTCTGACCGTTCCACAAAGGCAACCCTGCCATCCATGCGTTTTGGCACCTGGTGCCCAGCTCTGCCCAATGCAGGCAGATAGTAACCCTCTGCCATGGAGCTGGGGCACCCCCAACGTTTGGGGGCGTGTGTTTGGGATTCCCATCCTGGTGAGTTTGTGTAAGGGGGATTCTCATCTTGCTCATCCCATCCTGGTGCATGTGTGCAGTGGGGAGATTTCCATCCCAGTGTGTGTGGTGGGATTCCCATGGCTCTCATTCCATGTGGTGACTGTGAGTGCGATTCCCATCCCCTTCTCATGCATGTGTGTGTGATTTCCATCCCCCTAGTCTTTGTGTGTGTGGGATTCCCATCCCATCTTATCCCAGTGTATGTGTGGGATTTCCATCTCTCTCATCCCATCCTGGTGAGAGAGTTTGTGTGAGGGGGATTCTTATCCTGTCCTGGTGCATGTGTGGGGTGAAGGGGATTTCCATTCCAGTGTGTGTGTGATTCCCATCCCTCTCATCCCATTCCATGACTGCATGTGTGATTCCCATCCCATCTTATCCATGTGTGCATGGGATTCCCATCTGTCTCATGCCATCCCAATGCCTGTGTGTGATTCCCATCCCTCTCATCTCATCCCAGTGCCTGTGTGATTTCCATCCCATGCTATCCTGGTGTGGTGAGTGATTTCTGTCCCTCTCAGCCCATCCCAGGGAGTCTGTGTGTGTGATTACTATTTCATCCCATCCCAGCGTTTATAGTTCCTCTGCCATCCCATCCCAGGGATTCCCATCCCACTGATCCCATTCCACCTTCCTGTTGCTGCCTGCACTGGAGCCAACAATGGCTGTGCTTGTCTCCCTGCTCTCTCCCTCCCCTCACCCTCATTTCCCACCCCTGTCATTCCCACCCCCCAAACCTGACCCCATCCCATTCCTGGCAGGAATCTCACAGCACTCAGTGCCCCTGACAGGGTCGGGCAGGCCGGTGCAGAGTCCAGGCGTGTGTGGCACAGCCACCCTCCAGCGTGAGCCCGAGCTGTCACATGCTGTGTACTCGTAGTGGTACTCAGACTGCAGGAGACAGAGGGGGGACATGGGTGGAGCTGCACTCCGAGACCCCCCAGACTGCCCCCACACCCTGTGCCCCCTGAGAAGGGCTGGGCCTGGCCCCTGGGCCCAGCTGTGCTTTGAAGGGGTGGTTTTGAGTTAAGGTGTGGCAATGTCCCGCAGTGCCCAGGGCCTGGTAAAGGGGGCTTGGGAAGGTGCTCAGAGTAGGGGAGTATTGTGGCAGGGGGTGTCAGTATGGGGGGATGCTGGGAAATGGGGGTGCTGTGGGTG
>VZRF01008745.1:81772-98333 GCA_013396875.1 Vireo altiloquus
CCCCGGGCCCCCGCGGCGCCAACGCGACAGCAGAAGCGGGCGAGAGGCGCGGCCAGCCGAGCGCCGATCGGCCCAACGCGGATCCCGAGTAGCGGGCGGCCTCAATCGAGCGCCTATTGGGGGAGGTGCGTGCGCAGCGCCAGTATCGCCCTGTGCCCGCCCAGCAGCGCCAGTAAACCCGTCCGCCCAGGAGCTGCCAGTGCGCTCAGTTGTGTGTGACCAGTCCCCGTCTAAGTCCTCTAGAGACCCCTCAGTATTCCCAGTAACTCAGTATTCCCCCCAGTGCACCCAGTCCCCATTCCAGTCCTCCCAGGACCCCCCCAGTGCACCCAGTCACCATTCCAGTCCTCCCAGTAGCCTACCAGTACTCCCAGTAATCCCCGGTCCTCCCAGTAACCCCTCAATGCAACCAACTCCAGTGACCCCCGGGCTCCCCAGTAACTCACAATCTCCCCATAACCCTCCAGCACCCAGTGCTCATCCCAGCCCCCAGTAAGCCCCAGTCCTCCCGGTACCTCCCCGGTGCAACCAGTCCCCATGGCAATGCCCCAGTAACCCACCAGTACTCCCAGTAACCCTCAGTCCTCCCAGTATCCCACTACCACTCAAGTGCAACCAATCTCCTGTCCAGCCCCCAGTGAGTTCTAGTCCTCGCAGTAAGCCTCCAGTGCTATCTGACTCCCAGGTTACCCTGTAACTCCCAATTTAAACCTAAGGCCCCCTGTCCAAGCACCCAGTCCCCATCCCAGCTCTTCCAGTAGCTGCCAGGCCCCCCAGTAATCCCAAGTCCCCCAATAAACCCCAATGCCTCCAGTATCCCAGTCCTTCCAGTAACCCCAGTCTCTCAGTAACATCATGTGCCACCCAATCCCCATCCCAGTATCTCCCATGAGCCTCCCAACTGACGCCCAGTGAACCCAGTAACTCCTTGCACCCCTCAAAACACCCAGTACACCCAGTCCCCCACCCAGTTTCTCCAGTAACCCACAGCTCCCACAGTAACCTACAAAATCCATGGTCCCAGTGCACCCAGCACCAGCGTTCCCAGTGTTGCCAGTGCTCACAGCAATCCTCAGTGCCTCCAGGGTTCTCAGCGCCTATCAGTGACCCCTGCGGTCCCTGTGTTTCCTGTGCCCCCAGCAGACCCCAGTGCCCTAAGCTGTCCCAGTCTTCCCAGTGACCCCAGTACCCCCAGGGTTCTCAGTGCCTCCAGGGGCCCCAATGTACCCACAGTGGTGCTGGTGCCCCCAGCAGTCCCCAGTGCCTCCACTGTTCCCAGGACTCCAAGCAAACCTAAGGCTCCCAGTGTTCCCAGTGCCCCAGTGCCCCCAGCAGTCTCTGTGCTCCCAGGACTCCCTGTGCCCCCAGCAGGCTCAGTGTCCCCAGCAAACCTCAGTGCTCCTAGTACACCCAGTGTTCCCCATGTCCCCAGTGTCAGCCTAGTGCTCCCCCACTGGGTGCGGTGCTCTCAGTGTTCCCTGTATCCCCAGCAGACTCCAGTGCCCCCAGTGGTCCCAGTACCCATATAGACCCAGTGTTCCCAGTCCCCCCAGTGTTCCCACTGTACCCAGCATCAATGTTCCCAGCGTTCCCAGTGCTGCCACTGAGTCTGGTTCCTAGCACATCCAGTACACCCACAGTGGTCCCGGTTCCCCTCAGTGCTTCCAGTGTCCCCAGCAGACTCCAGTGTTCAGAGTGGGACTGGTAACCCCAGTGCTCCCAGGAGTGGCCGTGGGCACAGTGCCAGCAGCCCAGTGCAGGACATGTGTCACCATCCCCTCAGCCCGGTCAGGGCTAATCCCAGGGATTAGAGCCTTTTGCTGATAGAAGGGCCACCATCACCGCCACTGCCACTGTCATTGTCACTGGAAGGGCACAAGGACAATTTGCTGGTTCTGTGGGGCTGGCCCCGGCTATGTTCCTGCAATCCCAGCCCCCAGAGTGCAGGGACAAGGAGAGCTGGCACTGGGGACATGAGGCTTTCACAGAGCAAGAGGGTGAGTAGGATGCCAGGGGGACAAGGACACACATGCTGGGGGTGGAAGGGGACACCAGGGGCCACGCCAAGACACATCCCCAGGCCCAACATCTGCCTGTCCTCTGGTGTTCAGCCTGGGACCCCTCACCCTCCTTAGGTTCCAGAGCTTATGTGGAGAATTCCCATTCTCCTCCTGCTCCGTTGTACAGCTGCAGCTCCCAGTGGGAGGGACATCGGGGGTTGATTTGGTCCCCACTAGTGACAACTTTGTCTTTGCCTTTGCCAGAGTGATGACAATGCCTCAAGGAGCAGCACAGTGCTGGGTGGGTGCTGGGACTAGGGCATGGGGCTGTGGGACTCATGGGAATGGGGATGGGGGGTGATGGATACCCCAAGGACAATGGGGATGCCAGGGGTGATGGAGACACAGGGGCAATGGGAACCTGGATGTTATGGGAACCGAGGAGTGGAGGACTTGGGAAATCCCAAGGGTGATGGGAACCTGGAGTCCTCAGGAGCAATGGGGAACACACGGACAATGGGGATAGAGACCACAAGGAGTAATGAGTACCCTGAGGGATGATTAACACCCCAGAGGTGATGAGGATCCCAGGGACAGTGAGGACTTGAAGGTTATGGGGACATCCAGGACAATGGGGATACCTGGAGTGATGGGCACCCCAGTGGTCTTGGGAACCCCAAGGGTGAAGAGGATACAATGAGACTGGGACACCAGGGTGATGGAGACCTTGGAGTCAAGGAGACTCTAGGGACAACAGGAACCCTGAAAGTGACAGGGACCCCAAGAAGTAATGAGGACCCTGAGGGATTATGAACACCCCAGGGGTGATGGGGGACCCCTGGTACAATGAGGACCCCTAGGGACAATGGGGACCTGAGAGGTGATGGGCACCTGATGGGTGGTGGGTACACCAGGGATGATGACCCCAAGGAGTGATGGGAGGATATGGGAACCACAGGGTGGCCTGGGACAGGGACACTTGCACACAGGGACCTTCACATGGGGGCAGCATGTGAGGACTCCGGGCTGTATCACCACAAGACCCCAGGGGCTGGGGACACAGGGGCTGCTGTCCAGAATCTCACCTTTTGCTGGCATGTGGCCCCTCCCCATCCCCCAGTGACACTGTCCCAGGTTGTCCCACTCCTTGTAGTGACCCCATCCCCCCATAACCCCATCCCTGGTGACCCCTTCCCACTGGTGACTTCATGCTTCTAGCGACCCACCCCCAGGTGCTCCCATTCCCTGCTGATCCCCCTGCCCCTCCAGAAGGTGACAGGAGCAATGTTCTCTCCCTGGACCTGGTCCCTGATGGCCACAGGGGCCTCATTCAGCCTAAGAAGGTGCCAAACCCAATACAGGAGTCCCGAAGCCACCAGGACCTGCACCGAGAGCTACTTTTCAGCCACAGCAGGTGGGCACAGGGATGGGGGCCTGTCTCCAGATGGGTGGCTGGGTGGGGTGGCCTGTTGAAGCCTATCCATCTCTATAGGGGGATCCTGCCCTGGCACAGGGCCAAGCTCCCACGGGTGCTGGAGAGCCACCGGCTGAGGCAGCTGCGGGAGGAGCTGCAGGGACCTCCGTCTAACCTGGAGCAGTAGCTGAGGATGTGTCACCAGAGACTTCAGGAGGTCTGTGATGTCCCTTTGTCCTTGTCCATCTGTCCCAGCCTCCATCCCTGCATCCAGGCCAGCCCTTGTGCCTTCACCTCACTATCATCCCTCCATTCATCCACCCATGTATCCATACATACGAGCATGCATCCATCCATCATCCATCCACGTACCCATGAATCAATCCCCTCATTCAACCTCCATGCATCCATGTATCCATCCATCCAAACATCCATCCATCCATCCATCCATCCATCCATCCATCCATCCATCCATCCTCCAAATGTCCATCCAGCTACCTATCCATGTCCTTCCCTGGGGACAGCCAGGTGCTGATAGGGCTGTTGGGGCACTTGGGCTGAGTAATATCCAGGGAACTTGGCGGGTGGCTGAGGGAAGTTGGATGGGGTGGACACGGGTCAAGGGATGGCCAACAGTGACTAAGTCATTCCTAAGCTGAGGGAATACCTGGGTCAGGAGACAGCCGAGTCACGGGGAGTGCTAGGGGGATCCCAACCAGGCCCCATGGCTGCCCCTCCTGCAGCATGAGCGCAGGACCCTCACTCCAAGTTCCTGCTGGTGTGGGACAGCCTGCAGATGATGAAGCTGGTGGAGGCAAGTGCCCGGCAGCCGTGAGCTGAAGCCAGCCCAGCAGAGCTCCCTGAGCCCCCTGGTACCCACTGGGCTGCTCCTGTCCCCAGCATATCCTGGCACTAGGAACGGCACTCGGCACTGCCATTCTGGGTAAGCTTGTGGTTAGGGGTGAGTACTGGAGCCTTGGTGTCCCCATGCCAGTGGCAACCAGGGTGCCAGTAGAAGAAACTGGTAAAGCCAGGGCAGTGCCACGGGTGATATGGGGGATGCCCCCTGACCTGCACCTGCCCTGGCTCCATGAACAAGAAAACATCAAATAAAGTCTTTTATCTTTAGTTTTTTTAATGGAAATGGGACAGAGACAGGGATGGGGTGGCATTACAATGGGCTGATGGCGCATGGTGGGGATGGAGGGTGGTCATGGTGACCACTGGCTCATTTTGCTAGTGGTGCCACCAGCCCAGCTGCAGTTGGTGTCCATCCAAGGCCTTCAGCCATACCCTGGTGGCACAGAGCCTTCCTCACTCTTTCAGTCTCCTTCTCCTTTCTCTTCTGTTTTCTCCTGGTGTTTTTTAACATTTCCACAGTTAAACGTGTTTCACCCCTGCCCCTTTCACCTGCAGCTGCAGAAGAGGCACTGGTTTGAACAGGTTTCACATCAACAGCCCCATGCTGACAGCACTATCCTGGGCACCAAGGTGGGGAACAGGCCATTGTTCTGGGGAGTCTGCACCCGCCCCCAGACTGCTCCCTGCATCCTTTGTCTGCTCCCTGCCTTCTCACCCCATCCTGTCCAGCCCCGTCCCATCGGGATGAGCCTCTTCCCCACCCTGCCAGGTGCAGCAATGCAGGATGTACCCAACTCACCCCAGTCCAGCTCAGAGGGGCCACAGTGGCTGCGGCATCATCTTCCCACGTCCTGGGAGAGCCTTGGCAACATCTTGGCACAATCGTGGCACCATCCTGACACTGCCCTGCTGTGCATGGCCAGGGCAAGGATGAAGACAGTGGTCCCTGTGCTTGTATGCCTGTACCTACATGGCAGTAGAGATGGAGCCTCCAACAAGCACTGTGCTAGGCTGTGCTGGGCTGCAGTGCCACACCACACCAAATTGTACCATCCCATGCCGTGCTGTGCCAGGCCATGCTGTAACATATCTATACTGTACCATTCCATGCCACGCCACAGAGTTCCATGCCATGATATGCCACACTGTACAAGGCTGAACCACACCATACTATGGCGTACCATGTCAACACAGACCAAACCATGGTAAAGCATCTCATACCATCCCATATCATTCCACGACACAGTGAGCCATGCCACACTGTATGTTCCCATGCCACCCACCCCATACCATACAGTACCATGCAGTGCTGTGCCATGCAGTGCCATTGCATGCCATGCCACACAGTGCCGTGCCGTGCCGTGCCGTGCCGTGCCGTGCCGTGCCGTGCCGTGCCGTGCCGTGCCGTGCCGTGCCGTGCCGCCGCTGGGGGCCGTCCAGAGGGGCGGGGCAGGGACCGGGGCAGGTGTTGCTCACCCCGCTCCTCCCTCCGCTCAAGCCCAGACCCGTCGGTTTCCCCGGCGCGGCAGAGCCGGTAGCGGCAGCTGGCCCAGGTAAGGGATTCTTTCACCCCGCCGGGACCCTCGGGACGTCTGCCCTGCCTCTGGCCGCCCAGTGCGACGTGGAGCGGGTTGGGGAAACTGAGGCACGGCGAGGCGACGGCGCTGGAAAATGGGTGTGAATCCCCTCCGCCCCCGCCCCACTGCCCCCCTTTCACTCCTTCCCCCAGAGTTTGGGGGTCTTGGGGTGCTGGGGACCCCCCTTTCCCAGGCCGTCGGTCGCTCCCACCCCAGGATCCGCCGCCAGCCCAGACGGGAAAGAAAGGAAAACTGGCGGAGGTGCCCAGCGAAACCAGCTGGGGCGGGAGCGAGGGGCCCTCCGGCGCCCTCCCGCCGCACCCCAACCACCTTTGACCCCTTCGAGAGTGTCACCCTCCCCCCGCCCCGCGCTGTCCTCACCCTTTATTTATGGTAGGACTTACAAGAAGGCAAAGCAAACATAGCCTCGCCTCTCTGCCGGCGCCATCGCGGCACGCCCGGGGTGACATGAGGGGTTTTGGAGGTGCAGGGTGGGGGGCAACCGTGGGTGCTGCCCGGCTGGGGGCGTAGGGACGAGCTGTGTCCCCGCTGTTGCCCGCAGGGTCTCGGCGCAGCATGGGGGAGGCGAGTGACACGGACAGCGGGATCATGCTGCACTCGGGTGAGAAGGGGGGTTGGGGGTGAGGGAGGTTTTGGGGTGCCCCTGTCGCCCATGGGTGCTCTGATAGACGTGTCCCTCCTTCCCAGGCAGAGAACGGAGCACTTAGGTGCATGGGAACACGCAAGAGCTGCTTGGGGAAAGCTTTGGGGAAATGAAGGGGTAGAGGAATAGGGGCTTCCACTGGGTTTGGGGAGGCACCCCAAGTGTGGTGGGGGGTGTTCTGGGCAGGATTTGACTCAGACAGGTTTGGCTTGGGATGGCTGAGTCAGACTGAAACCTTCCTCCTGTGCCCCCCCCTTCCCCAGCAGGGACGTCACACGTGTCCCGGGGGGGGCTGAAGCACCCATGGTGCTGCTGGGGGAATTTTGTGCATACCCTGGGGGATTGGAGGACCCATGGGGGCTGGGGGGGGGGGNATGGGTGCTGGGGGGGGGTGGGGGCTGAATTCCTGGATTCCCTGGGGGCGTTGGAACACCAATGGGTGCTGCTGGGTGGGGGAGACAGCTGTCCCAGGGGAGTCAGAATATCCACGGGTGCTGCCGGGGGGGAAGGGAGGCACAGCTGCTTTGGGGCAGCTGGAGCCCCCCTGGGTGCTGCTGAGAGAGTCATGGCTGCTTCTTCCTCCCCTTGCAGTGGGGGGAAACTAAGGCAGGGAGGCTGTGGAGTGGTGGGGGGTAGTACCTGGGTACTCTCATCCCTCCAGACATCTGTGTGTCCGTTCCAGGCCCTGACAGCCCGGCATCCCCCCCGAAGGAGCGGGTGCAGGCGGGGCGGCGGCAGCAGCAGGCACTGGAGGCCCGGCTCGACGGCTGTGTCCAGGAGCTGCGGCGGCTGTGCCTGCGTGAAGCGGTGAGCAGGGTGCAAGGACCCCCTGCCTGCCCTTACATGCTGCCATGGCTCTGCTCAGTGTCCCTGTGCTGCCCTCAGGAGCTGACGGGCACCCTGCCCCACGAGTACCCCCTGAAAGCCGGTGAGAAGCCCCCCAAGGTCCGGCGCAGGATTGGGGCTGCCTTCAAGCTGGATGAGATCGTTGTTCTCCGTGGGGTGGTGAGGGGGTCACTGGGGTGAAAAGGTGGTGGGGACCCATCCCATCCCATCCCATCCCATCCCATCCCATCCCATCCCATCCACTGTGGAAGCTGCCTGAGGGTTACCTGGAAATGGCACTATCCCTATCCCATGGGTGGTGGTTGGGTGCCAAGTGCTGTAAGTGGGGGGGGCAGGGAGGTGCTTCCAAGCATGATGGATGGTGTTTGGGTGCTGAGATGCCCCAGTTAAGGGAGATGTTTAGGTTCTGAATGCGATGTTTGGTGTTGGGGTGCCCAGGGGATGGGACGAGGTGAGGTTCCAAGCATGATGGGTGGTGTTGGGGTGTTGAGTTAATGGGTTATCATGGGGTTCTAAACATAATGTGTGGAGTTGGGGTGCCAAGGTGATGGTTGGGGGGGTACCAGGTGTGATGGGTAGTATCTCATTGGGGTGCCAGAATTATGGGAGGAGGTGGGTTTCAAATGTTATGGGTAGTGGTGGGGTCCTGAACATGATGGCTGGTGTTGGGATCGGTACTGGGTGTTGGGGTCCCAGATGAGATGCTGGGAGGGGTTGGGATCCCAAGTGCTGTGGATGGTTTTGGGGTGTTAAACACGAAGTGGGGCTTGGGGTTTTGAGGTGTGCTTCTGAGCATGTCCCCCACCCTCAGGACCCTCTGGAACGGGAGCGGGCGCTGCAGCTGCAGATTGCCGAGGCCTCCCGTCGGCTCTGCCACGAGGAGAACATTGGCCGGCGGGTGCGGAAGAGGCGGCAGACGGCAGCGCTCCGGGAGGAGCAGAAGCTGCGGGATCTGGAGCAAGTCCTGAGCCAACGGCGGCTCCCAGCAGGGCAGAAGGACACCAGCACTGCCGAGGGTGAGCCCCCTGAGCCCCCCAGCTGGTGGGGGGATGCTGGAGGGCAAGGAGGCAGAATGGGGTACTGTTTGGCTGGATGTTCCTGGGGAATACAGCTGAATTCCCCATTCCCTGTGAATGCACTCCAGTGGATGCAGCCCAATTCTTCATCCTAAGTGCATGCACCCCTCTGGATGCACCCCAGTATGCCATTCACAATGCTTGCACCCCAGTTCCCCATCCCTGGTGAATGCACCTCCCTGGATTCACCCCAGCTTTCCATCCCCTGTGAATACCACCCAGTTCTACACCCCCGATGAATGCGCCCCAACATACCATCCCTGGTGAATGCACCCCAATTCCCTATCCCTGCTGAATACACCCCTTGGATGCCCCCTGGAAGGCCTTCTCTGGTACATGCACTTCAGTATGCTCTCACTGTCAATGCACCCTGTTGAAGCTACCCCAATACTTCATCTCTGGTGGTTGTACCCTTGTGAGTGCACCCCAAAACTTTGTCCCCAGTGCATGCACCCCAAAACACCATCCCTTGTGTATGTGCCCCCTGAATGCACCCTAAAACTCCATTCCTAGTGCATGCACCCTGATAAACCATCCCCAGTGGTACCTCAGTGAATCCACCCCAATACTTCACTTCCATTGATTGCACTCCCCTGAATGAGCCCCAGTACTTCAGCCTTGCACCCCATAACTATCCCAGATCACCCATCCTCAGCACCTGCACCCAAAGTGGGGCAGGATGTGGCCCAGCTGCCGTGTGCCCATCCCAGTGGCAGCCATGCAAGGGAGTCCCCATTCTCTCCGTCCCTGTCGTCTCCAAGGACCAGGGCTGTGGTGGCAGCGGCAGCTCCTTCCTTGCTGGTACCCCTAACCTGCCCATCCTGGGCAGGCTGGGAACTGCACATGGCTTGGTAGAGCCGGCCTGGCCGGTACCGCTGCCGTCCCGGAGCGTGTTGGGACAGGCGGTGTGGGAGAGGGGAGCGGAGGCCTGCGGGGATGTGCTGGGTGGTGGCGGGGCCGTGGGAGCGCTTTGGCACCTGGAGGCGGCCCTGGCTCCATTCTCACAGGGCCCTGCCCCACAGAGCTCAGTGCCTCCAACGAGAGCTCCATGTCTGACACCGGCCTGCTGGAGGAGGGTGAGGGGGCTGTCGGGACCAGGGGGGACACCAGCATACCCCTTGTATGTTTTGTCCATTCCAACCCTTCCTGTGTCCCTTCTGTCCCAACTCTCCATGTGTCCTCTCCATCCCACTTCACTGTCACTGACCCCTCCATGCCATTCCCCTGTGTGTCCCTTCCATCCCAACCCCCCACATGTCCCCTCTATGCCAACCATCCACCTGTTCCCTCTATCCCAACCCTCTCTTTGTGTCTCCTCCATCCCAACCCTCCATTTCTCCTACAGAGGACACACGGCCACCAGGACCTGCCACCCCACAGAGATCCCCGTCTCCAAAGGACCCCACCAAGGAGGAGGAGCCGGGACTTCTGACAGCTCCCCCCACTCCCTGGCAGGAGACCAGCCTGGACAGACCCTATGAGAGGGCCAAAAATCCCGGCGTTGACCCTGAGGATGGGGAAACCCAGAGCTCCCAATGCTATCTTGGGTCCCTGATGGCTGCCCCTGCCAACTCCTTGGCCCCTGGCACCCCTGACCCTGCACGCTCCCCAGTGTCCAGGACAGGGGACCCTCCCTACCGATTTGTCCCCATCCGGACCCTGGTGCTGTGCCGGCAGGCAGGTTCCAGTGCTCCCAGCACCCCAGAGCCATCAGGACGGCGGGGACAGACTCTGAGGTATGTCCTGAGCATGGAGAGGATAGACAAGGGCTTCTGCAAGGGAGGATGGAGATAACCCCATGGAGAGGGGGATGGAGATAATTCATGGAAGGAGGATGGGAATAACCCTGTGAGGATGATGGAGCTCAGTTCATGGGGAGGATGTTGGAAATAATTCCATAGAAAGGATGGAGATAGTCCCACTGGGAATAAGATGGAGCTAACCCTGTGGGAAGGAGGATGGGAGTAATCCTGTGGAAGAGGATGAAGAGAACCTCATGGAGATGATGGCGCTAAAGCCATGGGGAGGAGGATGGAGATAATCCCGTGGAGAAGGTGATGGAAAGAATGACAAGGGAAGCGTGGACCTAACTCTGTGGGGAGGATGGAGAAAATCTTATGGGGAGGACAGACATAATCCCATAGGGAAGGGATGGAACTAACCCCATGCAGATGATGGAGCTCAGTCATGAGGAGGATGGAGGAAATATTATGGGGAAGATGGAAATAATCCCAGAGACAGGATGAGGATGTGGAAGAAAACCCTGTGGGGAGGATGGACAGAAATCCATTGGGAGGAGGTTGGAGATAATTCCATGGAGAGAATGGAAGTAACCCTGTGGAGATGATGGTGGTCAGCCCCATGTGGAGGATGAATTAATCCCTTGGGAGGAGGCTGGAGACAGCCTCACAGGGAAGCTGGAGCTAATCCCATGGGAGGAGGCTGGATGTCTCCCCACCGGGTGGCTGTGCCCCACACCCATGGGTGCACCTTTCCCAGGGCTCGCCCTGGCTTTGGGGCAAGGGGAAGGGTCCTCCCGCAGCCACAGTGTCTTGCCTGCAGGGTGGACCCGTGCTGGCAGCCAGCCGAGCCGCGGGGCCGCAGCGCCACACCCCGCCGGCGCCCCACCTACTACACGGTCACCGTGCCCACCTCCTGCATCCTGACTCCCGGCCCTGCGTGCCGCTCTGGCTCTGATGACAGCATCTCCGACCTCTCCAGCATCTCGCATGCCACCTCCCCGAGCAGCAGCAGCCCTGACGTGTCCTTTGCAGTTCCGCTGCCCCTTACTGGGCCTGGTTACTACCCACGAGGTGCCCTCCAGGTCCTGCCGCCCGCTGGCCCCCCAACTTTCCTGTACGAGCAGGATCTGGCCCCGCTGCGGTACCAGCGCCTAGTGCCCTCACGTAGCCGCATTGTGCGCACACCCTCACTCAAGGACTATGCGCCCGCTGGGGCCTGGGGGCTCTCCAAGGCCGCCGTCACCAAGGAGCTCAAATCGTGGCACCAACGTGCCCAGCTGAGGGGTGCCCGACCCCACTCCCTCGACCGGCAAGGAGCTTTCCAGAGACCCCATGGTGGGACCACTAGGGATGGGCCCACTGCTCACGGAGTCCTGTCACTGGTTCAGGTAGGACCCGGTGTCTGGCTGGGGTAGGGATGGAAGTGGTCATGTGGGAGAAGGGAGACCCCTGGGTGCTGTCCTGCAGGTGACATGAGTTGTCACCCTGAGGTAGTGTAAGCACATGTGGCTCTGGTGGGGTTCCATGAGGATTTTTAGAGCAGTAGTGAAGCCCTGAGGGGGTCCATGGGGTCCTATGTGGGTTGTTGGGGCAGGACTGGAATCCCAGAAGGGACCCTGGGGCAGGACCATGGTCTCAGGAGGGTCCTGAGGAGAGGATCAAGGTCCTTTAAGATCCTTTGGGGCAGGATCAGGACTCTGAGGGTCTTCTGGGCAGGTCCAAGGTCCCATAGGTTGAATCTAAAGGTCTGATGGTCCCTGGGGCAGGACCAGGGTCCTGAGTGGGTCCCTGTAGGAAGATTAGGGTCCTGAGGGAATCACAGGGGAAGAATACAGATCCCAGAGGGGTCCCTGGGGCAGGACTGGTTTCCTGAGGAGGTCCAATGGCCAGGACCAGGGTCTTGTGAGGGTCTTGGGAACAGAAGTAAGGTCTTTTAAGGTCCTTTGGGGCAGGATGAGGACCCACTAAGGGGGGTCCCATGGGCAAGTTTAGAGTCCCGTGTGGGTCCCAGGGGCAGAACCAAGACCCCTGGGGCAGGACTGGGGTCCTATGTGAGTCCGTGGAGTAGGACCAGGACCTTAAGGGGCTCTCTGGAGCAGGTCTGGGGTTCCATGTAGGTCCCTACTTTGTCTTGAAGGTCCCAAGGGCAAGACCAGGACCCTCTGGGGGTTCCTGTGGCAGAACTGGGGTCTCATGGGAAAGACCAGGACCTTAAGGGGGTTACTGGGGCAAGACTAGGGTCCCATGAGAGTCCCATGGGAAGGACCAGGACTTCAAAGGGGTCCCTAAGGCAAGACCCGTGTGAGTCCCTCCTGTCACACCTGGGCTCCCACAAGCAGGACTCATGTGGGCCTCTGTGGCAGCACTGGGGTGGCCTTGAGTGGGGAAGGGTCCCTGCAGACATTTCAGGGGCCAGCTTCCCCTCTCCTCCTGGGGGTCTCGCTGGGACAAATGCACCTGTGGCACAGCTGGGACACATGCTCGGCATGTGGGGACCTGTGGCCATGCCCCCACAACTCCCCCAGCCCAGCGCTGGTACTGAGATGTGCCCCCAGTGATGCCCCCAAACAGGGTGGGGTCCCAACACCCACAGGGTCTTTGTCCCCCCAGGGGCCCCCGGTGCAGGTGCTGCGACGCTCAGCAGCCAGCATGCCTGTGCAGGTCTACGTGCCCGAGAACGGTGAGATCGTCACACAAGTGTGAGTGCCCACACCCCCGCCCTGGGGCGGGGGGCACATCCTGGCTGGCCCAGGGACGGCGGGACGTCTCATGCCTCCCCACCCCGGTGTGGGGGCATGGGCAGGAGCCACAGCGGGGTGGCAGGGGCTGGCCCCCGCCCTGTGTTCCCTCACTGGCATTGCGATGCTGATAGGGACACTGTGACCCCAATGCTTACAGTGACCTTGGTGTCACCACGATACTGGAATTGGGGTTCTGGTCTCAAATAAAGGTGGTTTTTGAGATACGTTGTCCTCAGGTTGTGTCACCTCCATGTCCCCTCTGAGATCCCCCATCCCTGGGTCCAGTTGGCATTACCAGGATGGGACTCCGTGGATTTGGGGTCTGGCTGTGCTCGAGGCAGTAATGGGGTGACCCCAGTGCCAAGAGGGTGCCCCAGATCCAGCTGTGCACCCCTGACTGGGAAAGGGGCAAGGAATAGAAGGGACGGATGGAATGGAGGTGAGGGGTGCAGGGTTGGGGTGCAGGAGAGTGGAAAGGAAGGGTGAAGGGATGGGGTGCAGGGGGAGAGAAATAAGGAGTGAAGGGGCAGGATTAGGTAGGAGAAGGGGTGCTGAGAGGGGAAGTGCTGGGGAGCAGGATGTAGGGAAGGGATTGGATGTAGGGGATGGGGTGTGGGGGAGGTGCGNCACTTCGGTCTCCACATCCCCGCCCGACCCTACCGGTGTCCGGGGCCGGGGACGCCGCTCCTCCCGGTGGGGGTGAGCGGGGGCCGGTGGCTGCGGNGGCGTCACTGCGGGTCTGCGCCGGCCCCGCACTGGCACGGGGACACATCGGCAGAGGGAGCGGCCCCGCGGCACCGGCACCGGGCGGCACCAGGACCGGCCCCAGGAGCGGTCCCGGTGCCGCCGCGCAGCTGCCGCCCCTGTCCCGAGCAACGCTGAGCGGGGACACCGGGCCCGGCCCCGGGATGGGGCCCGGCGGCCCCGGGAGCGGCTGGCCCCTGGCCGGGACCCTACTGGTGGCCGTGGCCGCCTCGATGGGTAAGAGACATACGGGGACCGGGGAGGGCCGGGGGATCCGGTGCCACCCTGTCACTGGACACGGTGCCACCGTCTATGACACGAGGATCCTGCTGGGTAGGACTCGGTGGCACCAGCCGTGACTGTGAGTCGTGCCACACACGGCCTCTTTGACCGGCGTTGTTTGCACCGAAGTGTCCCCCTCGGCACTGTGTTCACCCCCCAAACCTGCCTCCCATTTGTCGCTTTCGGGGTGTCCCTGGTAGCCGGTGAGCCCCGGGAACAGCAGGCACGGAGCCGGTGGCTGACCGAGCCGGGGTGACCGGCTCCGGGAACATGGGGGCTTCCCACGCATGAACCCCGTGCCTTAGTTTCCCCGCTTAGTTTCCTGAGCTGCCGTGATCCCATTTTCGGGAGTGTGAATGCCATGTGAGAACCCCGCAAAGCCCATCTCTGTGGCTCCCTGCCCGCTGCCCGGTGCCTCTGGCCGCCCCCGGGCCTCGGCCCGCGGCTGTTTCTGAGAAGACAGGTGGCTCCAGCCAGAAATAGAACGGGAAGTGCCACTGGAACACGCGGAAGGGGGGAAGCTGGGGGGATCTGGAGGGGTCAGGGATCTGGGTGGGATGGAGGGGGATCTGGAAGGGTGTAGGGCTGGATGGAGTAGGGTGTGGGGGTACATAGGGGCAGGATGGAGCAGGTTTTTAAGGGATATGGGGCAGGATGGGGCAGAGCAGGGTACATGGGGGTACATAGGAGCACAGGCTGGGGGTCCATGGGACAAGATGGACTGGGGTACGAGGGAATAGGACACAGTGGGGTACAGGCTGTGCTCATGTGAGGGATGGAGGGCATGGGGTGCTGCCAATGCCCCCGAGGGTGGTGATGGCCAGGTGTCCCAAGGCCCCGGTGATGGGCGGCTGTCCACAGTGGCTGGGGGCGAGGACTGCCTGTGGTACGTGGACAGAAACGGGTCATGGCACCCCGGCTTCGACTGCAATTACTTGACCTTCTGCTGCGGCACGTGCCACCAGCGGTACTGCTGCCGAGACCCTCTACGCCTGCTCACCGAGCGCCAGCAGCGCCACTGCTATGCCTTCAGGTGCCACAGCCAGGGCTAATGGGGCTGGGGGCTCCCTTGGGCGGGCTGGGTGCTGGGACTCAGTGCATGAATACTGGGTACTGGTCATTGTATGCTGTGCACTGGTCAGTGGTGCTGGCTGCTGGGTACTAGTATTGGGTGCTGGGCAGTGGTATCTGGGCCCTTGTACCGGGCATTGGGTGTTGGGTGCTGGGCATTCAGCAGTGATGCTGTGTGCTGAGTACTGCTACTGGGCACTCATACTGAGTGCTGGGTGCTGTGCACTGGTACTGGATGCTGGCCAGTGGTACTGGGTGTTGGACATTGGTAGTGAGCAGTGGCACTGGGTGCTTTGCATTGGTACTTGACAGGGGCACTGGGTATTGGGCACTGGGCACTGTTACTGGATGCTGAATGCGGGTGCTTTGCACTGGTTCTGGGCACTGAGGAGTGGTACTGGGCACTGGGCAGTGCTACTGGGTTGCTGAGCTGTTGGCTCAGGGTGCTGGACACTGACACTGAGTGCTGGGCATTGAGTGCTGGGTACAGGGCACTGGGCAGTGGTGCTGGGTATTGGATACTGGTACTGGGTTGTTGCGCTCTGGGCACTGCTACAAGGCATTGGTGCTTTGCAGTGAGTGCTGGGCACTGATGCTACTGGGTGCTGTGCACTGGGTACTGGTACTGGGTGCTGGGCTCTTGGCATTGGTACTGGGTGTTGGTATTGGGCTCTGGGTGCTGGATACTGGTACTGGGCACTGGTTGCTGTGCTCTGGATGCTGTGCACTGATACTGGGCACTGCGCATTGGAGGATGGGTGCTGTGGACTGGTCACTGGTACTGGGTGTTGGCACTGGGTGCTGGACCCTGGTACTGAGAACTTGCACTGGGTGCTGGGTAGCGGTGCTGGTGTTGGGCACTGGTTACTGCTACTGAATGCTGGTCACTGGGCAGTGGGCACTGGTACGGGGCATTGACATTGGGTGGTGGGCAATGCTACTGGGTGCTGGGCAGCGGTCACTGGTACTGGGTACTGATAGCAGTGTTGGATAGTGTCACTGGGCATTGGTTCTGGCCACGGGGCACTGGGCAGCATTACTGGGTGCTGGGCAGTGGTACTGGACAGTACTGCTGGGTGCTGGGCAGTGGGCAGTATCAGTGGGTACTGGCTGGGGGTGTGTGCCCCGGGTGCCTCCCAGGCCCTGCTCCCCACGCCCGGGGGTCCCACAGCCCCAAGACCATCGCGGGCATCGCCTCAGCTGTGGTGCTTTTCATCGCCATCGTCACCACCATTGTCTGCTGCTTCATGTGCTCCTGCTGCTACTTGTACCAGCGCCGGCGGCACCCCCCCACCCCCCTGCAAGGTGCGGGGCTGGGGGGGAAGGAACGGGGGTGCAGGAGGGTCCTGTAGGTAAAGGGAGTGGAGGGAGATTGAGAGGGCCTGGAGAAATTCAGAGGAAATAGCGGGCTGGTGGGGGGGCTGCAGGGATGGGGGTGCGCAGGATCCTGTAGGTACAGGGTGAAGGGGTCGGAGGGGAAGCTGGAGAGGTGCAGGGGGGTTGTGGTGCATGGTGGAACCTGAAGGGATGAGGGGGAGCAGAA
>VZRF01008745.1:102814-139709 GCA_013396875.1 Vireo altiloquus
CGGTTCCCCGGTACCGAGCGGGGGGAGCGGGGCCAGACACCCCCGACAGCCCCCGTCGGGCGCTGCCACTACCGGGGCCGGGACGGAGCGGAGGGGTCGGGGCTGCACCGCGCCCCCTACCGGCCCCGCCGCGCGCCGCTCCGCCCCCGGTTCGTTAACGGCGCCCCGGCGCGCTAACGGCGCCCCCTGCCGGCGCCCCCTCCCGCCCCCCGGGAAATGCACTGCCCCGGTCCGCCCCGGCTTCCGTGGTTTTAGATGACACCGCCGGTGTTCGGGTGATGCCCCTGGTGCTCCTACCCCGCGGCCGACCGGATGCTCGGTGTGGGATGTCCCAGTGGCCCCCGCGGTGCCCGGTTGAGGTCCCGCGTTAGCAGGGGCCGCCCCAAGGAGCAGGAGCGCGGGAGCAAAGGGCGTGGGGACCCCCCGGTACCGATACCGGTCCTCCCGCTGGGCCCACGGAAATGCCCCTCAAAACGGCGTTTCGCTGGTGCTGGTACTTGTAGACGCCTCTCAGCCGCGCACGTGGGTGTGTCGGGACAGGGGGAGCCTCCCAGGGGACACCCGGGTGCTGCTGAACCCCCAAACCGGCCCCGACCCCCTAGTACCGGGAGGGAAGCAGTTCTGAGTGACCCGGGAGTTTGGGGTGTCCCTGAGGCAGCCCCAGGGAGCCCAGTTCTGGGTGGCCTCAGAGGGTTTGGGGTGACTGTGGGGTGGTCCTGGGGTGCCCACTTTTGGGTGATTCCAGGGTTTTAGGGTGTCTGCATGGCTCTGGGTGCCTGGTTGTCTGTATCCAGCAGCAGCAGCGTGCCCCATTTGGGGGGGTTTGGGTGTCCCATTTGGGGAGTCTTGGTGCTCCATTTGGGGACCTTCTGGCTGGGTGGGTGACCAGGGACACCAAGGCTGGGGTACCCAGGTGGTCCCAGGGTGCCCAGTTCAGGGTGGACTGTGGGTGTGGAAAAGGGAAGAGCTGCCCCCGGCCGAGGTTGCTGAGCCCATTCCCAGATGCCCCAGTCTGGGGTTTGAGGGTGCGGAGCTGTCCAGAGGCATGGGAAGCGTCGGGTGAGCTTTATTGCTGATGCAGTGGCCGCAGTCATACAAATCATGATCAAGGCATCACAACAGGAAGGATGGGCATCACATGACCCCAAAACCCACTACCCCCCTTGAGCCGATGGTTTCCCTACTCTCCTGGGATGGATTTGGTTTCTGTGCTCTGAGGGTTCTGGGGGTCCTCCAGCAGTACTGTGGGTGCATAAAAGATGCCCCGAGCTCCTGGCGCCAGCCTGGCTCCCCATGCCCCACCACTTCCATGCCCCCTCTCTCCCTGGCTGCTCCCTTCTCTGACCCTCCTGATGTCTAGCCTGAACCCCCGACTCTGCAGCCACTGCTGTGCCTGAATCCCAAAACTCTGCTGGCCACCCAAAGACCTTGTGGTGATGTGATGATGGTCTGGTTGTCCCCTGCTCCCTCCCCAAGATTGGGGATACTTCTGCTCACCCCAGGCTGGATCCTGGATAGAGGGTGCCAAACTCCTTCATTGCACTCTGAGGGGGAATTTCGACAAGGATCAGCTCTGCAGACCCCTGCTTTGTTCTTGGCATCTCCAGCGGGGCACGATGCTAGAAGAAGAGCGAGCTTGAAGGCTTCACAACCATCAAAAAATAAATACAATGTCCTCCATCATGTCCTGCTGGGCCCGGCCTGTCCTCTGTCTCTCAGAGAGATCCCTGCTCCTCGGCATCGGTCACTGCAGGTTCCAAAGGGCTTGTCATGGAAACAGTCACGAGAAAGGTGAGTGTCTGGGGGTCTGCCATGGGCTGAAGAGGAAAAATCCTCCTGCTCGCTACTGCAGCAGCTTTGGCAACTCCACCTGCAGGGAAGGACATCCCATTACTGGGAGAGCAATGGGAGGGGCAGCAGGAATGTCCCTGACATGGTCTAGGGACATCCAGGGCAGGGATAGATGGGATATTGGGGAGAAATTCCTCCCTGTGAAGGTGGGGAGGCCCTGGCACAGGTTGCCCAGAGAAGCTGAGGCTGCCCCAGGCTGCCCCAGCTGAGGGCAGGTTGGACAGGGCTTGGAGCAACCTGGGATAATGGAAGGTGTCCCTGCCCATGGCAGGAAAGAGATGGTGTCTAAGGTCTCTTCCAACCCAAAGCATTCAATGACCTCTTTCTCTTGGCCAGGCTGGCTGTCCCCACACTCCACCCCATGGACAGCCCAGCAGGGACATAAACCACCTGGAGTGTGTGAGAGGTTTCAAGGCTCCATGCTGGGACCAGCATAAGGACATGCAGCCTCTCCAGCCATCCTGGGCCACCTCCCACCCCAGGGGCATGGGCTCAGCCACAAGAAGAAGATATCAAGAGTGCAGTGAGTTATAAGTTACGGATGGCTTCTTCCTTGTGTCCCAACCCATGGATCCTAGTGGATCTGCCAAATACAGGAGTTCTGCCAAGGGATGGATCTCCTGTTGGATGCTCTGCCAAGGGATGGATCTGCTGATCCCATCTGCTCTGCAGGGATGGTGTTAAAGGATGGCTCTTCCTTCCCCATGTACTTGGCAAAGGGCTGGATCTGCCCTGTACAGGGGTTGGGAGCATGGACACCCCACTCCAGAGAACGACACTGCTGGAGTGACAATGGTGATGATCTCAGCCCCCAGCACCTAGCCCCACCCAGTGGGTGGACCTCACCTGGCCCTGCACTTGCCTTCTTGAGCTGTTTGAGGTTGCTGGAACGAATGGCAGCCAGGAGCTGGTCCCGAGAGTTCTTCTCCTGGACTGGCAGCGCCCGGTCTCCCAACTTCCTCTGTGTGGCTGGTGAGAGTGAGTTCTTCAGGTTCTCATTGATCATCAGTGGTGGGGCAAGCGGGGGGGGAGGTGGAGGTGGTGTGGCAGGTGCCCCCCCTTTCTTAGGAGAGCTTTTGGGGGAAGCCTTGGGGGATGGCTGCGGGGATGCTTTGGGGGACCCCTTCGTCAGCACTCCGGGCTTGGGCACCTCCAGGAGGTCTTTCTTCTCCCCTCGTTCCTGTGCCAGTTTCTGCTCCTGGAGGCGTTTCTGCCTCTGCCTGTCCATGTTTCGGCTCAGCAGGTTGGTGACAGTCATGCGTGGCCCAGCCAGCTCGAAGTGGTAGCCCAGCTTCAGGAGTGTGGTGTTCTCCTTCAGCAGCTTGGCGATCTCCATTTCTGTCTTTCCCCCACAGATGTGCCGCTGGTTGTGGAAACGTAGCTCTGTCAGTGTGTTGTTCTGCAGCAGTGCCCGGAAAATGGCCAGGATACCCTTGCCCGTGATGTGGTTGGAGTCCAAGTTGATGCTTGTCAGCACCTTGTTGGACTTGAGCATTATGGCAATGGCGAAGGCCACGTGGTCGTCAGCGCGGGTGTTAGCCAGGGCAAACACCTTGACCACAGTGTTGAACTCCAGGGCCTCGGTGAAGCGCACCAGGGTCTCGTTGTTGATGCAGTCTGAGTTGTTCACGTTGACTTCAGTCACCTCAGCATCATTGTTCTTCACCTTCTCGATGAGCTCGTCAAAGATGCTGGAGGCTTCATCGTCCTTGGCTTGATCTGCGGAGCTGCTGGAGGAAGGCTTGGAAGGGCTGCTCCTGGCTCCTGCCTTGTCCTCCTGTTTCTCCTCCACCTTTTCTGCCTCTTCTGGCTCTGCCTGGGATTTATCCTTCTCATCTGCTTTGGATTTTTTCACAGCTGAACCCTTTTCCTCTTTTTTTTTATCTTTTTCTTTCTTACCTTCCCCTTTTATGTCTTTTTCTGCCTGTTTCTTTGATTCTGAACTCTTCTCCTCCTTTTTGTCCTTCCCTGTGTCCTTTGATGCTGAATCCTTTTCTTCTTTCTCTTTTTCCTTCTCCGTCTCCTCCTTTGCTGCTGAGACCTTCTCTTCTTCCTTTTTATACTTCCCTGCATCCTTCTTTTTTAAATCTGAGGCCTTCTCTTCCTCTTTTTTATCCTTCCCTGCATCCTTCTTCAACTCTGAGCTCTTCTCTTCCTCCTTTTTGTCCTTCCCTGTGTTCTTCTTCAACACTGAACCCTTCTCTTCCTCCTTCTTGTCCTTCCCCATCAGCTTTTTCTCCATGGCCTTGACTTTATTGTTCATGGCTTTGTTCTCTTTGCTCTTGGTCTCAGACTCAGCTTTACCTTTTAGGTCTGTTTTCTGAACGCTTTCTTCCTTTTTGGAGTCTTTCTCCACTTTAGTATCTCGTTTCTGGGCCAGGTCTTTCGGGGGAGATTCCTTTCCTTTTTCTTCTTCATTTTTGTCTCTCTTATTCTCGCTCAACCTGCTTTCCTAGTGAGAGAAAAACACCTGGGAATTACAGAGACAGGTGCCTCTGACCTACGGACTCGCCACCCCAGTCTCACTGTCACCAACCTCTGTCACAGGGGAGCACCCTGCAGCCTGTGGCTGGCCTTTGGAAGAGGGTTGTTTGGCCCAGCCAAGATCCGAGCTCCAGGGAAGGGGTCAGCATCTGAGTGCCTTGAATGTAGGCAGAGCCTGCAGGACCCAGGTATGATGAGATCCTGCTGCAGCTCTCTCAGGCAGCTCTGCTCTCTTTCTGCCTCCAGCCCCTTCCCAAAGGCCTCGGGGGTCTGCAGGACACCCTCTCTAACAGGCCATAAACTAGCAAGCTGTAAGAGGAACCTCCTCTCATACCCGCTACAAGTTATCATTTTTTAATCATTTTTCTAGCTAGGGATGGAGGTAGCGCCTGTCTCCCTGTGAGCCCCAGGTGCTTTCCCACCTTTCCTAAATGGTTTCCAGCTGGATGCTTAGTGGTTTTTCACAGCCCAACACTTCCCACACTGTCCTGGATGTGTGTGCAAGGAGGGGAGCACCCCAGCAATGTCCCAAGCGACAAACAAGTGTGGGACTCCATGACATGAAACACATCCATTCCAAAAGGAGAGGAGCCAATGCTTCAGGTGGCTGAAAGCAGATGAACTTGACACTGGGACCAAGTTTGCTGAACAGTGGAGGATCCTAATGGGATCCTGATGGGAGGATCCTCACATCAAAGTTTGGCAATTTAAACCTCTTTTTCCTTCCTCTAGGGAGCTAGGGGACACACAGGTCCTCACCAGTGGTCTGGCTCATCATCTTTGCTGGGGGATTTTAGGACTCCAGGGAAAGCAGGAAGGAAGATGCCTCTGGGAGATGCAGCTGTGATGCCTTTACAGTCTCCCTGGACCCTCTCACGATTAGGACAGCACTGTGGCTTCACCCAGTGCCTGGAACCTCCAAATCTGAATCCAGACACCCCAGTCTGCAGTCAGGCTGGCCTCCTCCTCTTCTCCATCCGGGTGTCCATGGTGAGGCAGCATGCAGCTGAGCTTTCCCCATGTGCAGCAGTGCCAGCCCTCAGGGACAGATTTTTCGTGGAAAGAACTGGCTGTGCATGGGTAGCCCTGGGGACTGTTTGTACCTGGTGTATAAACAGATGCCATCGGGGATGAAAGAGTTGTTTATTTAGTTAAGAGATTTCTTGGCTCCCTTGTGCAAGGCTGAACAGGGACAGGAAGGCTCATGCCAGACCCCTACAGAGCCTGGCCTGGTGTCCACACAGTCCCCACTGCTGCCACCCCAGGGACCAGGGACAGGGCTCCCAGAGGTGTCCTGGGGGCTGCAGGGAGCAGGTGATGCCACCTCCTCTGGCACTGAGCCAGGGGTCCTTCTCACCAAGCTCTGGCCTGTTCTCAGCACCAGGATGGTGCACGGATGCTCAGTGACATCCTGAAGCACCTTGGTGGAGGAAGAACCCTGGCAGGAGGACTGTGGGATGAGGACACCACTGTTCCACTGCTGCTGCGCAACAGGGCCTCTCCAAGGTGTTTGGGAGTGCCCACGTTGCAGGTTCCTGTGAGAAGGTACATCCATCCCCCTCGGGGGTTTCTGACCCTTTGGTGATCACAGGCTGAGCACCCCTTGAGTGAGAGCCATCAGCCTCATCTCCACACCAACTTCTCCAAAAATCTTCTCCTTCCCAGCCCAAGCTCACCCAGCCTGACGCTGTCCTGAGTCTTCCCTGAGCGCCCTGGGCACATCCAAGACCAAGCAGAGCAAAGGCTTTGGCCAGGAATGAGCAGATCTTGGAGAAAGGGAGAGAAACCCTGGTGAGAATGACCAGCAATGTCTCCCATGCTTAGAGAAGATGGTTTACTCCAAGCAAATGAAACTGGAGGAAAATGAAATCCATGGCAAATCCCTGCTTGGGAAAGATGCTGCAGCACATGCTGGGAAAGGGAATGTCCTGTTATCTCATTAAAGCTTCCATCCATGGATGTGTGGCCACGTGTGCATGTGCTGTGGTGTGGGGCAGGTCTGGGGGAGGAAAGACCTGGAGCCAGAGAATGGGATGTGGGAAAAGAGGGGGGGGAAAAGGAATCAGGAGAAAAGGAGTTTTCTGGGAGAAGTCAGGGAAAATAAGCCAGAGAAAAAGGAGCCAGCTGTGGCCCCAAGCATGGGAAAAAGGCAATGTAGCAGATATGCAGTGACCATCATGGGTGTTTTTGCCACTGTGGGTAGCACTTGTGGGATCATTTGCATCCAGTAAATTTGGGATGCATGAGAAGGATCCGATCAAAGAGCTGCAGGTTACTGGAAGAAATGCTGGATGGTCGCAGGGAGTGAGAGGATTTCAAGCTGCTTCATCTCCTGCAGAGCTGCCTTGAGAGAGTCCTTGGCAAGCACCCAGCTCCAGTGGCAGCAGAGGGGGAGGAATCAGAAGGAAAAAAAGTTCAGGCAAGAAACCAGATCTGTGTTTCTAAAACTAAGGGTCACTGTGGCCCATCTCCATCTCTCGCTGGAGCCTGGGGACATCGCCAAAGCACGTTTGCTCTGGTCCCTGCCTGTAGGCCACATGTGTGCCCAGGAGGGAATGTGTCCTTGTCCCCTCCTGCCTTTCCACCCATCCCTGGGCTCTTGGTGTGTCCCACTGGCCCAGCCCTGCTGCAGGTGCCAGCCTCAGGTGTCACCAGCCCACCACTGGTGACAATGCCAAAGTCCTCACCTCCAGGCTGGAAGTGAAGCTGGAAGTGAAGCTTGGTGGCAGAGCTGCATGGCAGGGGATGGAGAAGAGGAGAGAGAAAAGCAACTTTCCCCTGCTCTGGAACCCCTGGCTGTCCCCGTGGCCACCAGCACAGCTTCTCCTGCAGCCCAGGGCCAGCTGTCCCCTCTTCATGGCCATCCCGAGTCCTGCCTGCTCACTCCTCTCTGCCCACTGGCATATTTACCTTGGGTACCTGGAAACCAGTGCAGCTGCACCCCCTCTGTGCCATTCCCTCTGCCACAAGCACAGTTATTAGGGGAATATTTTTACACAGCGTGTCAGACCTTTAAAAATAAGCCTAATGAAAACAGCCTGGTATTTGGTTGATTAATCACCAGTGTTTTGATGAACTGAAATGCCTTCTCGTTTCCTCTAAATAGACTAAAATGAGCATTGCCATGGCTTGTTAGCATTTGTAACCCTCAAACCGACTCAGATGTTGCCTTAAAAGGCAAAGGAGACTGGGAACTTGCCTGGAATCCAAGCACTCGCTCCAGTGCTGAACAAGGAACGGGGCTTGAGATAGAGCTGGGGATGGGGAGAGTGAATCTGGAGGTGGAGTGAGGGTCTCACTTCCTGCCTCGAAAACCCCGCAGCTCATTTTGGGGTAGAAAATTGCTGGTTTAATAGTAGTTATTGACCTGGTTGTTTGTTTAGCAGGTGGAATATGGGCACAGTCACCCTGCTGTGCCCAGAGCAGATTACCAAGGGAAAAGGGGAACACACTGGAGCGGAGCGGAGAGGAGCGGAGAGGAGCGGAGAGGAGAGGAGAGGAGAGGAGAGGAGAGGAGAGGAGGTGTTACCTAGGGATTCACAAATCCTGTAGCCAAGATGAGGGAAGGGGCACTTGGTGACCTGGCAGCTGCTGCTACATCAGTCTCTGGCAGATAAGTTTGCAGTTTTGTCTTTGGAAGGGGCCAGCTTTTCCCAGCCTGCAGTTATTTTCAGAGGTATGTCCTGGGAAGAGTCCCTCATGGTCCCACCATGGCAGCATGGGCTCAGCTCAGCTAAAGAACAAGATGTGAGGATGGAATCGCGGGGGCATGAGCAGCTCCATGCTGATTCCAGGGAGGAATGCCCCACTGGGGTTCAAGGAGGGCTTGGCTGAAAGGGGGAAGCCAGAAGGCCTCCAACATCAGAACGGCATGGAGCTTCTGGAGTGAGTTGAGAGGAGGGCATGGAGATGCTCTGAGGGCTGGAGCCAGGCTGGGAGAGCTGGGGGGTGTCCAGCCTGGAGAAGAGAAGGCTCCAAGGAGACCTCAGAGCCCCTTCCAGGGCCTAAAGGTGCTCCAGGAGAGCTAGAGAGGGACTTGGGACAAGGGATGGCTGGACAGGACACAGGGAATGGCTTCGCACTGCCAGAGGGCAGGGTTAGATGAGATATTGAGAAGAAATTCTTCCCTGTGAGGGTGGGGAGGCCCTGGCACAGGATGCCCAGAGCAGCTGTAGCTGCCCCATCCCTGGAAGTGTTCAAGACCAGGCTGGACAGGGCTTGGAGCAACCTGGGCTAGTGGAAGGTGTCCCTGCCCGGGGCAGGGGTTGGAACTGGATGATCTTTAAGGTCCCTTCCCATCCAAACCATTGCACGATTCAAGAGTCCAGGAGGCTCCTCTGTGTGGGTGACTGCTGGGGACACGGGTCATGCTGGCCCCCATGAGGAAAGGGGCATGTCAGCAAAAGGTCTCAGGCTAAATCTGCACTTGCAGCTCCTGTGAAAGAGGCTCCAGGAATAGTGAACTCAACCTGCAGCCATGACACTGTCTCTAATGTCACCTGCAGCTCTGGCGGCCTCTGGAAGTTGAGTGTGAGACATCACCCCATGATGATATGAGAACCTCAGGAGCACAACAGGGGAAGCCTGAGCCAGGATCGGCCCCATCCTAATCACCCATACTGCTGGGAAATCCAGGGTCAGCTCCAAGGTGGCAGATGGTGGTTTCTGCACGTGCACTGGAGCCCACCACGACCCTTCTCTGGGGACTTACTGCCTCCCTCCTGTCCGGCAGCTCCCCTGGCAGGGTGATGCTGGCTGTCTGGCACGTGGATTTGGCCACCAACAAAGGCTGTCCCTCCAGAACTGTGCTCCTTGCAAAGCAACCGGAATCCCTCCAGAGCTGCAGACTTGGGAATAACGCCCAGGCCAAGGGATTGTTCCTCTCTCCCAGCCTCTGCTGGGATAATAAATTCCTCCTGTGGCCTATGGGACATTTTCCAGTTCATCTCTTGACAGGGCATGGCTTAGACAACACCAGCACCACTCCATCGGTCCCACACAAATCCTGACTAACTTTTGGAGGTGGAAAAATGGGGAAGTGTGGAAGCCCAGGGATGAGGGGAGACCTCTGAGACACAGACAGACAATTCACCATAATCTCTTGGTCAGCTGTGGGGGTCCCAGACCAGACTGGTGAGGGAAGGATGCTGGGTTGGGTTACTTGAAGGAGCAGGTTTAGGGATAATTATGGATCCATGACTAACAAGCCAATCTGCTTTCACTGCCTGGGGTGTTTCAGTCTGTCCTACACAGGCTGCCAAGATCTATAAAGTCTCCGGAGCCACCACAAGAGTCCGGGATTGAATCCACAGTTCTAACTTTGGGCATCACCCTCTGGAGACACCTCCCTACGTGCCAGACTCTAAGGACCCCCATGTTCCCTCTGTCCCACCCAGCTATCCCAAATCCCAGCCAGAGCCCATGAATGAGGCACCAGCGTCCCTCCACTTCTCAGTGTGATCCTGGGGGCTGAGGAGGCTGAGCATGAGACCTGTGAGAGCTTCCCAGGGACATGGATGTCCTCCGAGACTATCCCACTGCACGGAGAGGCCATGAAGGTGGCTGGGGGCAAAGGCAAGGGGGTTGTGGGTTGTTTGATGTTCCTGGTATTTGGGTACCTGCTCCTGGAGAGGGTTGCGAGGGTCAAGCCAAACCACAACAAGCTGCTCAAGCTCTTTTCCTCCATTCTTCAGCCAGTTTTGAGTAACCTAGGGACAACTCAGAGCCAAGGACATTCCCGGAAAGAATGCTGTGTCCTTGGCTGAGTCCTGGGAGATTGCCAGGGACCTGCAGAGGAAGCGGGACCGCAAGACTTCTGCTGACCCTGGGACATCCCAGACATCCCATTCTGCTCCTCAGCTGAGAGCAAATACCATGGAAAGTTTTGTGGCAGACCCTGCTCACATCCCCAGGGCTCCTTGAGAGGATCAGGCAGCAAAGAGTTTCTTGGCACGTTTGGACTCTCGGCATGAAGGAAGGGTGAAAGGACCTCAGCTTCCAGCACTGGGACACACATGACCCCTGGCCATGCTCTGTGTGCTAAAGCCCAGAGAGGTGTTACCAACTCCCTGCCCTGTCCTGCCCCACATATTATCCTGTCATTTTAACAAGGAACTCAGCTTTTCCCCTTCCCTTCTGCTCAGATCTCTCTGACCCCAAATATCACTGCGTCTTTGCATGTCTCGGGCCAATGTTTTTAAAAAGTCCCCTTTCTGAGATGCAGAGCTGTTCTCCAGAGACTGAGCAGCTTCTGGCCCTGATTTTGCCATTTTTTCCCCTGAATTAAGGCCGATAAATGTTTCAACTTGGTTTCCTTTAACAGAAGATCTCCAGCCCTTCCATGGAGACACACAGACATTTTCCAGAAAGCTGTAAAGACACTGTATACTCTGCAAATGGAAACCTCTTCTTGTCTAACAAAATCTGGTTTTAGAAGTCCAGGTTCTTCTCTTCTATTTGCTGTATTCCCACCCATGGAATTCCTGGCACTGCCATGGCTGAACTGGATATTCCCAAAATGAGACCTTCTCCCTGGTTGTCTCTTCATCAGGGGTTGAAAAGGGCAGGGAATGCCAGCGATTCACACCACAAACACCTCTGGGCTGGATTTCTGCCCAGTGCACTTTGTGGGAAGCCCATGAAAAGTATTCCTTGGATTTTTAGGAACAGGAGAACTGCAATTCAGTCCTAGCGAGTCTTAATCCTATCTCCATCCTCTGTGATGAAGGCTGGATGCTCAAGGAGCAGGACACTGTTCTCAGCTTTGTGGGAACACATGGACACATCTCCTGGCCCCTTGCTGGTGCAGGTATCCAATGGATCCCATCCAGCAGCCCATGGGACTACCACAGACACCCCTTGGCCGTGGGAACCTGGTGTTGGAAGATGATTCCAGGACCTTAAAGCAGGTGAGAAGAGCCAAGCTCCAGTTGCCTACCTGGAAAATCAGGTTTTTGATTTGGTTTGCTGGTCATTGGTTTGCTGGTCATTCCCTTAGTTTGTGGGAAGCAGGAGCACCGGCTCCTCAGGCTCTGGCACCATGTGAGAGCTGCATCCCAGGAGAGAGCACTTAGTGGGATAGAGCTGGGCATGCCAGGGATCACCGCCTCTGGTTCTTGGGAACTGGGTAATTCCCTACAACAGCAACTTACTCTCCTCAGCAGAGGCTCCCTTGGCTGTGCAGGTGCTCATTCCTGTGCTGGGCATGTCCAACATATGCCATAGTGCCCCTGTCAGGAGGAGGTACCCCTTGGAGCCCTCAGCATGCAGCATAAATCCTGACCCAAATACTGTGTGTAAGCCCTGGGCTGCTCAACACATGGTGAAAGGGCTACAGAGGACACCTCTGTGACCTGAGCTGGTGCCTCTCCAGTTGTGTTTCAAGAAATCGCTGAATCATGGAATCACTATGGCTGGAAAAGCCCTCTAAGATCATCAAGTCTAACCATTCCCCCAGCACTGCCATGTTCACCACTAACCCAAGTCCACAAGAGCCACATCCACACAGCTCTTAAATCCCTTCAGGGAAGGTGACTTCACCTTTGCCCTGGACAGCCCATGCCAGTGCTTTACAATCCTTTCCATGCAGGAATTTCCCCCAATATCCAGCCTGAACCTCCCCTGGCATAGCTTGAGGCCGTTTCCTCTTGTCCTGTCCCTGTTCCCTGGGAGCAGAGCCCAACCCCCCCCGGCTGCNCATTCTTGTCCTGAGCAGTCCAAAACTGTTCCCAGGATTGAAGGTGTGACCCCACCAGTGCCTAGCACAGGGGATGGGCACTGCCCTGGTCCTGCTGCCACACCATGACTGGGACAGGCTCTTGTTGCTGGTGTTTCCACAGCTTTCTGGTCTTTTTTTTTTCCTTTCTGTTTTCATTCCTGTTTTCTCCACATTCTGAGCAGAGGAAAGGACAGAGCAGAACTCTTGACCTTTCACGGCGTGACTGTCCCCTGCCGTCTTGCCAGCCACACCTTGACTTCAAAACATGTGTCCTGACACTGAGATCCTTTTGCTCCATCCTGCCACGATTCCCACACAGAAAAGGGTGGGATGGAGCAATATGACCGGTTAATCCCAGCATCCTGCTGGGAGCTGAGTCACTGAGATGGTTTTAGCACACAAGTGATGTCACAGTCCTGCGAAAGAGAGGGACACGTAAGGGACCCAGCTCTTCTCCTCCTCCATGTCTATTTATCAGCTCAACATAAACACATATTAAACCTCCTGGGCAGCTCAGCCCATATAAGCTAAACACTCCAAGCATTTTCATGGATTTATCTGCATCCCAGTTGTGCTTTATGTAAATATGGAACTCTGGTTTTTACTCTTTTTTCCCAGTTGACTAGAAATCCATGTTTTTACCCTGCTTGTGCCCTTAGATGGACCATGGATCTACTGGACTTGTGTGTGCCTTTGGCATGACCTCCATGTCACTGGGAACGCTTTGTGCTGCCACTTGCCCTGGTCACAAGAGGAAAAACAAGGAAAGCAAGGCTTCTGTCCCCAAGGGCATTACAAAAATACCAATCCAGCTGTGAAGGTCATTTTCACACCATTTTTTTGGGAATGCAGCTCAAAGATGTCTGTTCTCACTTCACTTTTTTCAGCTGTTCTCCACACTGCAGATCCTTCTGGGAGCTGTCATGGGATTGTTCTTGCTTCTGTGTTCACCTTGGAGGGTTGTTTCATCATCTGCTACAGGTAACAGCTCCTGCTTCTGCTGCTAGTCCCTCTTGTGACAGGGTTGAGACTTTTTCAGAAACTCAGAACGAAACACCAGAGCACAGACAACAGTTTTCATTTCTGAGCAATGAAAAGTGACAAATAAAAGGGATCTCCTGGACTTCATAGAATCACTGAACCAATTTGGTTGGAAAAGACCTCTGAGATCATCAAGTCCAACCTGTGCCTGACCCACATTTTGTTACCCAGAGCACTGAGTGCCACATCCAGGTGTTCCTTGGATACCTTCAGGAATGGGGATTCCACCATGTCCCTGGGCAGTCCCGTCCAATATCTGACCACCCTTTCCATGGAGAAATTACTCCTGATGTCCAACCTGAACCTCCCCTGGCACTTCCCTGGAAGCTTGAGGCCACTTCCTCTTATCCCGTCCCTGTTCCCTGGGAGCAGAGCCTGACCCCCACCTGACTGCTCCCTCCTGTCAGGGAGTTGGAGAGTGACTTGTGCAGCTGGAGGGACCATCTGTTGCCTCCTTTAAGGACCAAATAGGAATGGCTTAATACCTTTGATTTCTTTCCAAATGTGTGACTAGTGTGGATATCCCTGGCTTTCATCCATGGAGGAACGCAAAGTTCAGGAAGCTGCCAGCTCTAGTCCTCTCTATGTGCTGGTGGAAGGATCCACAGCTTTGCCCACTGCTCATTCCATGAGCCAGAAGCCACTGGAGAAGCCTCTGGATTGATGTCCTGGTGTCACCCACCCCTTGCACTTCTTTTGGAAGCCAGAAGCTGTTCAGAACAACATATTCTGGTCCACTCTCTCCTGTAAGGGTGGTGAGGGCCTGGCCCAGGTTGCCCAGAGAAGCTGTGGCTGCTCCATCCCTGAAAGTGTCCAAGGTCAGTTTGGCTAGGGCTTGAAGCAACCTGGCCTAGTGGAAGGTGTCCCTGCACATGGCAGGGGGTAGAATGGGATGGGCTTCAATGTCCCTTCCCACTCAAACCAGCAATTCTGGGATTCTTTGGACTTGAGGATCTTAGTGGTCTTCCCCAATCATAAAGATTTGCTGATGGGGGAAAAGAGACCAGGTCAGGACATGGCTAAAAAAAAGGCAAGAGCTGGGAATAAGGAGACTCCTGAAAGGGAGGAGGAACAGTCTTGGCAGTCAGTAGAACCAGCTGATAAACAGAAGAGCAGAGTTTCAGTACACACCTGTTAGGGACAAACTGGGAAGATGCTCAAGGAATGATACAACCTCTGCTATACCCTTGTTTGCAAATTTCCTTGAGTCTGAACCAGTGAGTTAAATGCGGAGCTTGTTTTCCCTCCAGATATTTTCATGGAAAGATGACAAACTTTGAGCATTAATAAGAAATTTAAATCCTGGCTTGTTTGCCCGTGGTGTTGAAGAAGGGCTCACTGCTGAGGATCCCCACTTTCCATGGAGGGAAATCAAGTGACTGGATTAAAAACCACAGCAGAAGCACAGACTGGATTAAGAACCAGCAGCAAGTTCCAAGCCTGAGAGAGTTAGAAAGGAAGGCAGGACTTTTTACAAGACCTTCCCAAGGTCTTGTAAAAAAAAAGCCCTTCTCCATGGCAACAGGACCCGCTCTCCTCTGGCACCGGCATCCTTCAGAGACACAGATTTTGGATTAAATAAACCCTCTGAGGTCACTGCTTTTCCTTTGCATCCAAATTGGTCAATGAAGAGCCTGTCCAGCCTCCATGAGGAGAGCTTGGGGACATGGAGACATTCCCAGGAGCCTGCAGGGATAAGGATGCATGGACCTGGAACTGGAGGGGTCTTGCCTGCAGAGGAGTGCATTTGAGGAGTGGGATATGATGCTGGAAGATAATGGAACCACCTCAGCTCCTCCTGTGGGAAGGGAGTTCAGCCTCCATGAGACAAAAATACAGGGGCCATCTGCACTCTGCACATCTGGCCCTGGCTGTGCACATCTGGTTCTGGCTGTGCACAATTGCCCTGGCATCCAGCATCTCCTGTTCAGAGTCTTCTCCTCCAGGAAACTGGTTTCTGGGCTTCCATGGAAAGAGACATCCACAACATGAGTATCTTCCTAAAAGAAGTGGGTTTGTGGCCCTGGAATGTTTCCCCTCCATAAGCAGGATAATGCTCCCTCATGCAACTTCCCTGTACTTCCCAGCCATCTGTGCTTGAAGCTGCATGAAATCAAATCAAAACCAGCCCTGTTGAGAGGGAGGACTGGGAACTCTGATGGGATTGGGACATCCAGGTGTCCTCCCCTTACAGGTGAGCTTCAAAGAGCATTTGGACAACTCTCTGAGGCACACGGTGGGATTTTGGGGTTGTCCTCTGCAGGCCTAGGAGCTGGACTCAGTGATTCTTGTGGGTCCCTTCCAACTCAGGATATTCCATGATTCTATGAGCTGAGAGAAGGAGGCTCCATCCATTCCCAGGTAGGATGGCGATGCTGGAGAAGGGAAAGCACAAGGAGGGGCTGCCTCTGTCACCAAGTTCTCAGTGTTTTGGGAGCCACCAGGGCGCTGTGGTGAGGCCAGGTGGGAATCCAAGGAGAGCCAAGAACAGCTGCAGGGGGATTTTGTGGAATGCTTTGAAAAGTAAAACCTCCTGTTGTGGATTTGGCAACTGCTAAGGAGGACTCATCCAGCAAAGCACCAGTCCATGGCACATGTGGTTCACATGGAGATCCTTCCCATGACATAGCTCTTCGCATCCAGGTCCCATCTGGTAGAGGTTCCCTGAGAGTGTTTAGGGCTGACCAAATGCCAGTGGAAAACATCACAGAATTATAGAATGGTTATGCTTGGAAGAGACCTTAAAGATCATTCCTTTAAAGACAACCATGGAAGGGATCCCATGGAAGGGGTGTTCTCAGGGTGGTCATCACTGTGCTCTCTGCACAGACACGTGGTTTTTATAGATATCACTGGCAATAGAGGAACTGAACCAGCTCCCACAGACCCCATCTCCTCACACAGCTCAGCTCTCAGAGAAACCCATCCCACAGGGACAGCTGCACAGAGCTCCTGTGCTCTGGCACACACAGCTTTTCCTCTTCTGGACAGAAATCCCAGGCATGATACAAGGATTTCAAGTGGCAGCAAGTCAGTTGTTCCCAGGTAACTCATGGAATCCCAGGCTAGTTTGGGTGGGAAGGGACCTTAAGTCCCATCCAGTGCTACCCCCTGCCATGAGGGGGACCTTCCACTAGCCTAGGCTGCTCCAAGCCCTGCCAAGCCCGATCTTGAACACTTCCAGGGATGGGGCAGCCACAGCTGCTCTGGGCACCCTGTGCCAGGGCCTCCCCACCCTCACAGGGAAGAATCTCTTCCCAATATTCCATCCAACCCTGCCCTCTGGCTGCTTAATACCACAGCATCAACTTTGCAGCATGTTTCTACCTGGAATTTCTCTCATTATGTCTTTGCCTGTGACAGTAAAGAGCCATGAACTAATAGAAATAATCTCTTCATTTATCTACTCATGAATATTCATTTAATTCCAGCTCCCATGACACATGGAACTTGTTGAGTACATCCTGAGAGGGGTGCTGGCCCAAGCCCCACTCCTGAGCTGGGTTATACTTCCACTCATTAGCAACACAAAATTATGATTAATTTATTACTGCATCATCAAGATGGGAACTTGGCTGCCCAGTGTGGAGAGGTTGGGGCAAAGCTCATGTCTATTTTGAGCTGTTTATAATCGGCTTCCTAGTTACCCAAGTTTGCCCTTTTCATCACTAAGAAGATGTGTTATTATGTAGTTACAATATTTCTAAAAATACCCACTTCTCCCAATATTTAGGTGGAAATGGAGGTGCCTGGACCAAGTCCAAGAACAGGGCAATGACTGCAAGAACAGCGAGATGGGCAGAAACTCAACCTTTCCCTTCAAAATAACTTATTTTGCACTTTGGAGGAATTCCTGCACATCCAGCTAACAATGTCTCATGCACAGATTCCCAACAGGAGTCGTGGAAGAACAGCAGGGAGGACATGGAACTTCTGAAGCAAGCCCAGAGGAAGCCATGGAGATGCTCTGAGGGCTGGAGCCCCTCTGCTCTGGAGCCAGGCTGGGAGAGCTGGGGATGTTCACCTGGAGAAGGCTCCAAGGAGACCTCAGACCCCTTTCAAGGCCTAAAGGGGCTCCAGGAGAGCTGGAGAGGGACTTGGGACAAGGGCCTGGAGTGGCAGGACAAGGGGAATGGCTTCCCACTGCCAGAGGGCAGGGATGGGTGGGATATTGAGAAGAAATTCTTCCCTGTGAGGGTGGGGAGGCCCTGGCACAGGATGCCCAGAGCAGCTGTGGCTGCCCCATCCCTGGAAGTGTCCAAGACCAGCTTGGACGGGGCTTGGAGCAACCTGGGCTAATGGAAGGTGTCCCTGCCCGAGGCAGGGGGTGGAACTGGATGATCTTTAAGGTCCCTTCCCACCCAAACCATTCCATAATTCCAAGAAGCATGGACAGACAAACTCTCTGTAGTTCAAGGACAAGAATCTGCCCTCCTGTCCCTCCCTACTGAAGAGACATAGCATACATAGGATAACATCTTCCAGATGTTCACAGGGCTAGTCCCATTGGAATTATCTTCCAGTAGGGAGGAACACCCCCAGCTCTCCCAGCCTGGCTCCAGAGCAGAGGGGGTCCAGCCCTCAGAGCATTTTGTGGCCTCCTCTGGGCTTGCTGCAGAATACTAGGAGCTGTTGATGGAGAGGGGCTGGGATGGACATGTATGGGGTGATGCCTGTACACCCCAGGGGAATGCCAACCCTGTGGGAGTGCGGCCACTATGCCTGTGCTGGCTGGCACAACGTGAAATCTGCTGACACATGAGAGGGATTTGTCATTGGAGGCCTCAGAGCTCTGAGCAGCTGGGGGAGAGCTCGGCACCTGCCTGGGTTGCTCTGGATGGCTCCATGCTCTCATTCCATCCTGAAGCAAAACACAGCCCTGGGGCTTCCTCAGACAGAGGGGACCATTGGCTTCCTGCACTGGTTTTTGTGACTGTTCCTGTGGTCTGATGATCCCATCCCACCCCATCCTCGGGACCCATGGCAGAGCACGGCCCTGCTCCACGACCAGTATGATCTGATGTGCCAGCAATGCAAGCTGGCATTTTCTAGGTGCTAATCCCAGATCCTAACAATGCCAGGGAGAAAGGGGTGGAGGATATTTTTTTTTTTCTTGGCCTCCAGCGATTGAAATAGAAGAAAGTCAGTTCTGCCCTATCCAGTTACTGCAATGCAATCGAACTGGGCCACTTTCGCTGACAAACTTGACCTGTGGCCAATTTGCTTTGTCTTCTGCAGCCTGAAGCTCCTGAACTCAGAGAGGAGCAGGAGCTTTTCCAAGATCCCCATGCTGCTCTCCCCTCCAGCCAGAGCCCTACACCCTTTCCCCGGTGTGTCTCCTCCCCGGGCAATCCCTTTCCATATCCCAAGTCCTCTCCTACTGCACACACACTCTCAGGCATTTCCAAACAACATTATGTTTAACCAGGCAATTTCCCAGGTCTCTTTTTAACAAAACCCACAAATTTCTTCCCTTCCTCCTGATGATGGACACTTCCCTATACCAGTTCCCAGTCAACCCTATATGTTCCAACAGTTAAAACTGAAATAGCAACACAAGTGATGTCAAACCCAAGCACCACCCCACCTGAAAAAGCAGATTTTTCAGTGACACTTCTTGGGATCACCTGCAAACTAATAGTCACTGGGATGACTGATCCCATATAACAGCATTTCCCTCTCCAGGCAGGTTTGGCCTGCAGCACCTGCACTTCCTCACCACAGGGAAATTTTCCACTGGTGAGGAAATCAAGGCAGAGCCCTTGTGGTGAGGGGCACGGCACTCACTGTCTCCCAGCCCACGCCAAGCGCCACATATAGAAGGTGAAAGCTGTGCCTTGTCCTCAGAGCCAGAGGGAGCTCCCAGGCTGCCCAGGACAGGGGGGGAGTGGAACAATTTAACCCCTTATTCAGCTCTTCAAAATCAACCTTCAGTTATTTCTCCTATAGGTGCAATTTTCATTCCCACTCCCCCCAATATTTAGAAGGGAATAAGGATGCCCAGGCCACAGTCAGGAGAGAACCCTCCTATATAAACTCTATAAGTATCCAGAAAGAGAATTTTCCAAGTGCTCTGGTGTAGTTACAGATCGATTACCCAGCTGGAAGACCCAGGTTACAGCTGGGTGACCTGGAATAGATCTGGAATCAGAGCCAGAGCAGAGGGGTATCCACATAATCCTTGGTTCTGCTTGTGCTGCCAACACTCCCCAGCCCTGCCCCGGCACAGCAGATGCGAATCCTGCCTGGGACATGAAACTAGCCCACATGGATCAATCACTGAAGAGTCGCTGTCTTTCACTTTCTGGCTCAGCCTGCCATGAAAAACTAGGGAAACCAGATGCTTCCCAGGCTTCCACGCACGAAGCACATATCAAATATTCTTAGTGCTGAGGTTAACAAATGTTACAGAAAAGTGGGACTGGCTCCCACTAAGGCACGGCACAAAAAAGAGGAGAGAGACTGACCTGAAACTCTTGAGCTCCAAGCAAACTCTTAAAGGATTTACCAGGTGCAGAGAGGGAAATAAATGCACCCAAATCAAACCAAAGAAGAAATTTTAAGTGAACGATAAATGCAAAACAAATGGCATTGAGTAAAACCTGCTCCTCGACATGATTTCCACAAAGCAGCAAACTTTTTTATTATACAAGAACCAGAGACTGTTTAAGCTTTTGCACAAAAAGAATTGGAAGGATCAAGAGTCCAGAAATTGACAATGGAGGGAAAAAAATTTAAAAAAAGAAAAAGGAAGAAATGCAGCCTGTGGGATCACAGTCACTGCACTGGCCCCTCCAGCAGCCTCCTGGGAATCCCAGCTCTGCTCCCAGCCCTGCCCAGGGATGTTAGAGCAGGGGTAGGGAGAAGATCCCTGGCACCAGCACAGGTTTTCGCTTTGCTAGTAGCACCAGGAATTTATGGGACTCCCTGCTCCCTCCCGGAGTGCCTGGACCAACTCCCTGGTCTCTCCAGGACAGCTATTCCTCCTCAGCAAGCGCACGCCTTTCTCGGGTTTTGTGTTTTCCATCTCGGCCCTCACTCAGCCCGGTGGGGGGAGCGGGGATTTGAGGTGTGTTCCCACCTTTCCCGCAGCGGCAGTGGGGGATGTGACTTACGTCTATCGAATGCTCCCGCTGCAGGAGCCTCCTGGTGTCCTTGTCGTGGTGGTTGAGTGCCGTGTCACAGTTTTGTCGGCCAGTTGAGGAGTTTTCTGATTGGTTTTTCTGACTGTGCTCCACAGGGATGCTCCCATCGGCATCCACCACATCCAGCTCCTTTTCCAGCTCCTCCATCTCCTCTGGAGACAAAGTAGACAATAAATTGTCTATATCTGGATCTTCACTAACTTGTCGCCGGTATTTGGCCACTTTGGACATCTTGGCTCGCTGGCGAGACACGGTGGCGGTTGTGTGGTACCCAAAGCAGGAGAAAAAAAAAAGAAGCCGAAGCTCCAAGGCTGCTTCCTGAGCAGCAGCAGGTGCTGAAGTGTTAAATCTCAGCAGCTCTGCAGCCTGGGATACGATGGTTATCCAGAGGGGACACCCCTCGGTCCAAGAGTTGGCCAATAACAGGATCCAGTGGCAGTTCGGGTGCTGGGAAGCCAATGGAGCCCTGCGGGAGGCGGGGAATGGTGCTATCAGAGGAGCCTGAAACCCGAGGACATTCCAGGGAACCATGCAGAGCTACATGACCAAATTTAGTCTGAAGCATTTCGCCTTTTAAAGGCAATGGGCCAACCCAGTGAGGAAACAGGGAAAAATGCACCAGCTGGCAGGCCAGGGATGGGGGGTGGAGGAGGCAGCCCCAGCCTGTGCCATGAGGGCTGGGGGGCTATTAAAGTGGGCAGCGTAGCTACGAAGGGATGGGGGGAGCCTCTGCTGTGACAGTGACAGCTCTTGGCTGAAATCGGTAAGGAAGCACTCACTCCAGAGGAAGTTTTCCTCTTTATCCCACTGCAGTCTGGGACTGGTGCTGTTAGCTGAAGCGCTCAGCCCCTTGGGAAAGAGGCGGAGGTGGTAGTGTTGATGTAGACTGGTTCCACTGGAAGGATGGACGTGGCAGGTAGCGAGTGCTCCCAGCTCTACAGATCTTGATCCCGCGGGGATTGTCAGAGCTCCTACAGACCCTCAGACCCTGAGGAGCTGTTGCTGCAGCTGCTTTTCCTCACACACTCCCACTTTCCCTTGCCAAGTGCCAAAGACATCCCTCCTTCTGCACAGATGGAATTCCTGAGTCTTCCCTGCTCCTGGTCCAGGCAGCGCCCTAAGCCTGGGCTTTGGCTGGCGGCACCAACTTTCCATCTCCCTAATCCGTATAGAAGCTCTAGTGGCACCTGGGACTTCTCCCACAGGGATAGGAGACAGGCTCTTCTCTCCAAGTTTCCAGGCAGCTTTACCCCACGTCCAGCATTTTGTACCCATTTGTCATCCTGCCAGCTTCATCCTGGTTTTCTTCATCCTTTATCCTAATATTTACTGCCTGCTCTCAGGCCTTTCTCTGCTTATTCAAGCAAGGAGCCCTTTGGTCTTTTCTGACAAAACAAGCTCCCCTAGGATTTTCCTCAGCCTAATCACCTCCTCTGTCTGTCTTCCTGGCCAGATCCCATCCTGCACACAGGCACCAGGTGCTTCAGTGAGTCTCCAAGTGCCATGTGTAACAAACTAGATATTCCCCATCCTGACAGGAAATGTACATTCTTGGTGCATTCCAGGATTTCCTTTATCTCCAGGAAGGCTGCAGTGCCCAGGTCCTGCTCATGATTCTTCCTATGACTCACCAGCACGGCTGAGATTTTTTCCAGATTGTAGTAGAAACTGTTGGCTTTAGTTTCCAAGTGCAGAAACTTAAACATTGCTGTGGTGGATTCCATCCCCATCACGTCTGTTTTGCTGGTCCTGCAACCCTGGTCGTGGTGCTCACTTGCATTGGGAGGGACACAGCCATTCTCTTCCTCAGCTGGCCTCAGACAGAGAAACGGGGAATGGTTTGGGTTGGAAAGGACCTTAATGCTCACCACGTTCTACCCCCTGCCATGGGCAGGGATAGCTTCCACGAGACCAGGCTGCTCCAAGCCCCGTCCAACCCGGCCTTGGACACTTCCAGCCATGGGGCAGCCACAGCTTCTCTGGACAACCTGGGCCAGGGCCTCCCTACCCTCACAGGGAAGAATTTCTTCTAATATCCCATCTAACCCTGCCCTCTGGCAGTGGGAAGCCATTCCCCCCTGTCCTGTCACTCCAGTTCCTGATGGGAAGTCTCTCTCCATCTTCCTTGACTCTCCTTCCCCAACACTGCCACAGTTGTGACAGTGCTGAGTGCAACAGAAAACAGTGAATTTAGTGTTTGGTGCCCATTTGGTGCCATCATTGCCTGAAGAAGCCAAATGAGTGTCTTGTTTGTTCCACCTTAATACAGCTCTGGACCTCTCTAAGGTCCTGTCTGGTCACTTTTCAGCCTTTACAAGGCTGGAAATGTTTTAACACTGTGTGTTTCGGGAGAGAAATTTGAGTTACAGAGTCTGGAGATGGAAGAAATTAACAGACAGGAGGGTGGACCTAGGTGGGTGTCAGGCTCTGCTCCCAGGGAATAAGAGACAGGACAAAAGGAAATGGTATCAAGTTGTACCAGTGGAAGTTTAGGTTGGATATTGGGAAAATTTCTTCCCTGAAAGGATTGCCCAGTCCTGGCACAGCTGCCCAGGACAGTAGTGGACTCTCCATCCCTGGAGGAATTTACTGGGTCAGTGGTAGTTCTGGGGGAATAGTTGGACTTGATGATCTTTTCCAACCTAAACAAGTCCAATATGCTATTCTATAAATGTCCAACCCTCCAGTATTTCTTCAGTGGTGTTGTGCTCAGTCATCAAGTGCTTATAAGAGATGAGCAACAAACTGGAAGCTCATTTCTCAACTGGAAAGCGCACAACAAAAAGGTAGTGAGGAATCACATCTTTGTGTCTGCCTCTTCTTGGAACAATCCAAGTATTCCAAAGTGTGCCACCCCTGGCTACAGGGCCAGGACATGTAGACAGCCCCAGGGACAATCTGCAATGCTAAGGCAGAGAAAGAATCCTTCTACTTAAAAGGGAAATCTGGAATTTTCTCTGTCTGCCTCTCCTTCATAGTAAATCATTGCAAACTTTCCCATGTTGTAAATTGGTTTTCAACAGAATAAAATCACTATCAACACCTTGATAAAACCTCTATTTTGTTATTCCTGAACCTTGATTCTTGTGATGAGAAGTACCACACATCAATTTCCCTAAGAAGCTGTGAATGTGGCCTGTGAGACTCCAAGTTTCTCCTGAAGTATCACCCCCCCTTCCCTGATCCAGGAATCCACATCTGCTGCACACTCCTCCCCTGCACTGCAGAGGTAGCACAGAGCATACTTTTGTGGAGAAATATTCCTACATTAGCAGAAAATCTGGGAGAGAAGCAGGGGACACCCTAAACTTGTCATGGTTTAGAGTGAATGGTCTCACTGTGATGTATCTTGGCTGTCCCCCAGCCCTTTTTAACTGGGATATTGGCACAGTTCTGTTAGACCATATTCCGCAGGGTTCTCAAGGCTGTAGAAAGAAAACACTAGAAAGAAATTTTGTACTTTCACCCCAGAATAAGAGGAACTCTGGATATGCCTGCACTGACTGGTCCTTCATGGGCTACCAACAACTGGGACTGGGGATGTGTTTGGGGGCCCTCGGGCCATGCTCCGGAGTGGGTTCCAGCCACCACAGGATTCCACAGAATCCCAGAACCCCGGAATTGCTGGGGTTGGAAGGGAGCTCTGGAGATCACCCAGTCTGACCCCCTTGCCCAGGCAGGGTCACCTGGTGACACAGGAACACTTCCAGGTGGGTTTGGAGTATCTCCAGGGAAGGAGACTCCACACCCTCGCTGGGCAACTGTTCCAATGCTCTGCCCTCCTCCATGGAAAGAAGTTCTTCTTCATGTTGAGGTGGAACTTCTTGTGGTTTAGTTTATAGCCGTTGCTTCTCATCCTGTCACTGGGCACCACTGAAAAGAGTCTGACACTATCCTCTGACACCCCTCGGAGATATTTGTCTGGATTGATGGGATCCCCTCTCAGTGTTCTCTGGACGAACTATGCCCAGCTCCTACCGACTCCCCTTATCAGATAAATGGTCCAGGCCATGTGTGGTTCAGAGCAGTGGAATATGGTGTGGTTTGGCACACGGGAGCTCCTGGCAGCTCTGAATGAGTCAGTCCCGGATTTATCGGGTTCCCATCTCCATAGCAACCAACACCTCGAGGGCACTAATGAATATTTCCAAGCCACTTGCTTTGAAGCACCACAACAAGCCATTAGAGGGGAGGGAGAGAGACAGAGGCAGATTAAGCAGCTTTTCCAGGCAAATTTACAAACTCTGGCAGAGCTGAGAAAGCTTTCCGTGCCCCCACCTCTCTCACTGCCGCCTGGGACCATCCATCTGCCTTTATTTTTCCCTATTAGCTGATAAAGGACAGCTGAACTTTGGATGGATTCCTCTAGTCTGTTTTCTTTCCCTTTCCTTCAGAGACAACAGGAGGAGAGGTTGAAAACTGATCTTTTTATCATTTTCTAAGCTGTTTGCTGAAGAGTGACATTTCCCTGCCTGGGCACAACATGTGGTGGCCAGTGAGAGAAATCGCTTCTCTCTCAAACACAATTCATCTTTATTCAAAACCTCCTCTCCAGACACATGCTCACACAACAGCAAAAGAGGAGAAGACTATATATTTTGGGAAACAAACCAAATCCTGGCTGTAGGGAAACTCAGAAATCCCAGAAAGGCCTTTGACATCTTCCCTGAGCCTGCCCACGGGTGCCACCAGGTCCCTTGGGTGATGCTGAAGCTCCTGCACCTCATGGACTCACTGTGTTTCACCAGCTCTCCCACAGCTTGTGGAAGGTGGGACCAGAGTGACCATTCAGCCTGATTTAATTAACTTACCACTCATTAGGCAAAGAATTGCCACCCCGAAGAGGGTCAGACCAGTACGGGAGAGGTCACAAAATAATGGAATTGTTGAGTTTGGAAAAGCCCTCTAAGTTCCCCCAGCACTGCCAAGGCCACCACTAACCCATGTCCCCAGGTGCCACATCCACATGTTTTGTAAATCCCTCCAGGGATGGTGATTACACCACTGCCCTGGACAGCTGTGCCAGGGCCTGACCTACCTTTCCAGGAAGACATTTTCCCCAGTATCCAAACTGACCCTCCCCTGGCACAGCTTGAGACCATTTCCTCTTGTCCTGTCCCTGAGCAGAGCCTGGCCCACGCCCCGACTCCAGCTGCGCTCTCCTCTCAGGGAGTTTTGGAGAGTGAGCAGGTCCTCCCTGAGCCCCTCAGCCGCTCCTGGTGCTCCAAACCCTTCTGCAACTCCATTCCCTCTTCTAGACATGCTCCAGCCCCTCAATGTCCTTTTTGAATTGAGGGGCCCAGAACTGACCCCAGGACTGACGGTGTTGCCTCAACACTGTCCTGCACAGTGGGATGAAATCACAGCAGTACCAGAGGACACAGGAATGGGGAGAGCTGCTTCAGTGGCTGAGAAAGGCTAAGATTTCCTACTTTTCCCATCTCCACTTCTTGGCCAAAACAGACGCCACAATCCCACCTCTCAGGAATCTCCAAAATTGCTTGACTCCCACCCCCCCACCTTAAATGAGGCTAAACACACCTGTTCATGAAACCCTATGAGTCTTTTAAAGCATCAAAACCCAACACAGCAGGTGGAGCATTCTAGCTCTTTCATGGTGCTTCAGCCCATGATTTTTTAAAACAATTAAGTCCCTGGAGAACAACCTGTTTTGCATTCAGTTTTTGCTGCCGAATGATTTGCTGCCCTTACAGGAGAGCAGAGAGTGTAATGTTAAATTAGGAGTAGAAAAGAATAAGCAATTTACAACTTAGAGTGGCTGCAAACCACTGGATGGGGCAAGGCTCCAGGGCAGAAAAGGAGGCTGGGGGGGAACCGTCTCGCTCTGCACAACTCTCTGACAGGAGGAGCCGGGTGGGGGTAGGTCTCTGCTTCCAGGGAACAAGTGATGGGACAAGAGGGAACAACCTCATCTTGTGCCGAGAGCTTTGCAAGCTGTCCGGGAATCTCCTGCCATTACAGACACTGTTTGCTAGATTCCAGCTCTGCCTGCCCAGGGAACTGACCTAGTGGTAGAGATGTCAAGTCCCAGCTCCTAGCTACACACAGAACCACAGGAGCATCCCCTGGGACATGCAAAGTCAGCTGAGCTCACGCAGCAGCATCAGGAATGATGAGGGCTTGGGCCCTAACGTTCCAGGCCAGGTTGGACACGGCTTGGAACAACCTGGTCTAGTGGAAGGTGTTCCTGCCCATGGCAAGGGATGGAACAAGATGAGCTTTAAGGTCCCTTCAAACCCAAACCACTCCATGATTTCATGAAACGTGGAGCAGAGTGGTTTATCCTTGGAGCAGCTTGCACAGGTACTGTTCCTAAAAGAGCTGGAGAGGCACTTTGGACAAGGGCCTGGAGTGGCAAGACAAAAGGCTTCCCACTGACAAACGGTTATATGGGATATTCGGAAGGAATCCTCTCCCTATGAGGGTGTGGAGGCCCTGGCACAGGTTGCCCAGAGAAGCTGTGACTGCCCCATGCCTGGCAATGTCCAAGGCCAGCTTGGCCAGGATTTGGAGCACCGTGGTCTCGTGAAAGGTGTTCCTATCCATGGCGAGGCGAGGCACTTTACAGACGGTCGCACCCAGCGGACGCCGTGCCCTGGGATTTCTCCCCTCACGGCCCGGCGACACCCTCACCATCACCGCACCTGCCAATCAGCGCAGGGGGCGTGGCTGGGGCATGGCGCACGCGCAGACACCTCCCTACGTCGCCCTTCGTCCCGCCCTCCGCGGCCATTGGCCCACGCGGGGCCGCCGCAACCAACCGCGCGCGGGGAGGTGGTGGGGCCGGGCAAGATGGAGGAGTACGCGCGCGAGCCCTGGTGAGGGGAGCGGAGCGGGCCCGGGCCGGGATGGGAATGGGGATCGGGATGGGGATCGGGATCGGGATCCGCGAGCGCCTGGAAGGGGCGGGGAAGCGGTGCGGGCGCGCCCTGGGGCCGCTCCCTGTCGGGGGGGGCGGGGTTGACCTTGGTGGGGCCCCCTGAGGGAGGCGGCGGAGGCCGTTCCGGAGCGGCGAAGAGCCGGCAGGGCCTGCACCGCTCATGCGCCTCTGGGGGCGGTGGGCGCTGCAGTGACGATTCCACGTCGGGCCTTCGGTCTTTCAGCGCCCGCTTATTTGCAGCCCTACCTCTTGTCCCTCATCCTCAGCTTCCCTTCCAGCCTTTCCTTATCCTTACTGCCTCCTCATCCTCAGCCCCCCTCGGCCTCAGCTCCCCATCATCGGCCTCCTTATCCTCAATCCCCCCTTATCCTCAGCTCCGCACATTTTCAATCTCTCCCTCATTCACAGGCTCTCCCCCCTCATATCTCCTCCTCGTCCTCAGTCCTTTCGTCATTCTCAGACCATCCATCCTCAACCCCTCCTCATTCTCAGCTCGCGTCATGTCTCCCCCCGATTTACAGCCCCTCCAATCCTCAGTCCCCCCTCATCCTCAGCCACTCAGTCCCCAGTTCAGTCCTTCCTCTCATCCACAGCCCCTCCGATCCTCAGCGACACCATTTTCAGCACCCCATCTCAGCCTTCCTTCGTCTACAGCCCCACTCACTCTCAGCCTCCCCAACGCCCCACTCAGCCTTCTCTCACCCTTAATTCTTTGTAAGTTCTCTCCCTCGTCTTCAGTCTCCTCTATCCTCAGCCTCCCCCACCCCCTTCTCAGACTTCCCTCACCCTTAATTCATCCTCAGTCACCCCTCAGGCCCCAAATCCTCCCTCATCCTTGGCCCCCCCAGGCTCCCCTCATCCCCCAGTGGCCCTGCCCCTCTCCCTCTCCATTTCCATAAGCCTAGCCCAGCCCCTGGCCCATGCCGAGCTGGCAGTGTCTGAGCCTTGTCACGGTTCAGCACGGTCTTTGTGGACCTACACAGCCACATTGGTTGCAAGTCAAAGGTTGTATTTGTAGTAATAAAAGGATTAAATGCAAGCTCAGATGCAGGGTTATTGAATCCTGGGCAGAGTTCTCTCTCAGCATGGAGAGGATCTTGGGACAAGGGTCTGGAGTGACAGGCAAGACAAGGGGGTATGGCTTCCCACTGCCAGAGGGCAGGGATAGATGGGATATTGGGAAAAAAAATTCTTCCCTGTGAGGGTGGGGAGGCCCTGGCCCAGGTTGTCCAGAGCAGCTGTGGCTGCCCCTGGATCCCTGGCAGTGTCCAAGGCCAGGTTGGACAGGGCTTGGAGCAACCTGGGCTGGTGGAAGGTGTCCCTGACTTTAGCAGGGGGTAAAATGGGATGAGCTTTAAGGTCTCTTCCGAGCCAAACCGTACTGAGATTCTGCTTGCCTTTGCAGACAGAGACCTATGACTGTTCATGAGGCTTTTTCCAAACTTTGCAGGTTTCTCTGCTAACAGGTAGTAAGTTTCTCCATAAATGTTGCCTCTGGCTTTTTACAGCATAAAGTCTGGGACATGAGCAGAGTAAATTGTATTTATTAATAGATTGCTATGGGCTCCAGATAATCCCAGAACTACTGAGATTGGAAAAGACCTCTCAGACCATCAAGTCCAACCTGTGACCCATCCCACCTTGTCAACCAGACTAGAGCACTGAGTCCCATGTCGAGTCATTCCTTGAACACCTTCAGGGATGGGGATTCCACCACCTCCCTGGGCAGCCCCTTCCAATGCCTGACAGTCCTTTCTGTGGAGACTTTCCTCCTGATATCCAGCCTGACCCTCCCCAGGCACAGCTTGAACCTGTGTCCTTAATGCTGTGCAATAGAGATGTTTTGCTGCCAAGCCATGTGGGGCTGCTGGTGTCCTCCATTGTTCTGACCCTTTTGCTGCTGGTCTCCCTGTGGTCCCCCTGTTATCCAGCCCTGGGAGCTGCTGTCCTGGAGTCGGACTGGTTCCCTGTGAGCCGTTGGCACAGAGGAAAGGCTCCTTTGTTCATTTCAAGTGTGGTGGCCTCTGATTCCAGTAGTTTTCCAGCTGTCAGGAGAGCTGCAGGATGCCATGGGGCTCAGAGGGAGGACTCACCCATCTCCCAGGCAGCCAGAGCTGGTATGTGGCTGCCCTGGAGTCCTGGGAAAAGTGAAGTCTTGCGCTCTGCTCTCCTCATCTCTGAGCAGTCTCTGGTGCCATCAGGAGCAGGAACCCGACGTTGTCCACATGTCATTTCCCTGTGGCTGCGGCTCCCCTCAGAGTCAGGGAAACAATTAACAGTAATGTTATGCTTGTAGATAAGTGCCAGATTAACAATGGAATCATTTTCTTCTCCACCAATTCTATATGGGGTCAAGCAGTGCTGAGGCTGGGGGTATTTTGTGTCAACTCTGAGGGAGTTTGGAGGAGCTGACACAGGCTGGCTGTGCTGGGATCAAAGAGGTTCTCTCACTTAAAAGCTGCTCAGAAAAGCTTGGGGAGTAGTTTGAAAGGAAAATTAGGAACCCCAGTGGTAACAGCTAATGAGGTTAAAGAGGGAAGCATTCCATTATTTGAGTCTCATTAACAAGGCTTCAGGAAAAAGCAGCCATGATTTGTAGATTGGAATTCCTTGACTTTGTGGATAAGGGAAGCCCGCTTTACATAATCCATTTAGAGTTTTAAAAAGCCTTTTAACGAGACCACTCTTTGAGAGTTAACAAAGGGAAAGAGATAGGATGAGATGTTTTATTCATAACAGAGGAGATCAAAATCTGCACAGGAGATGTGAGAACAAAACAACAAAAAAATCCCTGAGAAGAAAGACTTGAGTTGCTTTTCATCTTGGCATCTCGGACAAGAGTGTGCCTGGAACCTTTTCCTGATGCAGGAAAGAGCAGAAGGAAAAGAAACTGTTGAATTATTGAATGCAGTTAGGGCTGAGGGGGTTGTAATGAGATGAGACCATGTGCAGGCAGGGCCGACAAACAGGAGGTGATGAAGGATAAAATACACCCCCTTGCTTCCTGAGACCATGTGGGTTTGGGACCTGGATGTGGCTGTCACTGGGGACACTCAGTGGTGACACTCGGGTGGGGTCCTGGTGCCTCCCAAGGCAACCCAGTGATCCAAGGTACAAAAGCAAAGCCAATTCTGAGTGTGACCTGTGCACACAGGAGATCCCTTGGGCGGGGGGCAGGGCCAGCTGCGGAGGAGGAGATTTGGAAGTAGGTCATGAGCATGAGGAGCCAGGGAGAACATGCAGGGGGAGGGACTGCAAATTAGGGATTCTTTTTTCAGGAAGAAAACGCCTTGTGGCGAAGCCTGCAGCGCAGTGAGGGGGGTTTGTCACCCCTCACTAGAAGAGGTGTGTAAGGTGGGGAAGTGGCAGGTCAGGGATGATGTCCTAATGTGCAGGAGCTGGAAGCTGTAGGAGGTCCTTAGGAACAGAAACATAGCATCCTGAGTGAAACTGGAAATGCTCATCGATGCTCCTGCCTGACATAAACACTGAGCTTGCCATGGTGCTCAGATTTGTGACCTGCATGCTGTTGTAGGCTGATTTTTGCATTTTTTGGTTATTGGCAGCGCAGTAGTTAAATAACCTGAGTGCTTGGCTGGAAGATCTCAATACAAGATGAAAGAAACCAAACAACTTTGTTATTAAATGCTCTGAAATTACCCACAGTGACAACAAAAGTTAATGGCATCTTAAAGCTCACCTTATTTAGGAGTTTGCTTTGGGGTTGCAAGGCTCCAGTTCTTGGCAGAGGTTCTGAACCCCAAATTAAGGCTCCCCTGGCAGGTGCTGACAGCCTGTGCTGCAGGAAGGTGCTTCCGTGCAAGGTTTTCCTGGCTGTTCTGTGGTGTTGGAGGAGGAATTGTGGCTGCTATACTTCTGAAGGGATCTCTGTTTTGTTTGAATGGACTTCAAAGATCCAGGATGCATCAGGAAAAACCTTTTCCAGCTCAGCAAAGAAGACTTTGAAGTCTTAAATAAGCAGAACTAATGAAAAGGATGAGTGATTCAAGAAAATGTGTTTTGTGCTAAGTGGGAGCAGAAGCTCATGGAATTTGCTACCTCAGTTCTCTGTAGGTCAAGAGAAGAATGAGATCAGGGAATTTAAAGCTATTTACACTATGTAACTAGGGCAGAGCTGGAATTCTGCAGGAATTTTCCATGATGGAAGTATGTCTCTGCCTTGTATGAGGAGTTCAGGCATTTCTGTAGATTTGGTACCTCCCGCTCCAGGGAAGTGGGCCAGGAGACTCTGGCAAAAGTTGAGTTTGTTTTGCTGTAATATTCTTGTTTTTTTGTTGCTGCCTGCTCAGTGAGCTGGATGTGAGACAGTATAGCCACCAGGGTCGATCTTCACCCCAGTTATAGCAGTGCCAAAGTGCTGGATCCATTGCAGTCCCTTACATGGTTTAATATGATGGGATTTCATATTTTCATCTCTATTTTTCTTTCCAGTCCCTGGAGGATAGTGGATGACTGCGGAGGGGCCTTCACCATGGGGGCCATAGGAGGGGGCATTTTCCAGGCTATCAAAGGCTTCCGAAATTCCCCAGTGGTGAGTAAAGTCCTCTGAACGTGCATTGACTGCAGTCTTGCCTCCACTGTCCTTCCCCAGGGAGCATGGCAGCAAAGGAGAAGGAGAATAAATCCCTGTGCAGGGAGCAGGGCTGATTAAAGACCTATACATCATTAATCCAGACCATGAGAATCTGTCCTGGCTCAAGATCTGTGGGGGTCCTTCATCTTTTGGGATAAAATTGCTGCTTCCCTGTTTGCTCTGGTGGCCACAGTGGGACACTGGTAGCTTATTCCTCCCTGACTGATGAACGTTGCCCTCAGGATGGGGAAGTTTAGCAGGAAACATCCATCTTGGCTGATCTCCTCCCTGTGGTTCTGTCTGCATGGAGGGACATGAAGCCTGGGCTCTCCTTCCTCTCCTGGCCTCTTCCTTTCTTTTAAAACATGGAATGGCTCAAAGAAAGAATCATTTTCTCCTTCAGATTTATATTAAAGGGTATAATTTTCTTTAATTAATATCTTATTTAATCATTACCCTTTTTATTAACTTGATTTTTTAATGCTCAGGTTTGGTTTCAATGCAGGAGTGAGTGAACATGGAAGTGAAGTTTTGCTGATTCAAGTAGGTTTTCACTTTCAGGATATCTGCTGCAAAATTTTGGGCATAAACCCATTGCAGAGACATTTGATAAATAAGATCTAATTGGTACTTGAACATTTTTTTTTTAATTTCTCTGACTTCATATAAAAGGTGTTTTTGGTGTTACTCTGACTATGAGCTGTTGGTTTGAGGTGGATTTAGTAAATAACTGTTTCTGAACTAGTCAGATCCTGCAGATGCTTCACTTGAAAAGGACTATGTGCTTAATTAGATTCTTAATTTTGCTTAAGACTTGCTGAATATACCTGTCCCCACTTCTCCTTGATTGTAACAAAAATAAGACTTGGTGGATATTCTTCAAACTGTGTTAAAGTGTAGGAAAATGTGTAATTGTTCTGTGGGGTGCTGGGTGATGTGTTGAGTATTGGACTCTGGAAGGCTCAGCGTGACTTTGCTTCTCTTGGCTACAAAGATCTGCAGAATGACTAAACATGGGACAGCTAGTGGGATTGCCCATCAGATAGGAGGAAAAAATGATACATGTGAAAAATCACTGCTTATCCTGCGAAAATGTTACTGTAGTGCCTCTTTCCGTCCCGCTGGGCTGCTCACACTGTGAACCCAAATTTTTTCCTGCCTGCTGACTGTAATTCCCATATGTACCTGACAGGAATATTATAAGGGAGTGATGAATAGTGAAATAGGTGTAGAGTATACTTTGTCTCAGCTCCTCACAGCTGCTGAGGAGGCTCAGAAGTGTGTTGGGCCTGTGGCAGGTTTTTACAATATAGATTCAGCTTGGCTGTAAGATTTTACTGTTTTATTTTAACTAAATTCTCTTATCGGAGGGTGTAAACCACCGGCTGCGGGGGAGTTTGACAGCCATTAAAACCAGAGCTCCACAACTGGGAGGTAATGAATTTTGGGATTTTCTTGCACAGAATTGACTGTTGGTAGATAACAGAATTTGGAAATGTAACATGGGTGCAGGTACACTGACACCTGAGCTGAGTCTCAGCAGGCTTGTTGGCCCAAGCAATGAGTAAATACAGTTCTGATATATACAAAATGAGTTTGGTTGGGGAGGAAACAGTCTGTGTTCCTGGAGTGATAAGCCAGGACGTAAACAGCAGAGCTCCCTGGAGTCTCTTCATGGTGTGCAGGTGGTTAAGATAAAACTAATTCATTACAAAAAGTGATCCAACTTGGATCAAAAATAGAATTTGGGGGTGTCCCTGCATGTGCTGTAGGATGCTGAGCTCCTGAGGCCCCAGGAGCAGGGTTGGGTGAGGTGTAAGGTGTGACATGACTCAGCATTGTTGTTTGAGGAAATAATGTTAAAAAGGGATAAATCTGGAAGTTCCGTTAGCTAATCTGACTTTGTTAGGATGAAAGTTCCATTATAATCACATTTTGATAAACTTTCTGTAGTTAATTGTAGATTAGTGAGATGATATTTAAAATGGGGGGGGGCGGATAATGACATGGCAAGTTGAAAATTTTCCTGTTTTGATTTTAACCTGTATTTGGCTCTTTATGAGTTTGAATTGACTTCGTGCCTGAAAGGGAGCACAGTAACACCACAGCACCTCTTGTGCAGCACCTCCTTGGCTTCTCTGCTGTCTCCAAAGTGGCTTTGGTTTGATTTGGAACAGGGAGCTTTGCTGTCTGGGGAGGTCTCTTCTCCATGATTGACTGCAGTATGGTCAGGATGCGAGGAAAGGAAGATCCCTGGAATTCCATCACAAGTGGAGCCCTCACTGGAGCTATTTTAGCTGCAAGAAGTAAGAAACTAGGGAAATCATTTGAAAACCTCCTGTTCACTAAATGTACAGTTCTCATTGTTATAGCAAAGCAACAGTCTGTGACACCCAAATTGAAATTTGCAGTCTCAGATGCTGAAAAAGAATTTGGAACTTTTCTCCTGTGCTTAGGAAAGTAATAATCAGGCTCCCGAATGTTCCCAGTGTTCCTTTATGGGAGGGTGGGGGGAGTTGCCCAGTAATTATCTTTTAATGCAACTTAATGGATGCAAAATTACTGCTCTGAGTCTGCTTTAGGAGAGATTAAAGCGGCATGAAGAGGGCAGGCCCTGGCACAGGGTGCCCAGAGAAGCTGTGTCTGCCTCTGGATTGCTGAAAGTGTCCAAGGCCGGGTTGGATGGGGCTTGGAGTAACCTGGGCCTAGTGGAAGATGTCCCTGCCCATGGCAGGGGTGGAACAAAATGATCTCTAAGGTCTCTTCCAGCCCAGATCATTCCATGATTCAATGGATTCTAACATGTAGTAAAGAAATTAAGTGTTGGTTTGTGCTTTTCATTTCCAGATGGCCCTGTTGCCATGGTCGGATCTGCCGCGATGGGAGGAATTCTCCTAGCCTTGATTGAAGGAGCTGGAATTCTGCTGACAAGATTTGCCTCCACACAGTTCCCAAATGGTAAGGAGCCAACAGAAGAAGTGTCACAAAGATACGCTTTGCTGATGTGCCCCTGGCAGTCATCTTATTATCCTGGAGTGAATCTGCACTGCCCTGCCAGCTCCTGAGGCTGTGGAAAGCCAAGGAGGAGCTGCAGGTGCTGGTGACATGAGATTATCATGAGCTGCTTCCTGCAGGAGACTGGAGGCGGCATGGCTGAGAGCAGGGATGTCCCTGCTGTCCCTGGCTTCTACCACGCACCTGGCACATAGTGCAGAAGGGTTTTACTCAGGGGTGGGACACAATGGTTTAAGGGAATGGCAGACAGCAAGTTGTGGAAAAGAGGGGTGATTCTGGCAGGCTGTGGTATCTGTGGGGACCCCTGGGGTAAGTGAGATGATAAAGACCCGGCAGATACAGATAGACAATTTCCAAAAAGGGTGGTAGTGATTCTCTTCTTGTCTGCTTCAAGATCTATGTCCCTTTCTTCTTTCCCGAGTAAAATGCAAGCAGAGTAGTGACTGACTCTGACTGAGTCAGAAACTGTTGTGTGAATGCTTCCTGTGGAAAATCCTAAATATCTCTGTCACAGAATCCCGAACTGGTTTGGGGTGGCAGAGACTGCCAAGCCCATTCTATCTCCTGCTGTGGGCAGGGACACCTTCCAGTAGTGCAGGTTGCTCCAAGCCCCGTCCAACCTGGCCTTGGACACTTCCAGCCATGGGGCAGCCACAGCTTCTCTAGGCAGCCTGGGCCAGGGCCTCCCCATCCTCGCGGGGAAGAATTTCTTCTAATATCCCATCTATCCCTGCCCTCTGGCAGTGGGAAGCCATTCCCCGTTGTCCTGTCATTCCAGGGCCTTGTTTAAAGTCTTTCTTCAGCTCTCTCCTTTAGGCACTGGAAGGGTCTCTAAGGTCTCCCTGGAGCCTTCTGCTCTTCAGGCTTAACATTGCCAGCTCTCCGAGTGTTTCCTCAGAGGAGAAATGCTCCACCCTATTTTGGGAAGAACACAAACCACTAGTGTTGGATGAGCAGCAGGTCACTGATTCCCATTTGAATCCTCTCCTGGGTTTGTTCACCAGTATTCTTCATCCAGCCTAAACTATGACCATTACTGTTCTTTAAAGATGCTTCAAAATTAATCTGCCTTGGAGAAAGTGCATCATCTGTCCATGACAATTAATTCTCCCTGCGTTGTCCCACCACAGCTGCGTTGCTCCCTCCAGCAGCCAGGCATGGTTTAGGAAGCTGACTCCACACTTGTTCCGTTTCACTGGTTGCTTATTGTTGGGCAAGTTACCATGATTAAACCTTTCCAGAGGGGCCAAGGTCACTTGAAGGGCACTTACATGCAAGTTTCCAGCTCCTTTATGTGACTGGAAAGATTTCCCTCTTCCTGCTCTAGTTCATTTCCCTGTTAGAAAACCTTGTCTAGTGCAAGGTGTCCCTGCCCATGGCAAGGGATGGAACAAAATGAGCTTTAAGGTCCCTTCCAACTCAAATCATTCCAGAATTCCATGATTCTATGAAACTTGGAGAGAAGTGGTTTGTCTTTGGAGCAGCTTGCACAATGTATTTTTCCTAAAAGAGAGCTGAAGAGGGACTTTGGACAAGAGCCGGGAGTCACAGGACACAGGGGAATGGCTTCCCACTGCCAGAGTCCAGGCATAGATGGGATAGTGGGAATGCTTCCCTGTGAGGGTGGGCAGGCCCTGGCCCAGTTTGCCCAGAGAAGCTGTGGCTGCCCCATGCCTGGAAGTGTTCAAGGCCAGGTTGGACAAGGCTTGGAGCAGCCTGGGGTAGTGGAAAGTGTCTCTGCCCATGGCAAGGGGTGGAATTGGATAAGCTTTAAGGTTTCTTACAACCCAACCAGTCTGGGATTCTATGCAACTTTTGAAACTTTTTATGAAACGCAAACCATTCCAGAATTTATGATTAATTTTAAGAGGTATTTATATAAACAAACCAGCTGTGAATTCTGTTAATAGGAAGAATTTCTTGCCTTTTGGTATTTATTTGCCTTTTCCCCTATCCATGCTCCAGGCCCACAGTTGTCAGAGGATCCATCCCAGCTCCAACCACCCCCGTTCAGCGACTACCGACAGTACCAGTGATGGTCCCTGGCTGCCTCCTCCTCCACCACCACCTCCTCCTCTTCCTCCTCCCTCTTCCTCCTCCCTCTTCCTCTTCCTCTTCCTCTTCCTCCTCCTCCTCCTCCTCCTCCT
>VZRF01008745.1:139744-185831 GCA_013396875.1 Vireo altiloquus
TCCTTCCCTGTTCCTGAGTGGTCCCATCTGGAGGATGCAGAGGGGGTTTGTACTTAACACCAGTGGTTGTCACTTACACACCATGCCCATGCCAGGAGGACCTGCAGCATTTCTCAATGTCAGACTGCTCAGGAGAACTTTTAGAAAAAAAAAAATCTATTTATTCCTGATATATTCTGTTGCTGTAATGTTACATGTCTGATCGAATACAAGGAGGTTTGAGACAAGGACCAAATGGAGTCTTGTCATTCTTTGGACACAGACTGGAGTGAAAGTCTTGGAGTCTCCTCTGGGATGTCGCACCTGCAGTGAACACAGCAGGAGTGTAGCCTCTTCCCTGTCGGATTTAGGTTATAGGGCTGGAGGGGGAAGCATTGCACCTGGTGCCAGCACGACCGCCTGCTCTTCATCTTGGATCCTGGCCTAAGCAGAGTTACCACATCTGCTCTGCGGTTTTGTCCTTAAACTCCAGGTATGGAGGCCTCTTCCTTCTTGCCAGTAGTTACAAAATCACATCCAGTGAGATTTTCTGTTGCAACTCTTTAACTCATCGATGATGTTGTGTGCTGGCAGTTCCTGACAGAGTATCCAGAAAGACTTGAGTAATGATATCTGTGCAAGTCCTGGCTTTTCCTCTGCCCAGGAAGGAGGAAACCAAGTCAGCCATGTAGTGGAAGCAGAGGATGGAAGGAACAGAAGCTCGCAGTAATGTTGACAAGTGGGTGGATAAGGGTTGTGTGAGGTGTGCACGCATGTGTGAGAGCCTGATCATCTCCTGTGTCCTTAGAAGGGACATCTTCCCATTTTCATCCCCCTGCTCCCCAGAATCAACCCAGCACTACCAGGGCTTTTGTCTCATCCCCTAGAGTTACCACTGGTTTGTAATTTTCAAACCCTTACGCACAAAAGTGCCTTTTGTATGTCTTGTGTATGGGGTGTGTGTGTGTGTGTGTGTGTGTGTGTGAAGGCTCATCTTGCTTTGCCACTTTCCTGGTTCCTCAGGCAGATTTTGAAGACAATTTTCTCGTTTAGTGTCACTCAGGTGGTGTCTCTTCTGTTATCAGGTGAATGTCTGTGCTCTACACTTGCAGATTCCCTGTGTATCCAAATGTGGGTGTTCAGATCCCTGGTGTTTTCTCAGCCTCAGAGGAGAAGCACTCAGGTGTAGTTCAAATCCATGTGGAGTTCCAGGGTACCACTCTCAGGCCTGGCTGTGCATCGTGGAGCTTTGCTGGGATGGGTGGACACTCATCCATGTCACCTCCTGGTGACCTCTCCCAGCAGTGCTGTGTCTGGGAGCAGGCTCAGCCTGGGTGAGAGGTGGGATACAGGACTGGTCAGGCTCTGCCCAGGTGGGATAGGGGATGCAGGAACTGCTGCTGCCTGCCCTATGGGCTCCTGCCAGCCCCAGCATGGGGGATTTCCAAAGCTGGGCCACATCCAAACAGCTCAGCAAAACGACACAAAGACCTGTGGGGGGTGGCAAGGACAGGTGGCACAGGGGCTGTGGTGGCTCTGCCCACAGTCCTTCCTCACCCCTAGGTCAGGCAGTGGCCTTCAGCTGCCTGAGCTGGGCTTTACTGTGCTGGCCTCTGCCTCTCTAAAACCCTGACAGTCACTGTCCCCTGTGCACCAGGAGAAGCCTCTGATTGGGGCATGGTCTTGCACTGCCCCCACCTTAGCCAGGCTGTGACACCTCTCCTGCCCTGCTGAGCCCCAGGGGAAGTCACAGCCCCAGAGCTGTCACCAGCCAGGGCCGGATTTCCTGCCCTGTCATCACCACAACACTCCTATTTCCTGTTTTATTCCAGCCCAGTCCGGACCACCGCAGCTGGAGGGATCCCACTGCCCAAGGGCACTCCTGCCCTGCTCCTGGGCCCTCTCTCCCCCTACCCCAAAAACAGACATGTCAACAGTGGTGACACTGAACTACTGACCTTTTTATTTCAATCAGCTACAGCAGCTCTACATTCCCTACAACACTGTCCTTCCTCCCTCCTCCTGACAGTGAGGGAGCTGAGGACTGCAACGGCAGCGCACCATCTTAAAGCTTAGTATTAAATATTAAATATTCTCTCATTTATGTTTACATTACTTTGTCAAGGAAAACAAAACAAAACAAAAAAGGACAATTAAAACTTTAAATTACATGAATGTGCCCGTGCCTGGGGCTGCCCCAGCCAGGCACTGCCGTGGGGGATATGCAGAACTCCTGGTGCGTGGGGAGTGGGATGTGCTCGGCTGTGCGGGAGCAGGGAGCTGTTCTTGTGCTGTTGGAGCAGCAGGTGCTCCCGGTGCAGCTAAAACACTGTCTGGAGGAGGTGGGAGTCCCCCTGCAGCCCCAGCACAATGCATGGGGAAGGGGGCGAGGATTTGGTCAAGAACTTTGCTAAAGGATTTATCAGTTTCTTATTTTTTGTTTCTTTCAAAAAAAACCACCAACAACCCCAAATGGTTTTGAGTCTTCCTTTGATTTTAGCAAAGACGAGTTTAAAAAGCACTTAGGAAGCTTGTACTAAAACCAGCTGTTCTCAGAGGAGAGAGTCATCTGTGCAGCCCCCTTCCAGGCCGTAGCGGAATTCCTGCAGGTTGGACACCCCGTAGAAGTGGACAAAGGCTGCAGCCACCACCAGCACGTGGAAGATCTGATGAGACTGGAACTGCAGGGAAGCAAAAAAGCCTTTACTCAAGACCAAAGGGGATAGGAACACGGTCAACACCTCCTCCTCCTCTTCTTCCTCGCTGCTCCAGGACCGTCCTCTGCCCTCTGCTCCCCACTCTGTTGCTCCCAGCAGTGATTCCCACCCTGTACTTTGCTCTGCCCTGCCCACGCACAGCAGCTGTTCAAGGTATGCCTACCAGCATGTTCTGAGGGACAGGACACCCCCAGCCTCCAGCCCCTCAATGCCCCCTCCCTGGACCCCCACCCCGTTCACCCCCACACTCACCCAGATGTCGAACTTGCCCGGGAAGAAGCGCTCAGGGATGCGGGCGGCGTAGAGCCCAGCGCCCGTGATGTACATCACAGCCATGAGGAAGAACCAGCCCATCTGCCCCACCGTAGTGGCCTTCACAAAGCCCTCGGCGATGGTGAAGTGCATGGTGGGCACGACCCCGCTCAGCCCCAGCCCCAAGAACACGCCTGTGGCCCAGAGAGAAGGTCAGGGAAAGGAGCTCAGTGTGGAGGGGGAGCTGCTCCTCCCACTAACTCCCCTTGATCCCTCATCCTGTGCTAAGGAAGCAGCTTTTCTTCATTGGATTCATAGAATATCCTTAGCTGGAAAGGACCCATAAGGACCATCATGTTCAACTCCTGGCCCTGCACAGGAGACCCCCAAACAATCCCACCCTGTGCCTGAAAGCATCCAAACACTCCTTAAACTTCTCCAATCCTCACGGCACATACCCTTCACAAAATGAGGGATCCACAGCTCCACATCCCAGGCAAACCTCTCCTGTGCTCGCTGGGTAGAACCCACCCAGTATTTCTATGCAGGGGTGCAGCAGCTCCTGCTCCTGGCTATGGGAATGGACATTTTGGAAGGTGCCAGCCCTTTGGATTGCACCAGGAACACAACCACCCCTTCCAGGAAAGTCATTTCTTGGAGCTCAGGAGGAAGGAGCTCAGCAGCAGCTGGAATGTTCAACTCCGGCCTCTGCTGAGTTGGCAGAGAACAAGTGGCACCATGGTGACACTGGCTTGGAGAGGCTCTAGGTGGCACCCGGCTTGATCCTGCTTGTGCTGGGGGCACAGGATGCAGTGGGGAGGAGCCATGGGGACATGAGTCCTGCCTGTCCCCTGCCCTCATCTGAGAGCTCTCAGGTGGCCTCTGGCTCAGCATGGTCTCTCCTCACTCATGCAGCCAGGACAGTACTCCCACGGACATTTGTTTCGGGACCCCTGGGAGCTGGGGAAGGAGGCGTTTCCTGGTGCTCAGCAAGGCTGATGGGACCCACCGTGGGGGTAAATTGGGGTGTGGGGCTGGAGGCAGCCCCCCACTCCAACCCCAGGAAGGCAGGGACCAGCCAGCGTGTCCCTGGCAGGGAAGAGCTCAGGGATGTCTTCCTCCTCTGCCCCAGCTGCAGGTTCCCAGCTGCTGCCGAACTGCTTCCCAGGGGAGGCACAAAAGGCACGGCCCCAGCCTGCCCAGGGCTACTTTTAAACTCAAAACCTCAGGCTCTGCTCAGCTGAATCCCCAGCACAGCAAGAGAAGGCAGGAGGCCACTCCCTGCAGTGCTGTGCTGCTCAGGGGGAATGAATCCTGCAGGTGCCCAAAGCTTTTCCCAAATGGGATCTGCCCAAAGTGCCTCCCAGGACTCGGGGGAGGAGGGAGCTCCTACCTGCTCTGGTCTGCCTGTGCTTGGGCGTGGCAAATCGGTCCCACTGTGCCACGATGATGGCAGAGATACCCAAGACACAGACGATGGAGAGGTAGATGAGTCTTGGCTGTGGGGAGCAGTAGAATGAGTAGTAGAGCCACGGGACGAAGCTCCCCATGATCAGTAGTGCAATTCCTGAATAATCCAACCTGCAGCCAGGATGCAATGACAGAGAGCCACAGGTGAGCCCCAAAGTTCACCCTCTCCGTGTGTGGGAACTCGCCAGCCTGCACGTGAGTGGAGTCACTCTGGGCAGGAAGGGTGTGCTGCTGGAGTCTCATCAGGGCCAGGTGTGACAGGAGGAAGGGCCCGGGCATGGTGGGAATGCCAGGGAGGGGCAAGAGGGGCTGGAGCTCAAACCACTGGGAACAAATCCCTGTGCACATGGACGTATGATCCTCCACTCATCTCACCATCAAAATATAGCATCTGCACTGCTCCCACTGCCTTCCCAGGAACACAAGGGGATTCCTGCTGAGTTTGTTCTGGAGACAGGATCCCATGGGATCTCTGGGGGTTGTGCAAAGGGGATGGGCAGGATTCCCTGCATGCAGCACCCAAATAAATGCCTTTAACAGCCATGTGGCAGCGGAATGTCACTTGAAAGCCTCACTTTGAAGGTTGATCAGAGCTTGACTCTTGGAGCAGCCCAGGAAGAGGCACAGACCACTAACCACCCTTCCCACTCTGCTGGGAATCCTGTTTGTGTTCCTTTCCATTTGGCTTTAATCCAAACTGGATCCACACTAGAGGTTTTTAAAAGCATCCAGTAAACTGGGACCTGCCAAAGTGGCCATGGCCCCCAGCTGCCCAGTGAGACTGAGACCCCTCCTCAATTCACTGCTACCAGGGGGACAGAGCCTGTTCCCTTGGGAGCACAGAGACTGTTTGCTTGGAAGCCAGAATCCTGTTCTCTTGGGAGCTGCAGGGCCCCAGGATGTTTATCATGCACCTGAGGCCCCTGACCCGGCAGATTTAAGGTGCTCAGGCAGAGCCCTCCAGAACCCTGTTGTGGTTCCCCCTCAGTTCCATGCCGGATTGGGTGAACACTCCCTTCTCTCAAGGATAAAACATTTGGGAATGCAGTGCTTTCCAAGAGGAAGTACTGCAAGAAGCCAAAACCTCCCAGGAGACCACACAACCACACTCATGCTGACTCACTTCGAAAAAGTCCGTGAGACCTTCTCCGAGTGACAGTAGACAGTGTGGAAAAGCCAGGAGAAGCTGAGGCACAGCACTGCTCCCAGGAAGAACATCCCAAACACCACCTTCTCTTGGAGAGGAGCCATAAAATACATGTTGGGCCGCAGCATGGTCAGGATCCCCAGGCAGAGGAATAGAACAAACCCTGCAGGAACACATGGAGCAAGAAGTCAGGGGGACTGTGGGAGAGTTCAGCAGAGCCAGGACAAGAACAGCCCTGGCCATGCTCCAGGAATCTTGGATGTATCCCAGGGGTGCTCAGTGACCCACAGTGGGTCCTTGGCTGAAGCCTTTGTTACTGCAAAAGAGCAGGGCTGGGGTCAGAGGAACTGGCAGGCACAGGGCAAAGAGCTGCTGAGCATCCTTGTGTTCCACAGGGTCATGGAATCACAGACTGGTTTAGGAGGGAAGGGACCTCAAAACTCACTCAAACTGTCCCTGTGAAGGGACACCTTCCACTAGCCCAGGTTGCTCCAAGCCTCGTCCTACCTGGCCTTGGACACTTCCAGGCATGTGGCAGCCACAGTTTCTCTGGGCAACCTGTGGGCCTCCCCACCCTCATAGGGAAGAATTTCTTCTCAATATCCCATCCATTCCTGCCCTCTGGCAGTGGGAAGCCATTCCCCCCTATCGTGTGATTCCCACCCCTTGTCCCAAGTCCCTCTCCAGCTCTCTTGGAGCCCCTATGGGCACTGGAAGAGATTCTAAGGTCTCCCTGGAGTCCTCTCAGCATTCCCAGCCTGGCTCCAGAGCAGAAGAGCTCCAGCTCTCAGAGCATCTCCGTGGCCTCCTCTGGACTCATTTCAGAGGAACATCCTCTGAGGCTTCCCTGTTTTCCCCAGGACACATTTCCCTGTCCCACTCCAGCAGTGGCTGAGCCCAGCCCTGGTCCCTCTCTCCCAAGGGGCTCCAGGAGCTCCACGTCTGATCCTCCTGCGTGCACCGAGGAGGATCTCTGCATGCAGAGAGGACCCAGTACCGAACCCGTCCTGACCCTAATGCAGGGTCTGAGCCCCTCCAGCCCCAGAGCTTCCCCTTCCCTGCAGTCACCCAGCAGGTGTGTCCAGATGTTGCCTGTCTCGGTGTGTATCCGGAAGATGCTCCGGAAGCAGGCGCGGAAGGAGGGCATGGGGGGCCGATGTCCGTGCAGGAGGTAATCGTTGTCCTTGAGCCAGTCGGGCAGGACATCGTATGGGATCACGCGCCAGCGCCCTTCCCACACCTGCAACACACCAGGGGGATCGGGGCAGCCCAGAGCCCCAAATCCACTCCAGCCCTGGGAAGCTCCTCGGGGAGAGGAAGCGTGGCTTCTCTGATGTCAGGTGCCCTGTGGGACCCTGTAAGCCACCCACATTCTGCACTTTGCTCCCCACAGCCCCCCAGGGAATGATTCCAGCTCCTCCCAGGGATTGATTCCCCACACCCAGGCAGTGGTTCCCAGCCCCCTCAGGGAGTGATTTTACTCCTGCACAGTTCCCACCAGGATTGACTCCCAGCCACCGAAGGGAGTGATTCCAGGGAGTCAGGGGCGATTCATACCCTCAGCTTTAACCCTTCCACAGCCAGAGATCGTTTCCTGCCGTGGGAATTCCCATTTGATCAGGGAAGAAGCACAGGAGCCACAGTGACTGCAGGCACTCGGTGCTTCTGGGCCCCACCCAGGCCCGCAGAACACCAAGACTGCTCCCAGATCCTCACCCACTGTGGCTGGGCCAACTCCCATTGTGGCCATCCCCTTCCCACACTGTTCCCCGGAGATGCTGCTGGGAGCAGCCCAGCAGAGCTGGAGCCAACTGCGGCCATGTGGAGCTTTATCTGGACACATCCTGTCACCCTGAGCCCTGGGATTGGGGAATCTGCTCCAAAATCAGGTCTGGGGGATTGCTGCAGGCTCCGGTACCTTGTACACAAACTCTTCCATCTTCTCCATGGCATGGTGAGCCTGCAGGGGCAGGGTCAGCACCCTCACCACCTCCTCCTCCTCCTCGCGGGCCGCCGGGCACGGCGGGTCCTCGGCCTGCGGGGAGAAGAGCCGAGAGGGAACCATTCTAGGCCCCGGGAGAGGAATCATCCCTGCCCTTCTGAGAGCACCTAGGGCTTCATCCCTCCGAGGGGACAGGCAGGACCTGCTGGTCACCCTCGTTTATGCAACACGCTGCTGCCTGACCCATCCCGGGCGGGCTAATCCCAGATTTATCCTGTCGAAGGGCGGGATTATCGCCAGGGATTTTCATCCCTACAACCAAGGCTGGAACGGCCGCTCGGCCCAGATCGGAAACCCGAGCCGGCCCACCCGAGCAGAGGCGGCTCCGAGCTAGGACCACTCTGGGTCCCGGCACAGCTCCCGCTCTCCTCAGACGGAAGAGGGCTCGGGAAGGTGATTCCCAGCCCCGTGGAAATGCCATGGCTCTGGAAACACCCTGGGAACACCCGGCACAGACACAGCGATCCCACCGACATCCCTGCGAAGGACTATCCCAGCTCCACGCCTGCTCGGCAGGAGCAGAGTTTGGGCCGGCTCGGAGCAGGCACCGACCCGAGGAACGACACGGAGCCGTATTCCTCCAGCTATTAACGGGATAACGGGCAGATCCCAGGGATAAATCCGCGGGGGCGGAGCGAGGAGACTGAGCCACGCTCTGGATCCCCTCCCGCCCGGGGGTCTCGGCGGGGCTCACGCTGGCCGTGCCGGTGGGTCCCTGGTCCCCCTTCTCCTCTAGGAGCGGCCCCAGCTCGGCGAGCTCCAGGTGCGCCCGTTCCCGCTCCCGATCCCGGTCCCGGTCCCGGCCGGCGGCCGCCAGCCCGCTGCCCGCCCCGCCGGGGGCCTTGCGGGACGCCATCGGCGTGGCAGGTCCGTGCGGCTCCGAGGCAGCCGGTGAAGGTCCCTCCGCGTCCTTCTGCCGCCGCGCTGGGGGGGGAAGAAGCACAGAGTTACTGGAACAGGGGGAACCGGCGACAGGGCTCTCCCGGTGGGCTGGAAGCTGCGGTCCCGCCCGTCCCGGGCGGCGCCCGGACTCTCCGCTCCCCCGCCCGTCCCTCACCGGCCGCTACATCTCGCGGGCGGCGGCGGCGGCGGCACCGGAAGCAACGCTGAGGGAACGGGAACGCAGACCGCCGTTTCCGGGCTCGGGGCCACGCCCCCACGGGGGTTCTATCCGGGGAATGACGCTCTATGATTGGATAAGATCGCTGTCTGTCTCTTTTTCCTCCGTCCCTCCGGCCGCCGCCCGCTGCGATTGGTCGAGCCGCCCGGCTGAGGTGCCGGCGGGAGGCGCTCTGGCCACGCCGAGCAGCTCTGTGGCCGCGCACTCGGCTGCCCCCTGCTGGCAGGGCGGGGGTGCCTCGGGGGGACAGAGCCCCGGAGGGCTCTGGGGCTGCCGTGACATTGATACCGGCTTCAAGTTGAATTATCTGCCCCCAGGATGAATTTTCTCACCTTTTGCAAACCTAATTCAACGTCTCCAACAGAAGAAGAAAAGAACTTTGTGTTTCAAGCATTGAGTAAAGTCATATCACCAAAATATGTGCATTAGGCAGGCGAAGAATATGCTTTAGATAGGTGGGTTCATGTAAATTTTACTGTAGAAAAGATTTAACTTTTTACCCCTCGGTGTGCTTGATTTGGGGAAACCTCCTCGTTGCACCTGATGCAGAATAAATAATGTCTCCTATTTTAAATTCCCTTTAACTCTTGAATCCCCTGTTTCATCCTTCCTAACATGACTCCGTGTTTAGAGAGCTCCTAAAGTAAGCAACAAGAGGGAAGAGACCCTGTCATCCATCTGGGATGTCCCTGTGTCCCAACAACCAGCAGCCCCCGTGGCACCACCTGCCCACACACTTGTCCCACGTGAGGCCATTGAGGGCTTCCCCGAATGGCCACAGCAATAATCGATGGCCGAGGTCACACCGGCCCGGTGGGGCGGCTCGTCTTTCCCTGCCCACAGCTTTAATTTCCTTGGCTGACAAGAGCCGGAGACTCCCGGCTGCTGCCGGCACAATGGGGGATCCTGTTCCCCATCAATCATTCATGGCCTTGTTGCTGGAAGGGGTTTCTTGGGGGCTGCTGGAGTGGGAAGGGGGGAGGGATTTTCTGACCTTCGTGATGTTATCTAGGTGCTGGCAGCACCAGGGAAGGTTGGAGGCACCTGAGCCACCCGCTGTCCCCACAGGGTGAGTGGCATGGGGGCTGAAGGGAACACAGGATTTAGAGGGGACGCGGCTTTGGAGGGGACATGGGATTTGTAGGGGACACGGGATTTGGTGGGGACACAGAGTTTGGAGGGGACACGGATTTGGACAGGAGACAGGTTTGGAGCTTTTTGGGGCATCATGGGAGATGGTGGAGCTAGAAAATGATCTGGGAATTTTGGGAAGCTGCATCTTCCCACTTTCTGCTGGAGCTAGGGGGTCAAGTACAAGTTGGGGCTGGCTGTGGCCAGGGCTCTGCTCTCCCCTCCATAGGGACAAACGCTGCTGTGTCCCCTCTCCTGGTGTCCCTATGGGTGTCCTGAGCTGCATGAAGTACCTGATGTTCATCTTCAATGTGCTGGTGTTTGTGAGTCCACCTGGGCCCCATAGGGTGCAGGGTTGGAGGGAACCTGAGCCTGGACATCTCCAGCTGGCTCAGGGGTGGGTGACACCTGTCCGAGGGAGGGGACCAAGAGCTGAAGCATCTCCCATCCAGATGGGGTGACATTTCTGTCTGGCTCAGGGGTGGGTGACAGCCATCCCAGGGAGGGGACCAAGCCTTGGACATCCCCTGACCCCATGATCATCTCCTGACCTCCCCCTGCAGGCTGGGGGGACATGCCTGGTGGGCGTGGGAGTCTGGGTGGTTGTGGACCCAGCTGGTTTCCAGGACATCGTGGCTGCCAGGGCCGTGCTGAATGCAGGCGCGTGGCTGCTGCTGGCTGTGGGCATCGCCCTGTCCCTGCTGGGCTTCCTGGGCTGCTGCGGGGCCCTGCGCCGGAGCCGCCCACTCCTGCTGCTGGTGAGGATGGGGAGATGGGTGGGAAGGGGCTGCAGGATGTGGGCAGGGGCACTGAGGGCAGGAGTCACGGGCTGGAGGGTGGTGGGGAGTGCGGGTGTTCCTGGAGCAGCCAGGAGCTGGTATTCCTCATCCTCAACACGTCCTGCCATCCACTCCCCACCTTGTGAGTCTCAATTTGGAGCCCAGAGGATTTATAAAATCACCAAGTGGGATCAATTCTCTCTGAAGCCACTGGCTTGTCCCATGTGGCATTTCAAAGATATCCCTACTGCTGGTGAGGGGCAGAAATGCCTATTTGAGTACCAACACCCCCATTTCTTCAGCATCCCCAGAGCCTTGTAGATGGTGCTCGTTTTTAACCCCCGCCTTGCAGCCACAGTGGTCAGAGATTTGGTATCTGTTCCCAAGAGCTGTACACAAATCCCTGGTCTCAGGCATGCAGGGCACAGGCAGGGCTGGTGCAGAGAAGGGCAGGGATAATGTGAGCAAGCTGCTTGTGGGATCAGGCTGGTCTCCGACTCCTTCACCTGCTGCCTTCCAGTTCTTCATCCTCGTCAGCCTCGTCTTCCTCATGCAGCTTGTCGGGGCCGTTCTCTTCCTGGTGCACTGGAAACAGGTACTGGCACTGTCCCCAGTGTCACCAGCCTCCCTCTGTCACGCCATGGCCATGGCTCAGAGGCCACCAGGTGACATCCTTCCCCTCAACCCCATCACCAGCATCACTACACAAACCTCAAAGAAGGTGGGGGGGTCCACTGGATGCCCAACTCCCCTCAAAAGGAGCTGGTGCTGAGCAGAGTGGGAGAGGAACAGTCCCACCCCGGCACCTATCCCACAGGTCCAGCCCGAGCACTTCCTATCTGAGCTGAGGAGGAACTATGGCGGGGACGAGGGTGCCGAGGTCTTCTCCACAGCCTGGAACACCCTCATGGTCACGGTGAGCAGCTGGGAGGCTCCCGGGGGCTCGTGGAGCACACACAGGATCCACCAAGGGTGACCAGGGTAATGGTGTTTCCCTTCTGTTCCAGTTCTCATGTTGTGGTGTTTTAGGACCTGAAGACTTCGGGAACGGCTCCCGCTTCCAGGAGCTGCACCCAGGGATGCCATGGCCACGGGCCTGCTGTGCCCGGGATGGAATTCTGCAGGTGGGAGAGCTCCTGGGCTGGGAGCAGTGCCAGGACAGAAGCCCTGGCTACATCCACGAGCAGGTATGGCACAACTCTGCTGTGTCCGTGTCCCAGCCTCAGCCCTTCCCAGGTTCACAGAGCAGAGCATAAGGAACAGGAGCCTGGGACATTGCCTGGCAGTGGATCCACATTCCAGTGGCTCCCAAAGTCCTCAGCTCGTCCTGCCCCACAGGAGATGCCCCCCACACCTCCTTATACCCTGGTTCCCCTCTGGGCTCCCTGTGGCCATGGGGAACTTGAGAGAGCCCCTCTCTCCTCTCCCTGCCCCAGGGCTGCTTCTCCACCTTCAGCAGGACCCTGCAGAGGTACATCTCCCTCCCTGCGACCTGCAGCTTGGCCGTGCTGGGCATTGAGGTAATGAGAGGGGCTGGGGACAGGGCAGGCAGAGGGTCCCCTCTTTGTGGCAGGGGGTTGCTCAGTAGGCAAAGAGAGCACAAAGGGGCTCAGGTCTGTCTTGGGGTATGGAGCATGCTCTCTGCTGCAGATGGGGCAGGTGAATGGACAGGAGAGGCTTTGTTTTTTTCCCCCTGGGTCTCCTTGCCCTGGTGCCCCTGCGTAGCACCAGGACAGGTAGCTCAGGGCCCTTGAGGGGAACAGCAATGGCCCTAGGCCAGGGACACTCCAGCCACTCTCTGCTTCCACCCACGGCCCGGCCCTGCCATGGGGCTGACCCTCTCCCACCTCCGTCATTCCAGATCTTCGCCATGTTCTTCGCCTTCTGCCTTTACTACAACTTTGACTGAGTGGGACAGGGACAGGTCTGGGGCTTTGGGAGCAGCCAAGGACACAGCCTTTCCTCACCCATCGGAGATCAGCTCATCATTGAGCTTCATCGCTTCCCAGGCACTGGGAACCTTCCTGAGTCCTGTCTCTGCTCCAGAGGTGGGCCTGGCTCACTTTTCTGGGAGCAGGGACAGGACATAGGTTAAATTCCCAGCAGGGAACTTGCAGAGCAAGAGGCTGAGCACCTCATTTGCTCCTGCTGTGATCTGCCGTCAGCCCTCATCTTTGGATCTGTGGAAGCACTGAGAATTGTCCTCCTTAGCCCAATCCTCTCATGCTCCTCACCCTGCACATCACATTGCCGACATCCTGCTCTTCCATCCACTCCCAGATCTCTGGGAATCCTTTGGGCTCTTCCTCACCAGCCCTGAGGTGGTTGTCACTGACCACCTCCTGGAGTCACAACAGAGCCAAGACACCATTCAGGTTATCCTAAATGGTCCAACTGGAATCTAACAGACTGCTCTGGAGAGCCAGAGTTGTAAGACTTGAGTTTAATGACTTAGCCCTTGAGGTTACATGGAAAACAAAACCTTTCCTGGGAAAGAATTCCCACCAGCTGGTTCTGACCTGTCTGCTGCTCGGCTCCTGCTCTCAGTTGGTTGTGAAAACAGAAACTGAACTACTTGGTGCTATTCCCATATCTCTGCAAGTTGGATGATTGGAAGCTGAAGCATTACTTCCAGTTTTCCTTTTCTTTTGAATATTCCAAAATCTCCACTCCACAAAATGGAAAAATAGATATAAAAGCTTTATATTTTATTAATATAATAGAACTTTTCACAAAAAAACCCACAAAAAACCAAAAAAACAACCACGCCAAGGAAACAGAAACCCAAAGCCCTTCAAAGGCAGACTCTTTCCTTGTACCTGTGTGAAGGGAAGGGGACAGTGACAGCCTCAAGAGAACAAAACTCCCTCAGGAATCTGGGCAGGATTTTTTCTCCTTCCTGCTGATGTTAAACCCTTTTCTTTTCCGCATGGTCGATTCACTGCTGGCGCTTGTTTCACTTTGGACGATTTTCTCTTCCATAGCCTTGGAAGCCTGTGATGACCCAAGAAATAAAAGAGCTGTGAATAATTTAATTTTACAGCCATTGGAATGCCCCATGCTCCAGCAAGGTCAGAGCTGACTGTACTCTGGCTCTTACACAGTGAGCCTTTGTTGTTCTGCTCCCACTGCTGAGATTTTTAGGAAGCGAGGTGACAGGAAAGCAAGATAATGACTGAGCAGAGCAGTGGCACACACAGAGATGAGTCGCGGCGCTCCAGGGCTCCGTGTATTGGGATGGTTTCACTCTGTGCCCTTCTGACAACCACAGTTAACTTGGAAATGGGTTCAGAGCTGGAGCAGTGAGCATGGCTGTCAGATATCCCCATCGCAGAAAGGGTATTAAACAAATCAGGTGCAGAGAGGGACAGCACCTAGGGAAGGCAACTGATTTTTGGGCAGAGGTTTTGATCTGCTTAAGTGTGATTTATTTTTATGAAACTCATTGGTGAGGTGAGGGAGAGGAAAGGAGGCAGGAAGAGAGGAGGGGTGATGGGAGGAAGGCTGCACTCCACCAGGGAATAGGGAGACCAGTCAGTGAATGTATGAGCAGCTGGAAAACAGGTGCAGGTGGGCATCAAGCACAGGAGGACAGGGAACACAGCTGAGGGAGAATAGGGCTGCAGGATCCCTGGGAAGGGTTTATCCATCTGTCCCTCCTCATCCTTGAGCAGCATGGCAGTTACTAGTGAATGAGCATGTTTAATTGGAAGGAGAGAATGCAATGAGCTTTAAAAAATATAATGAGATTAAATACAGATCCAAAACACAGAACAGAAGGGGAGGAAGGAAAGAACAAAGCAACTGTGAAAGGGAAACTGAGACAAAAGGACTGCAGACTTTGAGGGAGCTACACCCAGTGAGCAGAGCATGGTCCTTACCCTCAGCTGCCCTGCGTATTTCTCAGTCCACTCCCTGGCATTGAGCAGGAACAGCTGCTTGTTGTACTTGTACTCTGAGGACTAAATGGGAAGAGCAACACAAAGACAGAGATTTGATTGAATACATGTCGTTGAGAAGCTGGGACCAAGTCTGGCTTTAGGACTCCTAAACCACACTAAAACCATAAGAAGCATAAAGTGTAAAATTCATTTAGTTTGCTTAAAGAACTCATGCTGCCATTTGCACTGAAGATAATGGCTTGAAGACAAGACCTTGACCATCTCTTCTGGCTTCAGCTGCCTCAGGGAAGCCCAGGGGTGCCCCAGCTGATCCAGGTCAGGCCACACTCCTAGTATGTCAATCCAGAACGAGTGGAGCAGAAGTTGAGCCTAAATCCAGCCCCTCACTCCCTCCCCACTTGTGTCCATGGCCAGGAGAGATGGAGAGGAGCTCACATACTATGTCGGCCATGAGAGGGTCATCAGGGTTGGGCTCTGCCATCAGCAGCTGGATGGAGGTTAGCAGGGTGGAGATGTTCAGGGAAGGCCTCCATGCACCCTATAAGGAAATGGGATGAGAACAGCATCTCAGAGAGAGAAACCAGCACAAGGCAGCCCAAAGACACCTCAGAAACCCAACCCAATCTGCCCACAGTTGCCTTGGGACTTCTGACACCTAATGCCCTATGGAACACATCAGACCCACTCTCAACACAAGGCTCCAAGGAAGCCCAACTGACAATCAGGGCAGTGGTCATGGCTCCAAGGCAGGCAGAGCTCAAAGAGCATTTGGAAAAAGCTCCCAGGCACATGGTGTAACTTTGGGCTTGTCCTGTGCAAATCCATCTCGTGGCCCTAAAGATCCTTGTGTGTCCCTTCTAACTCAGGAGATTTCATGATTCTGTGGGCTGGATCTCTGCTGTGTTGGGGCAACCCATTTTCAGACCTAATACCTTTTGATTCCAATCCTTAAAACCTTGGAAACCTATACAGAACAAAGAACATCATGTTCTGGCTCTAAACAAAGGAGATGCCACTCAAAAACTTCACTCCCTGCTCCCTGTAAATAAGTCAGGAGTAAACAGACATTCAATCAGGCTTTTACAAGGAGCAGATAAGGAGGTCATTATCCTGCCCAGGCTCACTTACCCACACTTGAGCACTATCTTACCTTTGGGGGTAACTTAAGAACATCCAGGCAAATCCTTCCAGCAGAGTCGATGTTGGGATGGTAGATCGGAGTCAGGAAGCGAATCTTTGGTGGCTCAAATGGGTACCTGAAGGCGTAAGTGTTAAGAAACAAAAGCTATTGTTACATCTGTAGGCCAGTTGTTTTGCCACCCAAGCAATGTCATCATTTCCTCCTCCCAGCCTACGTAACACCCTTCCCCACAAATCTTTGGAGGCAGTGCCCTGCCTTTGCTGCTTCCAGCTGTGTCCTACTAGCACTTCCCTGGACAGACTTCCACAAGGGAACATCATAAGAAACTTTGTACCAATGAACAAGCTTTTTCCAGAAAGCTTGAAGACAGTATGATGAGGCAAAAGTCTTATCATTGCACTTTTAGGTTTTTAATCACACATCTTTGAGGTTCAATGCAAAATAAGTGTATCAGCCACTAGAAAAATTGCATTCCTTAAAAAAGGAATCCCATTCCTTATCCCTCCCCTTGTCAGGAGGATAAAGGAAAGACCCACATGTTAGCATTTCCAGCAAATACCTTTTATCAGTTTACTCGTATTTGAAAGCAGGACTACACCAACTACTTAATCAGAGAATCAGCCTGGTTTATGTGGGAAGGGACCTTGAAGCCCATTCTGTTCCACCTCCCACCATGGGCAGGGACACCTTCTACTATCCCAGGTTGCTCCAAGCCATGTACAACCTGGCCTTGGACACTTCCAGGCATGGGGCAGCCACCAGGCAGGGCCTCACCACCTTCACAGGGAAGAATTTGTTCTTAAATAATCTAGCTAGATATTATTGCCCACTTACCTTTCAGGAACTATGATTTCCAGGTTGAATATTCCTTTCTCATATGGTGTGTCCACACCTCCTAAAATTTCTTTAGGAGTAAGATGAAAATACAAGAATTACATCAAAATCAGAATTACATAATGGTTTGGGTTGGAAGGTACCTTCAAGATCATCTCATTGACAGCAGTCCCCACTCCCACAGTCACAGAGCTGCTCAGGTGACAGAATCATAAAATGTTAAGGGTTGGGAGGGAGCTTAAAGACCACCCAGTTCCAGGAACACCTTCCATTATCCCAGGTTGCTCCAAGCCTCATCCAACCTGGATGCTCCCAGGGATAGGACAGCCACAGCTTCTCTGAGCAAACTGTGCCAGGGCCACACTATCCTCACAGGGGAGAATCCAGGAATAAAAAATGTCAGCTTATATGAATCCAGCTCCCCTCCACCACAACTGAAACTGAGGGCAGACTAGCCAAGGCATGGGCCAAGCTGTGTTTAAAGGAAAATAAAACCCCATGCTTCCACATAGCCTAAAAAGCCCAGAGCAGACAGCAAGCACAGACCTAGCAACAAACTGCAATCCAGCCTTGCCTCTGGGAACCCCCAAGGTACGTACGTGCCCGCAGGTCATCAAGCTGCCCGTTCTGCCAGCAGGTGATGCCCGGAGGTGGCTCTGTGGCCAGGAGAGAGAGCTCCCTTGTCAGCCGCGAGGCTCTCTGCATGCTGCTGGAGCTCTGAGACCCGATTCTATTCCTTACAAACCTAGACTTTCAAAAATAGCATTTTTGAATTTCAATTTAGATTGAGAATTTTTTTTGGCTAAAGGCATGGGTTTTCAGCTGTTATCCTGATGTCATACCAGAGTCACAGAGAGGCTGAACCTGTTCCTGGAGCTCTTCTTGCACCTGCTGGATGAGGGGAATGAGACTCTTTATAATCCATCCTATCTCCTCAGTCCCCACCAGAGTCTAATAATCCCTGGAGTTTAACAAACCCTAACGAACTAGGAGGCCATGACCAGGCACCAAACCCCTTATGGGACTGTAACATCTGCCCCAGGACCACCCATGTCCCTTCATGGTTAAGGTACTCGCTGCCCTGCTGGGGCCACACATCAGTGCCCCTTCCCACGCAAAGGCCCCATCTCCCCCTTCCTGTGCAGGGGGAAACCCAAAGCTGCTTAGGGATGGGCCACTCTCTGTCACAGCAATGCCCTGACACTCCCAAAGCAGGGGTCTGCTCTGCCCCCAGACCCCATGGACAGGGACATAGGGACGCCTGCCAGTCCACTCTGAGAGGAACCTGGCTCGATAAGCCACCACAACCCTAACCGCTCCCCCTAAACATGGGAGAACATCCCCATAGGCCCCCTCCAGGGATTATCGTTTCTCTCAGGTACCATTAACACCACACGGACTACCCCGCCCAAGCACCCCTCAGTTTCACTGCACCCCTAGCCTAACTATCCCCACTGCAGAAGCGCTTCACTTCCCTCCATCAGCCTAATTAATTAGCCACGCAACTTAATTACCCCCGCACACAGACAAGAGCTGCGCCCCACTTCCCACTCCCCAAGGATAGGAACGGCCTCCCACAGCCTCACCCCTCCAAGAGCCCTCACACAATCCCCTCGTAACGACCTCCACCCGCTCCGCTTACTAACTTCCCCCCCCACTTTAATCAACTAACGCTCTACTCACAACGAGCACGCCCCGGGCTCGCGGCGCCGTGAGGCGGCTCGCGGCGGGAGCTGCTTTCCGCTATCGCCCGGCAACGGGCGGAGCCTGGCAGACAGCGCCACCCCCTGGCCCGCAGCTCGGGCGCTGATTGGGCCGCCCCGGAGCTCAGCCCCGCCCCCACATTCGAATTGGAGCGCTGCCATTGGGTGAGCGCTGCGGGCGGGAACCCTCGCCGCGCTCCTTGTTAAAACGCGGGGGCTGTGGCCTGAGGTTATGGCTGGGGGTGCGTGGGAGCGGCGCTGGAGCCGCTCTGGGACCTTCCAGACCCCCCCGACGTGAGGGCGCTTCAGCCCTGGGCCCTCCCACCCTGAACTGCGTTAAACCTCCGCGGACAGGGGGCACGGCCCCGCTAGGAGCGGTCCTTACATAACTCGTCCATCCCGGCTGGCCTTTTGTAACTGACTCCGTGGGGCGAGGAACCAGCGCCGCACCCGTCGGCACCACGGGAAGGAGGTAAAGGCGAGCTCTGGGAGCCACCCCAGAGGAGGTGGGGGGCCAGGCCGGGCCGTTCGCCCCTAGCTGCTGCGGGGCTGGCGCAGGGGCCGCATTCCCTCCTTCCCTCCTCGCCACTTCCCCGCCCGTCTGAGGAACCCGGGCAGGGGGTCCTGGAGCCCCAGCCCGTCTCCCTCACCCCGCTTCCCTCCGCCCTGTTCCCCATGGGTAGCGACCCTCGGTGGTGTTTCTCAACTCGCTGCAGGAGAAGCCCTAGTCAAGCCCCTACACTTCGGTGGGTTTGGGACTTATTTCCTGCTCTGACTCAAAATGCCATTTTCTTGCATCAAAGCTGTACACAGTACCGTATTTACCACCGAAAGTATTCAAGCAGGAAAAACAACCTAGAGCTTGGAATCAACAGTAGCCTCGGGTCTGGCTCAGTGTGGAGAATGGAATTATGGAACCAGATTTATGTAAAAAATGCATTGTTAGGTCTTAGAATTCTTAACATTTTAAGAATTATTCTCAAGTCTGTAAAATCAGAATAACATTAAACAATGGTGATAATTATTCCACTTTCGAAGCCCATACTGTGATTTCAGAGAGCAGGTGTGGGTCTGCTCTCTCCAAGTGTCTGACACCTGTGTTTAACTGTTTTACTATTGCTTCTGAAGCAGCCAGGATATAGTCAAGGAGCATCTGTGTTTGGATTTGACAACAGAGAGTGCCCCACAGAGGAAATTAAACTGTTAAAAGTTTCTCTTCCTAGCTCCTAGGCCTTGGTCTGTCCCTGCCTCATCTGGTTCTGCTGGCTCCAATGGCCAGTGGGACCAGAGAGGAGCTGCCTGCAGTCCTCCTCCTTCTCTCCTGGGAATTACAGGAAAGCCTGAGTGACTTAAACCATCTTTGATACAGAATCCGCCTCAGTGTAGCTAATTATGGTATTTAGGGGTATTTAAACCTGGGCAACTCATTTCTCATGCCTGTAGGAACAGGAGCAGCACACTGGAGTTTGGATAGTGCCACTGACAGCCCTTGCATCCCTCCAGCACATCACTGCCTGTGGAGAAAAATGCTCAGCAGAGAGAGAGCCGGGATCAGTGACTGTGTGACCTTGTCTATTTGGGGTGATGTGTTGTAAAGACCCTGTAGTGTCAGCTGAGCAACCCTCAAGGTAAGGCCTAGTTTTTCTTGCTTTCTGTCTTGGTGTACCTGTCCTAAAGCGCAAGGATGAATCTAGTGTGAGGTGTATTTTCTGCCTGCCTGCTTGATTTTTGGGGAACAGATGTGATCCGGATGTGGCAGGGAGTCTGCCCAGCCTTGCTGGGTGACTGGACTCGAGTCCCTGGTTCATAGAGAGGTGGAAGAGTAGGAGTGGATAAATCCCAATATGATGTCAGTGACAGACAGTACATGCTCTGCCTTCTCTAGCATCCCAGAGGATCTTTCCTTTCCTCCTGACTGGACAGAAGTGTCCAAGGGTGCAGTTCCTTTCTGACGGCCCCTAGTGATCCCCTCCCCATTCCTTCCCACCCAGTAGGTGATCCGAGTTCCTCACCCAGCCATGACACCTCTTTAGCTCTGGGCTCCCTCCCTCTCCAGTGAGCTCCAACCCCTTTTAATGGAGCCTCTGCTCCTCCCAGCCTCTTCTAATGAAATCCCTGTCCTTCCAGCTCTGATTCCCCCGGTCCCCTTTAGTGGGATCCCCAGAGCTGCCCTTAACCCATATCCTGCAGCCCAGCCAGGCCCTGACCTGGCGCTTGCCCTGCCTGCCCTGTACCCAGTCCCTGTTGTGGTGTAATCCTGTTCCCCACTGCTCCTGCAGGGATGCCACCAGTGGAAAGGATGGGATGGGCCCCAGCCCGGGAACACGTCTCGGGGCCGTCCCCTGGGCTGTGTGGGGCACAGGGCTCAGAGCAGTCCCAGCTGTGTGAGACCAAGGGGCACAGGGTAAGCATGATCCCACAGGCTTCATGGGGCTGCAGGGCCCTGGATTTGAGGTGACCCTGCAGACCATGTGGAGCCACAGGGCTTGGGATACCCCCAAAGACTGTGGGGGCCTTGGAGCCCCTGATTGGGGCAGTCCCTCAGTGAGGCTAACTGGGGCATAGGGTGCAAGGGACTCTTCCAGCATGCTTTGCATGGTGTAGCACCCAGAAATGCCAGCTGGGTGCTCCCCTGAGCAGTAGGAGTCACCTTGTTTTTCCGGTTCTCCCAGGAAGTGGGTGCAGGGCAGTGCCGAGCTGGGCCACAGGGCAGGGCACCCTACACATCCCAGCCCTGCATTGGGCTGCACCCTGTGCTTGTGAGTTTGGGGCCTTACTGGGGGTTGTAACAAAGTGGGTTTGTCTGGGTGCTGCCAGTGCATGTGTTTGGGAACAAAGAAAATCAGATTTATGGAAAAGCTGCTGGATGTGTGTTGAGTGGGGACAAGGGCTGAGTTGCCTGGTGCAGCCATTGATGAGGGAGTGAATCAAGCTGTTTGGCTGGAAGAGCTGAGCTGGATTAGGGTTTCTTGTTTGCTTCTTTGCTAATCCCTAATCTCTTAATTCTCCTCTGGGAGTAATGCTCAAAATTAGCAGCAGGTGGGGACTCACCTGGGAGGTGGGCATTGAACTTTCCCAATTTTCCACGGGAGAGTGAGTCTGGGAGGTGCTGCTGGGCTTGGTGCAGACACGAGGTGGCAGCTGGGCTCCTCCTTTGCTTCCTGGCATCTGCTGAATCCATTTTCCTGAACAGAGCAGCCAGAGCTTGGGAGCTGCTTCACACACTCTGCCCTGAGCTGCTTCATCCTGAGACCCAAGGTCAGTGCTCCTGCCAGCCCTCTGAACTCAGCTGAAGTGGTTCAAAGGGGAATAAATGTATGAATCAAGTAGTTTTGTGACATTATCACACCCAGCTCTGCTCTGGAGACAGGCTGGGAGAGCTGGGGGTGTCCAGCCTGGAGAAGAAAAGGGGAGACCTCAGAGCCCCTTCCAGTGCCTAAAGGGGCTCCAGAAGAGCTGGAGAGGGACTTGGGACAAGGGATGAAGGGACAGGACACAGGGAAAGGCTTCCCACTGCTGGAGGGCAGGGTTAGATAGGATATTAGAAGAAATTCTTGGCTGTGAGGGTAGGGAGGCCCTGACCCAGGCTGCCTAGAGAAGCTGTGGCTGCCCCATCCTTGGAAGTGTCCATGGCTGAGTTGGATGGGCCTTGGAGCAACCTGAGCTAGTGGAAGGTGTCTCTGCCCATGGCAGGGGGTAGAATGAGATGGGCTTGGTGGTCCCTTGCCACCCCAAACCAGTCTGAGATTCTGTGAAATCCATAAATTCAGATGTCTCCTACTAAAATCCCCTGACAGAGGGAGTATTGTACTAGATCTCTGATGAGCTGATTGCTCCTGTGGACCTCCTTGAAATCAGCTGATGGTTTCCAGAGAGTTTGTTGACAGTCACATCTGTGGAGTTAAAAAGTGTTTGTGCACTAAATGGAGCTCTGGCAGCTCCATCTGTTTTGATTCCTTCCTTCTGGTGAGTGTTATTGGGATTCAATTTCATTGCGGGATTTAATTTAAGGATTTGAGTGACTCATTTGGGGCAGAGACCATTCTCTGTGGAGCTGGGTGGTGATCCTGTTGCTGAATGGTGGGGCCAGAGGAGAGGTTTGGTCTTGTTCCTGCTTTTCTCTCTCATGAGAACTTATCAAAGCAAGAGGTTAAAGTGGTAAAAAGCAAGTGGTAAAAACTGCAGAGGATTTTTTTTGAGCTCTATTTCGAATTGTTAACTGACCTTGTTCTTTACAGGGATTCGGTATTCTGAAAGCTAAGGGTTCCCTTCCTCCTGTAGCCAGGATGCTGCATCGCACCATTCACCTTTTCCGAAAGGAGCTCCGGCTCCACGACAACCCAGTGCTGCTGGCTGCCCTGGAGTCCTCAGAGGTCCTGTACCCCGTGTACATCCTGGACAGAGCATTCCTGACCTCCTCCATGCACATTGGGGCCCTGCGCTGGCACTTCTTGCTCCAGTCTCTTGAGGATCTTCACAAAAACTTGCGCCAGCTGGGCTCCTGCTTGCTGGTTATTCAAGGGGAGTATGAGACTGTTCTTAGAGATCACATCCAGAAGTGGAATATCACGCAAGTGACACTGGATGCAGAGGTGGAGCCGTTTTACAAGGAGATGGAGGCCAACATCCGGAGCCTGGGGGCTGAGCTGGGCTTTGAGGTGCTCTCCCTGGTGGGCCACACCCTGTACGATACCCAACGGTACGTGACTGCCCCAAACCCGCAAGTGTCTCCAGAGAGGTCTCTTCTCTTTTTAGAAGAGAAAAAACTAAGTGTCTTGGTTTTTGCTTTGGAGAAAATTGGACTGGCTGAGGTGAACATGGTGCTGTTTGCTGGAGAAACTTTGTGTGTTTCTCTGTTGGAAGGAACAGAAGAGATTGTGCACAGGTTTCAGGATTTCAGCCTAAAGAGCTGGTTAACTTTTTGCTTTTGAGCAGTTTAATTCACCTAAAAACTTACTCTTGTAAACAGTGTGGAAGAAATTCTCTAACACATTTAACAGGGCTTGTAAAAGTTCTATTAAATGTGGTAAAGAATTTTTGGTGTCAGATTTTTTCAAAATCTTTTGAATCAACTTTCACTGCTGTCTGAACATACTTGGATCTAAGCTGTTACTCAGTACTGAGTGACTGAAGATACTGAAATTACAGAAGAAGGAAAATAGAAATAACTAAACCAGCCCAAACACTACAGTTGTGCAAAACCCCTAAATTGTGTAAATGAATGGATGTGTGTAACTTGCTGTCTTCAATTCAAGCTGTTTGCACAGGTGATTGCTCACAGAGGACAGTTATTTACTACCCTGAACCTGTTTTTTTGTGACACCGGAGGCATCCCACAGCCTGCCCTGTGTCTCCTGGCTGTGTGTGGCTGTAGAGGTAAAGCCATGGCTGAAGTCTTGATCCCAGTCTTGTTGTCTCAGATCCTGAGAAGTTGGGACAACAGCTTCTTGGGATAGATGTACATTCACTCAGGGGAATTTTACTTGTAAAATCTGTAATTTCCACATTCAGTTGCACTAATGGAGTTGTTATAGCCTGTGATGTCACCTTCCTGTCCACCGGCAGCTCCAGTTTCTTCTTTGTTTTCTGTTGTGTGAAAAGCGATTTTTTTGTTTTGTTTTGTTTTAGGATTTTGGACCTAAATGGTGGGACTCCCCCATTAACTTACAAGAGGTTCCTTCACATCCTGTCTCTGCTTGGTGACCCTGAGGTGCCTGTCCGTAACCTCACAGCTGAAGACTTCCAGTAAGTACCAGCCAGGGAGTGAGAATTGCTGGTCCTCTTTCTCTGTCCAAAAGAAGAGACAGGGCCAAATGGTAATAATGCATTTTAGACATTTTCTTGTTTTATTTCTGTGCATGGAGTGTTATTGATTCTATGTAGAGGGGATGTGACTGTTGTTAGAAGGGGAGAACAGATGGTGAAATGGTCTGATACTCAGCTCTTTTGGTATTTGTGCAGCAGATTTCCCTCCATGTGGGACACCTCACAAAATAATGGTTGGATTCAATGATTTAAATGTCTTTTCCAACCTGGGTTCTGTGATTCCATAAAAGTTTTAAGCTTTTGCAAGGCACCTTGAGAAAAGCTTTTACAAGATGCCAAGCTCCTACAGAGGACTGCCTGGAGAATTTACTCAAAGGCATGCTCTACATTCCTCTCAAGATTTTGGACAGGAATTGGCTGAACCACTATAGTTTGTTTTATGCAGGAAGTTTGGTGGAATAATCCTACTGTTCCCTCCTGGTTTTAAATCTCTCCTCCCTTCTGCTGTATGGGAAAGAGGGACTGAGCTTGTGTCTCCCAGGACTTGAGAAGAAGCTCAGAGTCAAGGATGTCTTGTGTTTAGCTCTGCATGAGGAGAGGTCAGTGATCCGAAGTGGGGTAAGACTGGAGCAGGAAAGAGCTGGAATGGGACTTCAGGGATTCAATGTCAAGTTCCTCCTGCATGGCCTCAGCTCAGTGCCACCAACCTAGGCTTGGGTATTCCCATCTTGGGGGAGTCCTGTTAACTCCTGAATGTTGTCCTCAGACAGTCTGATGACAAGACTCATGTAAGTACTGGGATATATAAGTTCCTATATTCTTTTTCTAGCACTATTTTTTTCCCTTTCTTGCCTAATTTGTTTGTTTTGACTTTTAAAATTAATGTTGGTGAGAGATAAGTGGTTCACATGCTTCCCAGCAGGCCTGAGCTATGCCAGTGCTCTGAGAGCTGCACTGGCCCCACCTCTGTAGGTGTCTGCAGCAGGGCTGAGCTCAGGTTTGTCCAGGTGAGTACAAAGATCTGTTGATGTCTGAGTGCATTCATGGGTTGTGAGAAATCTCTCTACCACCAATACTTCCTTGGGCCCCTTCATCTGTGTTTTACAGGATGGGGGAGAAATACCAAACTGATGCTCTTCCAGCCTTATGTGGGCAGAGGCCTTGGGAAGCCTCAGCAACTGAGGCTGAGGAGATATGGGGGGGTTGCTTAGGGGTGTGGGCTTGGGGAACCCTCACCTTGGTGAGGAACAAGCAGCCAGGGTGGCCCAGGCAGCTGATCTGCCTCCTTCCCTATGAAACTGAAAGAGAGCAGATTTGGATTAGATGTTGAGAAGAATGCCTTCTGTGAGGGTGGGGAGGCTCTGGCTCAGGTTGCCCAGAGAAGCTGTGGCTGCCTCATGCCTGGAAGTGTTCAAGGCCAGGTAGGATGGGGCTTGGAGCAACCTGAGCTAGTGGAAGGTGTCTCTGCCCATGGCAGGGGGTGGGACTGAATGGGCTTTAAGGTCCCAAACCAGTCTGGGATTCTGTGTAACCTCTCCTCAGAGGCACAGGTGCTGGAGTGGCCTTTGGAGGCAGCACCATAATTGTGTTTAGGGTCTGAGGAGGCTCTTGGTTCCCTCTAGGTTCCATCCTAGGGATGCATGTGACAGCTGGGAGCAGCTGGAGAGGAGCTGCCTCCGAGCCTTGTGTAGGGGATGGGAACTAAAAGGAGTCTGAGCTGTGGGTCTGCAGCCAACTGCTCTGAACTGTAACTTGGTGGGACTGTTCCTCTTTCCACACTTCAGGCTAGAATTCCCTGAAGCAATTGCTGGATGAGCTTTTCTGCCCCAGGAGAGTACAGCCTGGTATTTCTGGCTGCACTTTCATTCCCTGGGCTCTGGTTGGACCATGGCAGAGGAGACTTGGCATGTGCCATGGACAGGGGCTGCCTCCTTCTCCTGGCTCCTGCTTCCCCTTTCAAAGAGCTTTCTCTCTCACCTCAGGAGATGTAGGGCCCCTGACCCGGGCCTAGCTGAGTGTTACAGGGTGCCTCTCCCTGTGGATTTGAAGATTTCTGCAGAGAGCCTTTCCCCTTGGAGAGGAGGGGAGACTGAAGGGCTGCAGCGCCTGGAGCAACACTTGACTGACCAGGTCAGCCCTAATGGAACACAGGGGATGGTGGTGGCTCCAGGTGGGCTGAGGTCAGTGCCCACCTTGGCTTGGAGGAGAGTGGCAACTTGGGCTTGGGTTTTGTTCTCCTTGGTTTCTGGGAAGTGAGAGTGTTTTCCAGGCATGATCTCAAACAAACCCCTGTGATAGTGAAGCCAGTTCCAAGAGCTTTCCTCTGTTTATTACTGGACATTTGTAACCTTGTGCTGCCTGAACTCAAATTTCTGTTTTTATTTCAGGGCTGGGTAACAAGTTTTACTAAACCAAGGACAATCCCAAACTCACTTCTTCCAAGCACCACAGGCCTGAGCCCATATTTCAGTATGGGCTGTCTGTCAGTTCGGACCTTTTTTTATAGGTTGTCAAACATTTATGCTCAGGTAAGCAAATAATTGGTCCTAAGTAACCAAATGCAAAACTGTGACATGTCTGGCATGGGAGGCAGGATTTAACACTCATCATGTAGGGTAGATCATCTTGGTAGAGACTTGGTATATCAAAAATTGCTGCTTTGCTAATGTCTTCTCACAGTGTCCCATGAAATTGTGGAGTGGCTTCATGTTGTGTGAAACACCTGTGAGTGTCCGCAGCTCTTCCCAATTAAGTTTTAGAAACAGGGTATTCATATTCTAAATTCATATTTTCATCAGGGACTGTAGTGACAGGACAAGGGGAAATGGCTTCAAACTGAAAGAGTAGGGTTAGGTGGCATATTGGGGAGAAATTCTTCCCAGTGAGGGTGGGGAGGCCCTGGCACAGAGAAGCTGTGGCTACCCCATCCCTGGAAGTGATCAAGGCCAGGTTGGATGGGGCTTGGAGCTGCGTGGGCTAGTGGAAGGTGTCCCTGCCCATGGCAGAGGGTGGAGCAAAATGGGCTTTCCAGTCCCTTCCAACCTAAATCATCCCATGGTTCTATGAATAGGGAGCAAGCAGATCCGGGATCTTTTCCTGGGGAAGCCCAGGAAAACCTTCCTAAAATTCAAGGATTTTAGTTTGTCTATCTGGTGGTACAAGTCCAAGTGCTGAGTCCTGCATTTTGGCCACAATAACCCCCAGCAACACTATAGGCTGGGGACAGAGTGGCTGGACAGTGGCCAGGCAGAAGGGGACCTGGGGGCACTGATGGACAGCAGGCTGGACATGAGCCAACAGTGTGCCCATGTGGCCAAGAAGGCCAATGGCACCTGGCCTGGGTCAGGAATGCTGTGGCCAGCAGGACCAGGGCAGTGATTCTTCCCCTGTGTTTGGCACCGGTGAGGCCACACCACGAGTGCTGTGTCCAGTTCTGAGCCACTCAGTTCAGGAAGGACATTGAGGGGCTTGAGTGTGTCCAGAGAAGGGCAACAAGGCTGGTGAGGGGCTTGGAACACAAGTCCTGTGAGGGATGACTGAGGGAGCTGGGGCTGTTTAGTCTGGAGAAAAGGAGACTCGGGGGTGACCTTATCCCTACAATCCCTGAAAGGTGGCTGCAGCCAGGTGGGGCTTGGTCTCTTTTTCCAGGTGGCAACTGACAACAAGAGGACACAGTCTCAAGCTGCGCCGGGGGAAATTTAGGTTGAATGTTAGGAAAAAGGTTTTTACTGAAAGAGTGATGAAGTTCTGGAATTGTTTGTCCAAGGAGATGGTGGAGTCACCATCCCTGGATGTATTTTAAAAAAGATTGGATGTGTCACTCAGTGCCATGGTTTAGTTGAGCTGGTGTGTTAGGACATGGGCCGGACTCAGTGATCAGGTCTCTTCCAACCTGGTGATTCTGTGGTTAAGGGAAGTTTTTGGTCAGTTTATGCAGTTTTGTTTCTGGAAATCAACTGATTTTGTCTTAGACAAGTTTAATTGTAGCATAAAGCAAAACCACTTTCTGAAATCTTGTTTGATTCTTAAGAAAAAGTGAGCTTGAAACCAACCAAAGAAAACCAAGCTCCTCCTGAACCTCCATCTTAAGATTATCTCTTGAGACATGGCTGAGCTACCTGAATTCAGTTAACACATTAATGAACATGTTTGGTGTCATAAATCCCAGTGTGACACTGTTTAGGAAGGTAGATGGAGAATGTTTGAGGTAACGCTGAGGTTTGTCAGTTTGGCTTTGCTTTGGGCCAGACAGTGTTACCTCAGATCTTTGATTTCCTTGACTTGAATGTTAAAGTGCCTTGAAACCAGTATTGTAGTCAGAATAATCTTTATTTTATGGGCCTGTCAGTCACAAAATGAGTGAGGCTGCAATATGTATGAACTGAAGCTGTCACCTTGTCTTTTGCAGGCAAAGCACCACTCTCTGCCCCCAGTGTCACTCCAAGGGCAGCTGCTGTGGAGGGAATTCTTCTATACTGTAGCATCAGCAACCCCTAACTTCACGCAAATGGCTGGGAACCCCATCTGCCTCCAGATCTGCTGGTATGAGGATGCAGAGAGGCTCCACAAATGGAAAACGGTAATGAGGTGCATGACCATAGCAGCTGCATTGGAGCTTGCAGCTTTCGTCTTCCCTGCTTGGCACTTTGAGGGGGTCTTGCAACAGTGTGACAGGCTGTGAGAGCTGGGAATCTTCAGCCTGAGGAAGGGAAGGCTCCAGGGAGCCCCTTCCAGTGCCTAAAGGGGCTCCAGAAGAGCTGGAGAGGGACTTGGGACAAGGGATGGAGTCACAGGATAAAGGCTAATGGCTTCGCACTGCCAGAGGGCAGGGTGAGATGGGATATTAGGAAGAAATTCTTCCCTGTGAGGATGGGGAGGCCCTGGTGCAGATTGTCTACAGAAGCTGTGGCTGCCCCATCCTTGGAAGTGTCCAAGGCTGAGTTGGATGGGGCTTGGAGCAGCCTGGGCTAGTGGAAGGTGTCCCTGCCCATGGTAGGGGGTGGAATGAGCTTTAAAGTCCCTTCCAAACCCAAACCATCCAGTGAAAGCAGTGTATGAGGGGAGGGCTGATCTTCCTGTTCTGCTGCAGGCACAGACAGGGTTCCCATGGATTGATGCCATCATGACCCAGCTGCGCCAGGAAGGCTGGATCCATCACTTGGCTCGGCATGCTGTTGCCTGCTTCCTGACACGAGGGGACCTTTGGATCAGCTGGGAAGAGGGAATGAAGGTTCACTGCTGGCTTTTATTTTCCTCTGTTCTACCTGACCCTGAGAAACCATGCACAGCCTGAGTCTAGCAGTGGGAGGGTTCTGCTGAGCAGAGTTTCATTCTGAGCCTTCCTGTGGATCTTGGGGTTTATGGAATCTCTTGGTTTGTCACTCAGTGCAGTGGTGAGAGGTCAGTCCCTTCCCCAAATCCTCATGACTTTCAGATAATGAAGATACTGGTAAAGATATGCTCAGTCTGTAGCAGGTCCCAAACCCAGAGTTTTTGGGTTGCTCTGTCTTCCTTCTGTCTTTGTGGAGAGCATTCCCAGTATGCCTGAGAGGAGGCAGCCCAGGCCCCACAGTGCTGTGCTTCCAGCAGCAACCCCCACCCTTCACTTCCCAGACTGTTTTTGTTTAGTTCTTGAAATGTAGCCATTTCAGGGGTGTTTCTTTCTCTCTTCCCATCCCTGAGGTGCAGGTGTTTGAAGAGCTGCTTTTAGATGCTGACTACAGCATCAACGCTGGGAACTGGATGTGGCTGTCAGCCAGTGCCTTCTTCCACCAGTACACGCGGATCTTCTGCCCCGTCCGCTTTGGGAAGCGCACAGACCCCCAGGGCAACTACATCAGGTCAGGGGACACCCCACCATCTCCCCAGAACTTCCCATGCTCCTCTGACAGCAGGAGCTGATGAACTGGATCAGTTCGAAACACACGCACGTGTTAAACAGGGCTCATAGCAATGGTTTTGTTGAACTCATGAGGAAACTGAAGCATGGAGAAGTGGAGAGATACCTGTGGTTCCAAGTGATGGCTGAGCAGGGCTTGTGCTCGTTTGTGAGCACTTGTTGCCTCCAGCACTGCATTTGATCACCAGGCTGGCTCCTCTTTCTAAAGGATTTGAGTAGAACTTCCCACAACTTCCCTGGTTCCAGTCTGCACTTTTTTTCTTGCTTTTCATAGAATTCTGGGGTGATTTGGTTTGGAAGGGACCTTAAACCTCATCCAGTTCCCACCCCCTGCGATGGGCAAGGACACATTCCTCTATCCTAGGTTTCTCCAAGCCTGGCCTTGGACACTTCCAAGGATGGGGCAGTCACAGCTTCTCTGGGCACCCTGTGCCAGGGCCTGCCCACCCTCACAGGGAGGAATATCCCAATATCCCATCTAACCCTGCCAGCCTTTAGTTGCACACACTAAAGGTTTTATTTTCCACTCTGCATCCTCTCTGTTTCAGAGACTCATTTCCTTGTATCTCCACAAGGTGCTGATGGCTCTCTCAAAGCACTGGGGGGTTTCCTGAGCTCGCTGCGTTAATGTTGAGCTAACAGCTCCATTTCCCCGCATCTCTTCCTCCCATCCTGTCTAGATTTGAGTATTGCCAAGGAGAAGCCTGTGCTGAGGTACCTCACAGAGTAGGACAGAAAGTGACTTTGCCATTCTGCAACAATTTTTTAAAATTAGTTTGGTTTTTAAATTTATTAATGTTTAGGATGAAATGTCAGTGAAAATATTTTAAAAACCCCGTATTTTGGATGAAACAAAAACTGAAATAACGTTCAGATCTATTTATTCTATGTGGTAAAGTTAACTTTTGGAAGATATCACCTATGGAGGTTTGAGAACATAAGCCTAATTCTCTTGTGGAGAATGAATCAGAACCTTCCCATCGATTATAACATCAATATTAACATGGCACAGGTTGGTTTACACTTCTCTGAATGCATTAATATTTTCCTGCAGGATTATAAACCCTCCTATTATCCCTGTTTTGTAGGAAATATTTGCCTATACTAAAGAACTTTCCCTCCAAATACATCTATGAGCCCTGGACAGCATCTGAAGAGGAGCAGAAGCAAGCAGGATGTATCATAGGTAATTCACTCACATTCCTTACTAAGGATTTTCTTGCTGCTAACTATCCAAAATAAATGTGTATGAGATGGCAGCATCACACTTCCAACACAAGCCATTTATCTTCCGAAAATGGATGAGTCCAACAGCTTCCCTTCTGTTCATTCTCCATTAACTATTTTTTATTGGAGTCTCATTTCAGAGTACATATTTTTGCCTTTATGTCCTAAAATTCTTGGATCACTACAGGCTTTTGCCTTTGAATTTATCCATCATGGATGCCTGGCTGCTTTAAATAGTATCAGAGCATCTTGTGCTTTTACTCCTACTCTAACACATCTTTGAAGGCTCTTATGTCAAAGTGGGAGCTCTTCTCTTTGATGGAGAGGATTAGGCACTTCCATTTAAGAAAAACTGGAAGTATTTCAAATCCAGGGACATGTCCTTGCTGAGTCCAGTAAAGGCTCTGTCTCTATGCTGTCCAGGTCAGGATTACCCCTTCCCCATGGTGAACCACAGGGAAGCCAGTGACCACAACCTGCAGCTGATGAAACAGGTCAGAGAGGAGCAGCACAGAATAGCCCAGCTTACAAGAGGTGAGAGGTGCTGCAGCACCCATGTTCTCTGTGCTGTGACACACAGGCTGTCCCCAGGAACCCAGGGCTCTGGGGTTTAGCTTTGGGTGTTTTTCCTGGATGCTTTTCCTCTTTAGATACCAACATCATGCACAGCTCTTCTGGTTACTGTTAAAACACTGTCCCAAGTGGGAGAACAAGAGTTTTGAGTCTTTTCTTCCTTCTCTCTCCCCTTGGAGCATCCTTCTGCCTGCTGCAGAAATGCCTTCCCTAAACCAGATCTTTCCCACTTGCCCAGACTCCCCAACCTCAGGCTGGCTGGGTGTATCTGCAAGGTGCAGAAATCTCTGCAGCTCTGTCCATGCCTCTTGTGAAACAAAACATCCTTGTTTGTCCTTGGTATCATGATCTGCCCTGAGCCATAGCAGAGATTGAGATTCCCACTGAGCACAAAGCTCTAGAGAGGTGAGTTGTTCCAAGAAATTTACCTTTTGGCCTGGTTTTCTGTATTGCTTAACCCTGTGGATAACAAACAGGTAGTTATCAGGCAAAGCTAAAAGACTCAAACTGTGCTGAGCCTGAAGCAATTAATTAATAAGGTATTTCCAGTCACACAGATGTGTCACTTTTGTCACCTGTGCTCTTAAAATTGAAATCACAGAGCCTGTGCTGAGCTCAGAGGAATCCTTCACAGTAAAACATGGAGTCTCAGCCTGGTTTGGGTGGGAAGGGACCTTAAAGCCCATCCAGTTCTACCCTCTGCCATGGGCAGGGACACCTTCCACTAGCCCAGGTTGCTCCAAGCCCCGTCCTACCTGGTCTTGGACGCTTCCAGGCATGAGGCAGCCACAGCTTCTCTAGGCATCGTGTGCCAGGGGCCTCCCCACCCTCACAGCCAAGAATTTCTAATATCCCATCTAACCCTGCCCTCTGGCAGTGGAAAGCCATTTGCCTTTGTCCTGTCCCTCCATCCCTTATCCCAACTCCCTCTCCAGCTCTCTTGGAGCCCCTTTAGGAAGGGTATCTTAAGGTCTCCCTGGAGCCTTCCCTTCTCCAGGCTGAACATTCTTAGCTCTCCCAGCCTGGCTCCATAATGGAATTTAAGTGACAAAATACCTTTTAACAGTGGGCCACAGCAGCCTCTCTCTATTTTATAGAAACCCAGCATGCAGCAGCTGAGGGGAGCCTTAACTATTCCTTCCTTCACTGCTCTGGTCTGAGGGAATTAATCATTCCCCACCCTGGAATGGATACCTACGAATGTATCCAAGAGGTCTCACACTGGAATAGTACAGATATAACTGCTGTATGCTGGCAGTTCTTCCAGCAACCCTGTGGTACCAGGGACTAAATGTTGCTCCCAACATGCTGCTGGAGATGGGTAGAGCCAAAATCTTGAAAGTCCCTAACTCCAAGTGTTATCCCAATGATAACATTGGGATAATGTTGAAATTTGATTTCATAATATTTCACATTATTAAAACCAGCTCATACAGGTGAGCAGATGTTGGAATAGAGTAAGGGCTAAGGAGCTGGATTGGGCTTGGAGCAATCTGGAAGGTGTCCCTGCTTATGGCCGGGGTGGAACGAAATGAGCTTTTAGGGCCCCTTCCAACCCACATCCTGGGATTCCATGATTCTTGTTGTCTATGAACAGAAGCATTTTCTGATACTTTGTATTTTCACCTGACTGAAGTCAGAGAAGAATTTGCAAACTTAAATCCTTCTTCCCTTCTTGCTATAGATGATGCAGATGACCCCATGGAAGTAAAGGTAAAATGTGACTACTCTGAAGAAAACATTTCAAAAGGAAAAGTGGCCAGGATTACACAATAAACTGAAATTCCCTCAGGGGTCACCTGCTGGGAACCAGAAAAAGGCAAGAGGGGAGAGCTGGGGGCCAGATGAGCTGGACAAAGCACTATCCTCTGTACTTTACGCTGGTAATAGTTCTTCTTGCTTGTGACCTGACCTCAGGACAAGCGTTGGATCTTGAGTAGTGTTAGTGCAGTTATTTTGGATGGAATTGTTTATCTTTGAGTGGCTTCTGGACCATTGGTTGAAGCTGTTGGATGAATGCAAGAGGTGCCTGGTTGTGGCACGTCTCACTGCTGCAGCATCCTTCAAATCCGCGTGTTTCATGTACCTGTGTAAATAGATTTTGTGATAAATACTCAATGTCAGAAGTCCACGTGCACATTAATGTGGTCACACATTAGTATTAGGACCTCGATTTCCTTGCCTTCTAGAGACAGACTTAGGGGTATTCAGATTATTTATTTTAAGTTCCCAGTTTGTGATTGTAGTCCCCAGTTTGGGGAGACAGTGCAGAGTACAACCCCTTGTACTTTGTGTGTAGTTTTTAAGTCATAAGTAGGAATTATTATGCATTTTGAGGATAATGTTGAAAATATCTCACTAAATTAGGGCAAATAAACAGCTTTATCACCATAATTCTCCTCCTTGGCTAATTCTTCTAGAACTGCAGGGCAGAGATTGATTCTGTCATGTTCCACATGGAAAAATTTCCCCTCCCACTGAAATGTGATGTTGTGAAGTTTGACAAGACCGGATTAGTCAATTATGGTTGGGGGTTTGGGAGTGGGAGAGCGCAGTGGGATTTTCATGGCTGCAGGTAGTATTTTGGCTTTGGAAAGAAATAAAACTTATTTCTGACATGAACAATGCAAGGGCTCTGGAGCAATCTGTTATCATGATTGATATCTATTGGTCCTCTTGGGAAACCTGGCAGCACAACAGCTCCAGCAGCAACCCAAACTCCTTGGAAGCATCCCAGGATCTAGTGCAGGAGCAGCACAGGAACCACGAGCATCAGGAGGAGGCCATAAACTGCAGGATCTTTCAGTGCTGCTGGAGGCCTGCAGGACCTGTCAGGGTGGAGAACGCTGGCAGCAGGACAGGGAGGTGTAAATACAAAGTTGCAAGGACCCTCCTGCTGGTCCAAGCCTGCATCAAGCTCCTGGAGATGCTCATGTTCTCTGACACTTCAGCCTTCCAGCAAACCTAATGGCTTGCAGGGATGACCAGAAAGAAAGGCCTCCCGCCTCCCCCTTTATGGAAGGTGGAATTCCAAGGTGGTACTTGTTTCTTTGGAGAGATCTGCTGCTCTGAAGCCTCTTGGCATCCCTCTCCTCTGTCACTGGGCTCCTTGCCGTGCCTGAAGGAATTTACAGCATCCTTGAAGGGATTACACCCATCCACAAGAAGAGCTGGAAGAAGGGTCTGGGAAGCTCCAGGCCTATCAGCCTGACATCAGTGCCCAGTGATGGTCCCATTATGGAACAGATTACCTTGAGTGCCATCACACAGCCCCTACAGATCAGACTCAGCCAGCATGGGTTTAGGAGGGGCAGGTCCTGCCTGACCAACCTAATCTCCTTGTATGACCAGCTGACCCCCCTGTGGATGCGGGGAAAAGCTGTGGATGTGTCTGCCTGGACTTTGGCAAAGCCTTTGACACTGTCTCCCACAGCATCCTCCTGGAAAAGCTGCAGCCCACAGCTTGGACGGAAGCACTCTTCTCTGGGTTAAGAACTGGCTGGATGAGCGGACCCGGGGAGTGGTAGGGAGTGGTGCTGCATCCAGCTGGTGACCAGTCACTGGTGCTGTCCCCCGGGAATCAGTGCTGTGGTCAGTCCTGTTTAATATTTTTATTGATGACCTGGATGAGAGGATTGAGTCCACCATTAGTAAATCTGCAGATGATATGAAGCTAGAAGTGAGTGTGGATCTGTTGGAGGGCAGGAGGGCTCTGCAGAGGGACCTGGACAGGCTGCATAGATGGACCAAGTCCAACAATGTGAGGTTTAACAAGTCCAAGTGCAAGGTCCTGAACTTTGGCCATAAAACCCTCTACAGAGCTACAGGCTGGGGCCTGTGGCTGGACAGCAGCCAGGCAGAAGGGGGCCTATGGGGACTGATGGACAGCCAACTGAACATGAGCCAGCAGTGTGCCCTGGTAGCCAAAAAGGCCAATGGCACCTGGCCTGGATCAGGAATAGCATGGCTAACAGGGCCAGGGCAGTGATTCTTCCCCTGTGTTTGGCACCGGTGAGGCCACACCACGAGTGCTGTGTCCAGTTCTGAGCCACTCAGTTCAGGAAGGACATTGAGGGGCTTGAGCATGTCCAGAGAAGGGCAACAAGGCTGGTGAATGGTCTGGAGCACAAGCCCTTTGAAGAATGGCTGAGGGAGCTGGGGCTGTTTAGTCTGGAGAAAAGAAGGTTCAGGGGAGACCTCATCACTCTCTACAATCCCTGAAAGGTGGCTGTAGCTAGGTGGGGGTCGGGCTCTTCTCCCAGGTGACCAGTGACAGGATGAGAAGTCACAGCCTTAAGTTGTGCCAGGAGGAGTTTAGCCTAGATATTAGAAAAAAAATTCTTCACAGAAAGAGTGGTTTGTCATTGGAATCATCTGCCCAGGCAGGTGGTGGATTCACTGTCCCTGGAGGTGTTTAAAAAAGAATTGATGAGGCACTCAGTGCCATGGTTTAGTTGATAAGGTAATGTTAGGTCACAGGTTGGACTCAATGATCTCAAAGGTCTTTTCCAACCTAATTTATGCAGTGATTCTGTGGCTGTGGCCTGGCCCCAGTGCAGGGGCTCCAGGAGTGCAGAACTGGCTCCTGTTTCAAGGCACAGTCTTTGCCTTCAAGCCCTAAAGGGTCTGATCTTATTTCCTGAAATGTCTCTACCTTGAAGTGTTTTGTGTTCCCTGAGCTTGAGTGAGTCCTGGGGCTGTGTAGTACAGCATAAATTGTGGGATCCCAGACTGGTTTGGGTGGGAAGGAATCTCAAATTCACCCAGTCCCACCCTCTGCCGTGGGAGGGACACCTTCCACTATTGTTGCTCCAAGCCTTGTCCAACCTGGCCTTGGACACTTGCAGAGATGGGGCAGCCACAGTTTCTTTGGAAAACCTGTGCCAGGGCATCCCCACCTTCAAGGTCTCTGGGACTCCTGTTATTGCAAAGCAGTTTCATGGTCTAGTCTGTGGTTGGAAGGAGCAGGACTTGACCTGCAAAGGAGCTGCTGTGAGAGTAGGAGCTGTGTTTGAGCAAGAAACAGCAAGTGCTGTTGGAGTCTGACCTCTGCTTCTGGCTGACAAAGTAGCATTGGAGAAGTTTCTGAAAGAAGCAAAATCATGGAATCACAGAATCGTTGATTCTGCCCTCTAAGATCACCAAGTCCAAATGTTCCCCCAGCACTGCCATCTACACTGATAACCTGTGCTCCCAGATGGCACATCCACACAATTTTTGGACACTTTAATGGGTGGTGACTCCACCACTGCCCCAGGCAGCCTTGCCATGGCCTGACCACCCTTTCCAGGAAGAAAGTTTTCATAATATCCACCCCAAACCTCCCCTGGTGCAACTTGTAAAGTCTTGTATTTTCAGTGCTGAACCCTCTCCTCCTGTCCCTGTTCCCTGGGAGCAGAGCCTGAACCCCCCCGGCTGCCCCCTCCTGTCAGGGAGTTGTGCAGAGCCACAAGGTCCCCCCTGAGCCTCCTTTTCTCCAGGCCGAGCCTCCCCAGCTCCCTCAGACTCTCCTGGGGCTCCAGACCCTTCCCCAGCTCTGTTCCTTTCCCTGGGACAGGCTCCAGTCCCTCAAGGGCTTTCTTGGGGTGAGTGGCTCAAAACTGACCCCAGGACTGAAGGTGGGGTCTCACCAGTGCCCAGTGCAGGGGGACAGTCCCTGGATGGTCCTGCTGGACACACCATGGCCAGTACAGACACCCCCAGGTCCTTTTCCCCAGCAGCCACTTGGGAGGACTGAGCTGTTTTGTGACCTCATGGCCAAGACATTTGCTCTGCAAAAACTAGTTACTGGCAGAGTGTATCTGTCTCCACATTTTTTTCTCTGCTGAGGGGATCTGACCTTGGAGGCAGCAGGATTTGATGTAGAATTGTTCAGATACTGACCCATCAAAATGCACATGATGCAGATTTCTGAGTTCTGGGGTATGGAGACAAGTGATGGCATTTTTGCTGGGCATTTCTGGCATGATCCAAAGCCACTCTGGCTGGATTTGGGTCAGCTTGGGTGCATTTATTATAGGAGGGAAAGGTGTCTGATAGTGTCAATTCTGTTTGATTTTTATTTTTTTTTTTTACCACTCCTGGCCCTCCCTTGACTTCCTTACCCCTTTCCGACATGCCCAAAGCTTCTCTCTATGCCCAGGTGCTATTCTTTCTCATTTTTGCTTCTTTATGAGGCTTATCTTGTAAAGTTTTCATTGGGGGGGGTTTGTGAATTGGGGCTTTAAGTGTCTTTTCTGATCTTGTTTCCTTTGGTTTGAGTCACTGTTGGTGGAAATGAGAGTGAGTCATAAATTAAGTCACCTGTTGTGGGTCACTTGTGCTCCAGGGAGCCTTTCATGGAATCCCAGACAGGTTTGGGTTGGAAGGAACCTTAAAACTAACCCTGTTACACCTCCTGCCATTGGCAGGGACACCTTCCACCAGACCAGGTTGCTCTAAGCCCCGTCCAGCTCGACATTTTCAGAGCTGCTTTAGTGTTTTGCTAGCAGTGGGGTTGATGAGCCATCTGCCTTCCTGGCTGTTGAGGAAAGTTTCACTGCTCATCACAGGGCAGAGCTCCTGGGGGGCTGCAGCTCCTCCTGAGGGGCAGCTCCAATCTCTGCTCTGTGCCAGGGACAGGAGCAAGGGAAGGGCTGGAGCTGTGTCAGGGCAGGGTCAGGCTGGAGATTGGGGAAAGGTTCTTTCCCTCGAGGGTGCTGGGCACTGCCCAGGCTCCCCAGGGAATGGGCACAGCCCCGAGGCTGCCAGAGCTCCAGGAGTGTTTAGATAATATTTCTAGGGGTGCACAGGGTGGGATTGTTGGGGTGTGTGTGCAGGGCCAGGGGCTGGACTGGAGGATCCTTGTGGGTCCCTTCCAGCTCAAGAGATTCTGTGATTCTATTCCTCCAATTGCTTTGGCAGAGGAAGGTGACCAAAGCAGCTGCTCCCAGGACAGTCTTGGCCAGGCTCTCCCTGCATCCTGCCATGTCACACATGATGGTGACAGCAGAGCTTTTGGAGTGGTACTGGCTCTGCAGCACCTTGATGTCCCTGAGGACAGGACATGCCATGGTGGTCCTGCTCCCTCTGTCCCCGCTGCAACTCCACCTAAATGTTCTTCCCTTGCTGGAAGTCCCTTTGCTCTCAGGCACATGGTGCAATTCTTAGGGTTGTCCTGTGCAGACATAGGAACTGGACTCGACAGATCCCTTCCAACTATGAAATTCTGATTCCATGATTAAGAACGTTCACTAGTTCAACCAATTCCACTGGTTATGTTGAAGGACTGAAATCACAGGCTGAAAATAGGAACAACTATATAATGTTGACCCGGAGGGCTCACTCCTGGATAGTGACAGCTGGATGTTTGCCAGCAGTGACAGCAGAGGGAAACCCCACCCCTCACCTCAATATGGTCTCTCTAAGGCATGTGGTCTGCTGTGCTCTTGCTGACCCTGGTGGTGCTGTACTTCCAGTGCTGGAGCATTTGTGTCCCAACACCTTCCCTTCCACAGAGCAGAACGTCAAACAGCCCTCCCTAGCTGGGGGTGATGCAGCAAAGAGCCACCAGGGAGATGTGGCTGTAGCTGACCCTCAAACTGGAACGACCTCTCCGTGCCTCTAATGGCTGATCCTTTTGGAAATAAACCTGTTCTTTGCGAGCCCAATGCACTGAACCACAGCTCCAGCTGTGCCTCTGGTACTGTCCTTGAACTTTCACCAGCTGGAGAGAGAGGAAAGCAACCTGCCTGTCCTTCAGTCAACACTGTCTTGTTTAGGATGAATGTTTATGGGAGAAATAGCTGAGGTTTAGACTGATTGGGTTTTTCTGGATAACTAAATTATATTTTTTCAGGCTTCTGCTGATGCGCGAAGTTCTGGGTATTACTCTTTGATATAAGTTTAATATAGTTTTTTTATAAAATCTTCTGAGTTTTTATATCTAAAAAAATATTTTGTCTGAGCTAAATCTAAATCCTTTCCCAGATCTAGACTCTAAGACCACAGAAATTTGTATCCTAATGTTTTTCATAACATTACACTGTTAAGTGAGGTATCACTTTTAAAAATGAGATTTTGAATTCCAAGTAATTTACTCCTTATTTTATTGGGTTCATTAACAGGAACAATAATTACCCCTCTGTGCAGCAAACACTGGTGGGAGGCAGTGGAGCCAAGGCAATGGAGCCAAGGCATAGGACTTTTGCCCATGACATTTTTTTTTCATGGTCCAAATTGTCCTGTCCAAATTGCAACTTTCTTACTCAACTGGTTTTTGTTAATCCTGAAACTTCAAGCACGATGGTGGTGGATCCTCAAACTGCCCATTGGCATTTCAGACTTGGGATTTTTGAATTTTAATTCTTCGTGGTTGAGTGGAATTGGACAAAGAAATACCTTCTACAAAATAAGCATTATGAGCCAGGATTTGGTGGGTTTTGAATAGAATTTCAAACATTCATTTGTTCAATGTCTAGAAATCGAAAGTGGAAGGTAAAATTCTTGTGAACCCTCATGAAGTCCGATTGTAATTAAAATAACGGAATCATGGAATCTCAGCCTGATTTGGGTGAGAAGAGACCTTGTCCCATCCCCTGCCATGGGCAGGGACACCTTCCACTAGCCCAGGCAGCTCCAAGCCCTGTCCAGCCTGGCCTTGAATACTTCCAGGGATCCAGGGGCAGCCACAGCTTCTCTGTGCCAGGACCTCCCCACCCTCATAGCCAGGAATTCCTTCCCTATATCCCATCTAACCCTCCTTCTGCCAGTTTTTATGGTTTAAAAACCTTAAATTAAGTTTTTCTATGTCCAATGCCAACCCTACCTTTCCAAGCTGCAGAACTGGCAGTGAATTCAACCAGTCTTATTACTTTATATATACAAATTTGCTTTACTTGGTGGCAAATATGAATTCAGATGTGTCCCCAAAGAGGTGGAGCCCTGCCCTTGTAGGACAGGTATGGCTTTGCTGACTCAATCCTACATATTGCACTGAGAACTGTAAACCAGTTTATGATTGATGTAGCATGGATTGAATAGAGAGCCAATAGTAAAGTCTAACTCAGCATCATTTGGTGCTTTCAAGACTCCAGATGAATTTTGGCACCAGTTCTGTTACAGCTCCATTTTCCATCTCGTGATGTCAAACTTGGTGCTACTGAGATAAGAGCAAGTGTTCACAACATCCCTGTTGACAGGCAATGGATGCATCTGTCTGGCTGCTTTTCCAACTGAAGTGTCAGACCAAGGAGCCAAACAACACTCTTGAAGAGCAGACTGGACCAACATCTGACAAATAGCTGATCAGCTCTGCACAAAAGTCTCTGCTGACGCCAGACCTCAAAGTCAAACCCAAAGGATGCCAAATGAACAGGCAGGAGAGGAGACAGCTGGAATGTTTTCTCCCCAAAATGTTTGAAGCCTGTGGCTCTGGTTGGCAATTTAGAGGAAGCTGAGTTAGACCTTGCTCAGCATGTTTGGATTCAACATGAGGAAAATGTCCTGACCATGAAAAAAAACGGAGAGAAACTGTTAGCCTGGCATATCATAAATGAGGAAGGCAAAGATCAACTTCCAGAGTCTGGAGGACTTTGCCAATTCGAAGGGAGCTTGAAAGACTTGGTAAAAATTACACAAATCTGAAGGAATTTGAATTTTCCAGGAGCACAGCTAGCATCCTCTTGCTAAAAGTACCAGCAGCAAATACTGCTGGCTGACAGTGATCCTGGGAAATAGCAAAAACTTAGTTCTGAAGCCTTTACCTGTCTGTCCGGGACAGGTGATGTCCAGAACATGCTGGATGCTATATTTCCAGTTGAGTCAGACACCAAACCTGGTTCATATTTTAGGATTAGGATCCAGGTGGGAAAAGAGGAAAATAGGAGAAAAAGCTTTTCACTGGGTAGAATGAGGTGCTCTGCTGAGGCACCTGGAGAGCTGTGTCCAGTTCTAGGCCCCTCCTGGAAAGAGAAACTTTGAGGGGCTGGGTAATGTCCAGGGAAGGGAATGGAGCTGGGGAAGGATCTGGAGCACCAGGAGTAGCTGAGGGAGCTGGAGGGTGTCATGACCTATTGGTTGGTTCATTGTAAATCCTCATCAGGCTGAACAAAGGTCAGCGAGCACTTGTGCTTTTATTGTACAGTTGCCTCAACTCCAGCAACCAGCCAGATGAGTATAGAGTATAGCAAACAAGCTCTTGAATTTTTACAATGCACTTCCACAGGAGTGGTGGCTACAAACCCTTAATTTTGTGCAGTTCACTTCAATGAGTCCTCAACACCCACACCAAATTCCTCAGAGGAGCTGTCTCGCAAGACACACTGCCCCTACTCAATCTTCCCACTCCCACAACCAACTTCCATACAGAGCACAGGATGGAATATGAAAACCATGCAAACCATTGCCCTGGCAAAGTAAGGGAGCAGCCGAGGGAGATTTGAACTCCAGAGGACCCTGAAAACCACAGGCCTGTCAGTGTCCCTTCAGTGTCTGGTAAAGTTATGAAGAAGGTTACTGTGGGAGGAATGAAAAAACACCTGGAGGACAGCACAGTCATTGGTCAACCAGAACGGCTTCATGAGAGGAAGGTCCTGCTTATCGAGCCTGATTTCCTGTCATGACAAGGTGACCCACCTGGTTGATACAGGAAAACCAGTTGATGGAATGGTTTTGGATTTCAGTAAAGCTTTCAATACTGTCTCTGCCAGGATCCTTCTGGACAAAATGTCCGGCCCACAGCTGGATAAAAACATCATGGGAGAGTGAGCAACTGGCTCACAGGTCAGTCACAAAGGGTTACAATGACTGAGGTGACATCAGACTGGGGACCTGTCACTTGTGGGGTTCCACAGGGCTCCATCCTCAGCTCTGTGCTCTTCAACATCTTCATAAATGACTTGGATGCAGGACTGGAAGGGATACTGAGCAAGTTCACAGATGATATATATCTGGGAGGAGCTGTTGACTCCCTTGAAGATGGGGAGGCCCTGTGGAGAGACCTCAACAAATTAGAGGGCTGGGCAATCACCAACCTATGAAGATCAGCAAGGGAAGGTGCTAGATTCTGCACCTGAGATGGGGGAAACCTGGATGTATGGACAGACTGGGGAATGAAAGGCTGGAAAGCAGCGCCTGGAAAGGCACCCAAGGGTCCTGGTTGATGGTCAGTTGGATCTGAGCCAGCAGTGCCCTGGCAGCAAGGAGGGACATCCCTGTCCTGGGCATCAGGCCCAGCACTGATGGCTGGGCAGGGAGCGGATTGTTCCTCTCTGCTCTGGGCAGCCTGACCTCAAGTGCAGGAGGCAGTTTTGGGCACCACAAGATAAAAAAGACATTAAGGCATTGGAGAGCATCCAAAGGAGGGCAACAAAATGGTAAAGAGCCTTGAGGGGAAGCCGTATGAGGAGTGGCTGAGGGTCCTTGGTTTGTTCAGCTGGAGGAGACTGAGGGGGGGACTCATCGCAGTTACAATTTCCATGTGAGGGGAAGAGGAGGGGCAGACACTGATCTCTCCTCTGTGGTGACTAGGGACAGGATCAGAGGGAATGGTCTGAAGTTGTGTCAGGGGATGTTTAGATTGGATATCAGGGAAAGGTGCTGGGGCACCAGAGGGTGCTGGGCACTGCCCAGGCTCCCCAGGGAATGGGCACTGCCCCAAGGCTGCCAGAACTCCAGGAGCGTTTGGAGAACACTTTCAGGGACAGGATGGTATTGTTGGGGTGTCTGTGCAGGGCCAGGAGTTGGACTGTCCCTGTGGGTCCCTTCCAACTCCGGACATTCTGTGGTCCTGTGAAATAAAGACAGAAAAGGGTGAAGGACAGAAGAAGAGCAGAGTATCACTAGTCTTTAGATCCTGCCTTGTTCCTGGAGCTCAGCTTGTGAGACAAAGAAAGTGAAAGTGAAAGAGAGGAAAAAGAGAACCAGGGGGCCCAATCCACTTCCTTTCACAGTTAACCCAGTGCAGTCTCTTACGTAAACTAGATTTTTCGTGCTGTTTTGTTCATGAATGCACAACCAACCCTTTGAGTCCTCCTCAAGAGGGGGGACTGAGCACAAGTCTCTCCACCAGCAAGGAGCTGGCTCAGCTCTATGGGGCCTTCTCCTCTGACCACACCTTTCCTGTTGTGAAAGTCGCAATGTCTGAGACAAATCATGCCTGTGCCTGATCCTCCACGGGGGAGGACCTGGAGAAAAAGGAGGCTCAGGGAGGACCTTCTGGCTCTCCACAACTCCCTGACAGGAGCGTACAGCCAGGTGGGGGTTGAGTTCTGTTCCCAGGGGACAGGGACAGGACAAGAGGAAATGGCCTCCAGCTGTAGCAGGGGAGGTTTAGTTTGGATATCGGGAAAAATCTCTTCCTGGAAAGGGTGGTCAGACCCTGGCATGGCTGCCCAGGGCACAGGTGGAGTCACCATTCCTGGAGGTGTTCAGGGGATATGGTTTAGTGCTGGCTTTGGCAGTGCTAGGTTAACAACTGGTCTTAATGATCTTAGAAGGCTTCTCCAACCAGAATGATTCCATAATTCGATGATTTGGGTTGTGACTAGGATTACAGGTCTTGTAGAAAAATGGAAAGAGATTCACAGGCACAAATTTGGGCATAAGCAAGTACCATTGACAAGCTGCATGTGACACCAATAATTGTCATGGGCAAACACTTGATGTTGGAAAAACTAATTTAGTTTATTGCAAATTAAAATATGTTTGGATGGTGAGAAATAAAAACAAGATTTAAACCACTTTTTTTCCCCAGGCTCAGCTTCACATCCCTAACTCCTTTCTTTCCCTCCAGCCTGGGCAGTCCAGCGGGGATGAGGAATGGGGGATGTGGTCAGTCCATAAAAACTCCTCTCTGCTGCTCATTCTTCCTTGCACTTCTCCTGCTCCAGTGTGGGTACTCCATGGGATGGATGTTGTTTCTTCAGGACGCACCCAGCTTCTCCTGTATCACCCCGACATGCCTTTGTCATCACAATCTAGACATTCACAAATCCAGAGAGTTCTGATTCATTCTCTTATTTGGGGTGGGGTAATTGGGGATCCATTGGTGGTGGAATCACCATCCTTGGACATGTTCAAGAAGTGACTGCGTGTGGCACTCAGTGCTCTTTTCCAGCCGGTGACTGGTCATAGGTTGGACTTGATGGTCTTGGAAGTCTTTTTCAACCTAAGTGATTCTGGAATTCTGTGATCCTAGTCATGGAGCAAGAGAGAGAGAGGACAGACTATGAAAGGGTTTTTCTGTTCCCAAGGAACGACATGAAAATCAGTGACAAGAATCTCTCAAGCAGTTTTGTAATGTCTCAGAATCCCAGAATCCCAGGATAGTTTGGGTTGGGAGGGACTTTAAAGCTCATACTGTCCCACCCCCCGCACTTCCACTATCCCAGGTTGCTCCAAGCTGGCCTATCTTCATGGATAACATGACACTGAGCACCATGTTTGGCCACGCTGGTGATTGTTAGTGTGTTGGCTTTAGGCTGGGGAAGCAGCTGAAGCTCTGGGAAGTTGGGATTTGGGCTGACATGGTCCTGGTTTACCATCCGAGCCACACGGGCTCATCCCTGCCAAAGAGGGAGAATGAACCTGGCGACTCAGATGGAGAGACAGCTTCCAAAGCTGCACCTCCACATGTGGAGAACAGCCAAACATGTCCCCAGAATTCTGTGTCACTTTGGCAATATATAGTTGGTGAAAGGAAAATTTTAACAGCTGATTTTGAAACTCTTCCCTTCCATGGAATAGAGGGTCTGACACTGCAAATCATGGAATTGCTGAGGTTTGAAAAGTCCTCCAGGACCATCGAGTCCAACCTGTGACCAATCCCCACTTGTCAACCTGGTAAGTTTCACATATATAATATAGTACATATTATATATCATATACTATATGTTATATATATTTCCACAATATATAAACACCTTTTATATATGTATTCATACCCTTGTATACACACACATTCATGTCTATAGGTCCATGTGTTTATACAGTCTCAGACACCCTTTAATCCTAATGTTACACTATAGAGCACTTAACAATATATAAGGTGATTTTTATTATTTTCACTCTCTCACTCTTTTATACACACACACATACTTATCCTCCACAAATGCACACAGTCCCAGTCACTCTTTTGCTTCTCTCTATAATACCACAGAACATGTGACAAAATGCACACGATAGTTTATATCTGCCACGTTCTAAGTATTACACAATGTATTATTTGTACTTACATTTCCATCCCAGAGTCACGTTATTATTTGCTGCTGGGTACTATACATGCCGCTACATTAGAACATTATCTATAATTTTTTATATATATGTATAAAAACCACAGCCTCACAGTCTCCTTTTATGTACACATTTATATTTGTAGTCTATGCAGGCCCTGATACCCATAATCATTGCCTCTATATAATATAATATAATAAATATAATAAATATAATATAATATAATATAATATA
>VZRF01008745.1:186702-222272 GCA_013396875.1 Vireo altiloquus
CTCTCCCACTCCTCTCCCTCTCCTCTCCTCGAGGTGCAGTGGGCTGCGGGCGGTTCCAGCCCTGCCCCACGTGCGGTGCCGTCTCCGTCTCGACGCCAGTTGTGTTTTGGTTGTGTTTTGGTTGTGTTTTGCTGTCGAGGGCTCTTGGTGTTTGTTGTCATTGTGGCCATATCGCGGTGAAGGTGGGGTATGCTGGAGGCACCTGGGAAATGGGGAGTGGGGATATGAGAGGAATTGAACCTTTTACAGTGGTGGATTATTTCAATTGAAAAAGCCCTTAAAGATCAATGATTCCAGCCATTTCCCCAGCACTGCCACGTTCACCAGTAACCCGTGCCACATCCACTCATTTTTTGAACACTTCTACAGATGGTGACTTCACCTCTGCCCTGGAAGCCTTTGCCGGTGCTTGGCTCTCCCTTTCCGTGAAGAAATTTCCCCAATATCCAACCTGAACCCCCCCTGGCCCAGCCCGAGGCTGTTCCCTCTCCTCCTGTCCCTGTTCCCTGGGAGCAGAGCCTGCCCCCCCCCCGGCTGCCCCCTCCTGTCAGGGAGTTGTGCAGAGCCACAAGGTCCCCCCTGAGCCTCCTTTTCTCCAGCCTGAGCTCCTTTCCCAGCTCCCTCAGCTGCTCCTGGGGCTCCAGCCCCTTCCATGGCCCTGTTCCCATCCCTGGACTCTCTGGGCAGTTTCACTGATCAGGTCCCTCATTATGATCATACCACATGACTGTGCTGAGTTATCCTAGCTGGATTCATACCGAGGGAATTCTCTAGGCTGCCCAGCTCTCCATGGTTCCATTCCTGATTTACGCTGGGGAGTTCAGCAGGCCTAGGGATGAATTTTGGGTGATTTCTGATTCCTGAGGCTGCCATGGAATCCACGTTGGGTGTTTTTGATGGTCGCAGGTTCTGCCAGAGGTTTTGTGGCTGGAGGAGGATCTGGTCATGGATCAGGAGAGCTGTGGTTCATAATAGAGCACAGGGAGTGTTTCCTGGCAGTTTGCACATCCACAATTATCTGTACTCCAGGGAATATTCCACAGAGGATGAAAGAGTTCCCAGAAACAATTACTGTCAAACAGAAAGTGTTTTTTCCGCCATTATTGAAAGCTTCTGGTTTAGGATAAAACCTCATGCCATTAGAGATGGCTTGAACTGAAATTCTGGTCAGGATTCCTCCGAATTCAACATCAGTTTCTTGATTTCCTTTAGATGATGATAATGGTAATAATAGCGATCATTGTATATGATCTAGATTATATGTTACTATATGTTTAGTATTATCATTACTATTATTATTTTATTGCAATTTTCAGATAATCCATGGAATGAATGCAGCTATGTAAAATAAATATATATCAACTAAAATCAATTAATTTTACTTTGTCCCTGCGTGCACGTTTCCAATTGACAATAAATTATTACTTTGCCACTTCCTGGATTCAACTGAACCCATTAAAATGAATTCTGTTGGTTCTCTGGAGTGACCCATAGTCCCTGGTTATTTATTCATATTTTTCGATGAAAGTTGTGTCTAAAGGAACAGCTAGAACTAAAGGCAGGTGGAAAAGTAGCTCATTTCTTCCAAGGGGGATTGTTCCTTTTGATGACTTTGCGGGAAAATTGAGCAGTCTGTCTCTTTGATCTCCACTGATGTGTTTTTTAATGGCACGGTCAGGATTTCTGTGGGAGTCATGTGCTGGTGGTTGCACTGGATTTGGTGAATGAATCTGTTTGGCAGAAATAAATATTCCTATTTCCTGAAAATATTCCAAGGATGTTTTTGTTAATGCAAGCATAAAGGACAGAAGGTAAATGTTTAAATATTCAGTATGTTCTGTTTTGTGCTGCTTACTGAGAGTAATGAACAGGGAGAGAATTTAGACAGTGAAACTGATGTGTCTGGTCAAGAAAACAGGAATTCTGGTAAACTGAAGGAAATGTAGATTATTCTTTTTATTTTTCTGTCTTGAAATCAAGTAAGTAAAGAAATAAATCTCCCAGTTTCTTTATGTTCTCTCTACTTTCCTGCCTTCCTTAATGCCACATCCATAGGGAGGTGTTGGTGTTGCCACACACAGACTGTTCACCAAAAGAAATCTCTTTTTTGGGTCAAAAAAATGTCATCTGATTGACAGATCCTTCTGTGAATGTCACAGAATTTTATTTGGTTGTTTTTATTGAATTTGATAATTTCTCTGGTCGCGTTAAATAAGATTTCTGCCAGTCTACCATTTTTTTTTGTCTTCCATTTATTTATTTCACTCAAGTTTTGTTCATGGATCTGCCTTAGGCCTTTCTAAAGTATCATAACAACACAATTATTTCTGAGTGTTAGTATATGAGATTTGAGGAGGTTTATTCTTATGGGGTTGGGAAGTGAAGGAGGATGAAGAGGAGAAAGAAAACCATACTAGAGTAACTATGGAAGAAATTCCCTGGGACAACCTGGCATGATACAGATTTCCTATTGTTTTTGGTTTTTTTTTTAAGTAAAATAAATTAACCTGTTTTTTAACCAAATTAATCTGACACCCTACAAAGGGGATACTGAGGGAGATTTTTCATTTTGCTTAAGAGATTCTTAAAGATTCATTAATTCAAAGAGCAGTGACCTGAAAACTGTAGTAAAACCACTTCTAACTCTCCTCTTCATCACTCAAAAATATATGGAGACAGTGCTTTATTTTATTCTGGTAACATGAAACTTCCTCCTGGTTATTTCTTTGTATCACCTGGGAAAAGCTTTATGATGTGAAATTGTTACAATGAAGCCTTTTCATCTTGGAGAGCTAAAAACATTTGTAGTGATCCTTTCTCTCCTCTGTCCTAGATGTTTGAGTAAGTCTGTGTGAATTCCACTTCTCGGTATCTCATTGGGCTTTTCCGTCTCTCTTGCCTATTCTTTAGCTTTTTGTCATTCTCCAAACATGTAAATACCCAGTATTTGTTTCAAGTTAAAGAATGTTATTTCCGACAATCATGATTTTGGAGTGTCTTGCTCCTCTTTTTCATGGAGATAAAATGCTACAGTTGCCTTCTGTAATCATGGAAAGCAGAATGATCTGATGTTCAGGCAAATGAGATTTTTTACTGGTGCTTTTTCCCCCAATCTACTTTAAAGTTCCTGTTTGTAACACAGTCAAACCCAATTTTTAAGTCTGTTGAGCTGGAGGTGAATGGTGATTCCAAGCAGGAACGAGGAGGTGAGCGCTGGAAACTGGCAGAGGAAAATATTGATGCAAATACATCTTCAGCTCATCTCTCCCTGTTTTTCTTGCTTCCTCTCCCTCTGATCTGCTCCCCCTTCTCTTGCCCAAAAGTTAGAAGTGTCCCCTTGCTTTGACAGGTGGAGGAACGAGCCTCTTTGGAGGTTTCTTCTGCCCCTTGGTGCCAATTTGCAGCCCTAGTTAGTTGGGGTGCAGGTAAGTGCCTGTTTCTCTGTTCAGCAGTTCCACGTTTGTGGGACTTGCGGAAAAATTCCCTCTGATTTTGTCTTTACTTCTTATATATAGAAGCAAAGTTGAGGCTGTAGATCACGGAGTTATTAAAGAAGTGTTGAGAGATTCAAAGCACAGACCAGACAAAAAGTGTTGTCCAGGAGCTGCTGCTGTTCCTCATTTGCATTGTCAGTAGTGCTGGGAGGTTTAAAGTGCTCCAAAAATCTTTTTTCTCTGCTTTTATTATGTTCAAACACACAAATATTTCTACTTCCTCTTCATTTAAGCAAAACTGTTTTCTGTCAGATTGTTGCCTGTAAGTGCTAGTCCATCTCAACTCTCGTTTCTAATTCCAAAACATCCAACTCCATTTTGCTCATAAGCCTTCCAGTGACAGCTGCCATTAGGAGCCATGCGATAAAGTGCCCATATTTTAATTTTCAGTACCTTAAAAACAAAAATACTGCAGAATTTCCTGAGCACTGCATTGATATCTCATGTAAAAATCTCAATTTTCACACATTGTGCCCAGAAATGAGGCATTGTATCAAAATACTGGGTGTGGGAGTTAATTCCAAGGTCACAGTGAGGAAAGCTCTGTGTGTCTGATGCCTTTGTGTGTTGGGCAGACAGTAGTGGAGTGTTTGTGTCAGGGGAATGTGACCCCCAGCAGGAATTGCCCAGCTTTGGGAGTGAAGAGCATTTCTGTGACATTCTACCTGATGGGAAAAGGCAAAGGTTGGCTGACTCCTGAGCAGACACAGTGGTGAGATGCAGGACTGAGCTCTCCCAGGCACTGCTCCAAGCTGAATCAGAAGCCCAAAAAGACAGAAAAAACGCCAGTTTCAAAACTACCTGACAGAAAGCAGAACACAGTACTGATGTCATCGGGATGGGGCTGGGAACTGCTCCCGTGTCCATGTTCTCAAGGCGTTTGTTATATTGATGTAGGAAGTCGATGGGATGGACGTGGTGCTGTTGGTGACTACAGGTGGAGTTGGCAGCTCTCCTTTTTAATCGCTCTGGATCTGCTGAGTGATTTGGTCTCTTCTTTCCCAATGACGGCAGCTCTGCTTGCCCACACGTGTCTCTGCAGTGCTTCGGGCAGTAGATTGTTCTGCTCAGAGTCCAGGAGTTCTTTGCAGAAGAGCCTGCATTGAGCGAACTCTCCCTGGAGTGGGAAAGGTTCTTTGTCCTGCCACGGACTTGAAAAATCTTGGCATTTGGAACAGTCACAACTAACTTGTGTTTTGACAAGATCTTTCTGTCTCTTGGTGAATTCTTACCTTCACCTGCAAGAAATCTGTTTTCTCTCCAGATGTCCCTGGTGCTGTTTCCATGTGTTCTTCCTTAGTTTTGAAGCCTTTTCCTTCCTAGACTTAGACTTCTGTTCTCAAAAATGTTTACAACCCAGCAGCATTTGAGGCTTTTTTATCTCTTTCAGGATGAACCACCTCTGTGGTCCGTATCTGCCTCAAGAATGGCAGGGCAGGTGTGATGGAGGCACAGAAGCAACCTGTTCCACAAAATAAATGCATCCTGCTTCCAAATTTCTTTGTTGTGTCTGAAGTAGTTTCTGCTTCCATCTTGCTATGCAACTACTCTGCCTGTATTTTCCTGAAGTGTTCCTGAAATTCACAGTTCATAGCACTCAGGAGGGATATAAATAGTAACAGGGAGATGGGAAAAGGAAAAATAAAGCTTCTCTGGGAAACTGGGAGGTAGTGGTTTCATTTTCAGAATGAAAGGCCCTGTGAGGGGAAGAGGAGGGTAATGTGAGGTATTTTCCGGAGTCTTTTAACTTATTTGTAATCTGAAAAATATGCCATTTCTTGCTACTCTGGGGTGTAGAAGTTGGACACTATTTTCAAACAGTCTGAGATGGTCTGAAATGGAAACCTGGGTAGGTCAGCAGGAAGCTCCTGAAGATTAGCTCAGGCATTTTCTAGGAGTTAATCTGCTTCAACCATGAGTATAGAGTTCACTGATGCTTGTGAATTAAAGTACCTATGCTTGTTCACTTACACTGCCTTTCATTTTTCTCTCTTTTCCCTTTTCTTTGTTAAGCATTGCAGGTTGTATGTACCGAGTCATTCAGACGACGGGACCAGATGGAAAAAACCTTCTGAAATTGCTTCCCATTTCTAAAACTTCTGGAAGCTTTGCGCCAATAGTTCAGTCTCCAGCCATGCCAAATAATTCTAACGCAAATGTTTCTAGCCCAGTCCATCTTACTTTTAAGACACAGCTTGGCAATACTGCTGCACCTTCATCTGTTAAGATACCTATTTTCCAGCCTCCTAATCCTGGAAAGATTATTCTTACGAGGACATTAGACAAGCAGGAAAGTGTTAGGACAGATTCTGAAAAGGAAAGCTTGATTCCAAGTTCAGCTGCCAATGCCCAGAGTAGCTGTGTGTCCACGGATGGAGTGTCCTTGCAGAATGTGGCCATCACAAGCTCCTCTCACCAGAGCAGTACAACCTACATGGTGGTGAACACCAAACCCCTCCCAGGGACTGTCAAGTCTCCAGCGCTGCCCTCTGGACACCACCTCCAGATTCCAGCTGATGCAGAAGTGAAATCTGTCCCAGCGTCTCTTTTGCCACCTGCAATACAGCAAAAAATCCTGGCAGCTGCAGCTACCAATGTGTCTGGAGGGGCTGACGGTACAAAAACGCCGACAGTGATTTACGTGTCACCCGTGAACACAGTGAAAACCTCCCAAGTCCTGCCGAAACACTTGCAGAACTTTTGCCCCAAAACTGCCACGGAAGTTTCAAAGACACTGATAGTGACAGCTGCCCAAAAGGGATCTGGTTCTTCTCCTGAGCCAGTCACATCTGAGGGGCAACAGTGCCAGCAAACTCCCATGAAATGGATCGTGCAAGAAACTGCCCCGCTCTCAGCAGCTTGTCTTATCCCTGTAAAGTCTTCAAATAACGTGGCTTCCAAGATCCTGAAAACTTTGTCAGACACAAAGAATGTAGAAGTTAATCCCGCAAACATTTTGCCGCTCTGTTCTAATGGTCCTGGTGGAAGCCAAACCAAAATCACACCTTTAAAAGATAATGCTCTGGTCATGTACAATGGGAAAGTCTATTTATTGACCAAAAGAGGCTCTGACGTTCTGTCAGCCCAGGCTGACAAACAAACATCTTCCTCTTCTGATGCTTCACTTAAAAAGGAGACACCTAAGCGAATTGATTCTACTGAAGTCAATAAAATAACCAGTAAAGTGGTGAATCTGGTGTTGTCAAAAAGCAAAGGAGTGATGCTGTCTCAGAAAGACCCAAAACCATGTACAGTCTCCAAAAATTCATCACTAATTGGCTTAAGAAATGACTTAAAATCCACACCTGCAGCTCTGCCGACACCAAGTGCTAATCAGCAGGATCCTACTATAATCCCGAAAGAGAGTTTGCCCTTCACCAAGAACGCTTCTTGCAGTGGAGTGAGCCCAGTTCCAGCAGTAGGGATGCAGGAAAGTGTGTGGCAAAGTGGCAACGACATGAGTGATTCCCTGAGAGCAGCAGGGGTTGTGTTACCTCAGGCTAAGCAGGAATGTGCTGTCAGTGAAGACTGGCCAAAGGTAATAAATCATAAACATGCCATCTCAGTGTCTGGTCAGTGGTTCTGTGGTCCTGGTTTTAGGTGGATAAAATGGCTCTTGATGAGTTCACACATTTTTGTAACAAGGTATCCTGGAAATGCTGCTCTAAGGTTGGTTCTAGTCCATAAATGGCCTTTTGCCCAATAATTTTGCACTGTGCAAGTGAGAAATGCATAGGAAAGAAAAGGGCAGAGGAAAGGTGGCTTTTGATTTCCTCCTGAGATAAATGATCAACAATAACTGAACTCCAGGGAGGCTGTTCATGGTTTGGGCTCTTGGATTTTGATGCCACATGCTCACAGCACAACCTTAGGGCTGTAGAGGTGATATAGGGTAAAGAAAGTCAAGTTTGCATCTTCACAAGAGGAAAATAAATCAGAAGAGCAGGGTTCATCCTCCAGAGACAGCTCTGGTGTGGCACTGTCAGCTCCAGGCTCTGCTCACTCTGACACCCTCGGGCAGGAGCTGTGTTTCCTTCCTCCCCTGCCCTGGTGGGGACAGCTCCACCTCCTTCACTCCTGGGTCCATGTCAGGCAGAATGAACTCTTGAGATCCTTAATGGCTGCACTGACATATCTTTTAAGATTATAATGTTGAAAATATGTTAAAAGTTGTAAGTCTTCAATCCCACAAACTCCCCATGCAGGATTGGGAGTCATGTTTTTCGTAGTTCCAGAGGCCAGGATGAATTTGTCTCCAGAGAAAAAAATCATTCTGAAACTCGTTTGTGTTGTCCTGGCAGAGCAGAAAGGTCAGCCAAGTGTATTTTTGCAAATTTTAGACATTTAATTATTGCAACAGACTGTAAGACTTAGTTTTTTTTATTGTTCCTCACCTGAAAAATGGTTGAAATACCATTTATTTTCTTCAGTGCTGTGTGATGCCAAGTATCAGCATTTGCATTTGCTTTAACCTTGGTGAGAAATAGTTCAGCAAATTTGGTGCTCTCGTCCCTAAATTTGCAAACCCCTGCATTGCAGAGTAAAGACACTGCCTGCTCTTCCCTCTTCTTTCTTTGGTACTTTGAAGGGGTAGAACAGGTGATTCTCTTGTTGCTTCTTTTATTTCTGTGGTTGCTGGTTGGCCTGGACATTTTCTGGATGTTCTACAATATACTTGGGGTGTAAATAATGAGTGTTAGACCTATGATAATTTGTATATAATTTATCAAAATTGGCTTATCTGTATTAAATGTAGCTCTTGGAGAACGGCAGACAAAAGAAACATTCACCTTTCTAGTACCTATTTTTTGTATATTAATAAATTTTATCTATTTATATGTAGAGAGAGAGGGAGAGTGATTGATGGCTCTCTCACTGTTTCTGTATTTCAGATCCAATGTGAAAAGATGGATTCACCGGGAAAGGTTATTCAAATCAAACACCCACACTGGAAACAATACTTGGAATTAAGGAAAAAATTTGGTCTCTTTAAGGAGGAGAGAGTTTACCTTACAAGAATACCATTAAGGGCCTTCTGTGAGAGTCCAGAAGAAAGGGTTTGTTCCACTGACAGCTTGGAAAGGAAAAATGATTCTTGCACTTCATCTTCATGGGAAGTGGAAATAACAAATCATCATCAGGAATGCGTTAAAGAGGAAAAGGTATCTGGGATTTTTCAGTGCTAAACACATTCAGAAAACAGCATGTGTTTATTCATTACAGAGCTGGGGTTGTTTGAAGCCTCCCACTTCTGGATTCACCAGGAGGGTCAGGAGTTGTTGGGATCTCTGTGACAATTGTTCCTAGAACTTGTTTGAGATTTCTGTGTGACTTGAGCACCGTTTAGGAATTTTCATCCTCATTTTTGGGTTCTACTGGAGGAAACTTGAACAACAAATGCTTTAGAGAAGACTGTTGCTACTAGTGGTGATGGTCCTTGTTGGAATAGAGAGCAGAACTTCGTATCCTGATTTATATTAAACCCTCTGCAGATGGTTATGTTTGTCTAGCAGTGTGGATCTGTCCAGTCATTAGAATTACAAATGTTGGTTTAAACTTTGTCATTGGCTGGGTACTTCTGGAAGGAAAAACTTCCATGTTAATGCATGGAAAGGATTTTATCCATCCAAGTATTTCTGTTCAGCCACATTTTCTTCTGTGTGATTCTACTCTGAACTCAAAGACTTTCTCAGGTTTTACTAATTCAGTGCTAATAATTGAGGAGATCCATGGCTGCTCTTAACACTAACATTAACATTAACCCATCTGTTAGAAGCGTTCAAGGCCAGGTTGGATGGAGCTTGGAGTAACCTCGGCTCATGGAAGGTGTCCTTGCCCATGGCAGGGGGTAGAATGGAAAAGGATTTAAGGTCCCTTCCAACTAAACCAGGATGTGATTCCATGATTCAAATAATAAAACATCTGGGAGGAATTTAATCTGATAATGGACATTACTTCTCAGATTGAGGTTTTGGAAATGTAGACATGAAGAATTCTTCTACACTGAATTTTCCCATCAAATTGGAAAGTTTTTGTCTTGCAGTAGTGTTAACTTAAACAGCCACACAGTAGTGTTTCCTTAAACAGGAAAGGCAGACATGCAGTGTTGTCTAAGGAAAGAATTCAGTGTTCTGGAATTGTTAACTGGGAATCTTTGCTAGAAAAATATCAAATGCAGAAATATGTTTGTTCTTTTGCTGAAAGAAACTTTTTCTGGGCAATAATTCTAAAAAGCTTGCAACAAATAACTTGTAATTTGTGCTTAGAGAACTTGGTGTTAACATGTAACTGATGCTCAGTTTAACAGAAGTGAATTCTGTCTGTTTCTGACTGTGCAGATAATTGTGGATCTGGAAGAGGATTTGACTAGGAAAAGGAAAATAAGATCCTCACTGTTGTTGGACAGTGGCAAGAGAAGGAGAACTTCGATCAAATCAGCCACAAGTCCCAGTTTAGAAATCACCAGCTCAAGTTCCAGTGCACTTAACAGGAGTGTTTCATCTCCACCAGCCTCACCACAGCCAAATGTTCCAACCAGCTCCGTTGGAGTGTCCCAAGGGAGGGACTCAGAGCAGGACACGTTCCCCTGGTACAGTGACACTACCCACCCAGGGATTTCAGTTGTAGTGACTTCTGAAGAGGATACTTCAGTTCTGGAAGGTTCTTTCCGAGATGATGCTTTCCCTGTGGCTCCCCCGGACCTGGACGAGACGATAAGGGATGAAAAAATCAAGCGACTGAAGCAGCTGCTGCGGCAGCGAGAGGCAGCCCTGGAGGAAATGCGCCGGGAAATGCAGCAGAGCTGAAACTCCTGCCCTGGGCCTCCCAGCCTTGTGCATCACCTCTTCAGTGACTTCAGGAGAAAATCCCTTGCTTAGATGGATATTTCTGGTAGATGGAAGAACTAGATGAAGTTTTTGTGTATTTAGAAAAATCTAGGTTTTTGTTAAATGCCAGAAATAAGATACTTGGGCCATCAAATTCTAGTTCTGGGACATGATCCAAGAGCACAGAACAAGGACATCTTTACCAGCATATTCCCCTTATGTTGGATAGAGGGGGTTCTGTATTAGTCTTAGCAAATAAACTTTCCCCTTTCGAATTCCATGGCCTGGCTCTTAGAACCTGAATGCAAATTGCAAACCCCAGTTGTAGATACTTTTTCATTTGTTTTCCTGATGTGCATATGAACTTTGATGAATTCCTGAGAACTGTCAATTTTCAGAAAAGGTCAACAGTCAGTGTTTAATATATGCTATTTAAAGGATCTGGGAATTAGACTTTAGGCAGTAACAATGCAGATATTTATACAAAACCTCTTGCAGATGTGAAGACAGAGGCAGGAGGAGCCCGGTGACAGTTGTTTGGATTCATGGCCCTCCCTGTCACTATTGTGAGCCTTTATAAGGCCATGGCCAACTGTGCAATGTGGAAATTTGGTTGTGGGGTTGTTTTGGAAGGGTGGGATGTATTTTTTTAAACAGAATTCTATTAACAATAATTTCTTGAAGCTAAAAGACTTCTTTATCCCTGAGTGGTATCTTTAACAATCCTCAATGAGCGTCTCTTAGTCTGTTGTTGTTTGAACATGTCTCTTGCCACCTTCAGTTGATGGTATCTTAGTTTGCCTTGTAGGAGGAGATGTGCCCTCAGATTGTCTTTACATCCTAGTTTTTATAGAACTTTGTGTGTATTTTCCCACCATGCTCTGTTGTATGGGTAGGGACACTTTTCCTTGTCCTCTGTTGTTGATGTCTCTGATCCTTGCAGGTTCCTTCTACAGTTTTTCAGTTTCCCTTCCACCAATTAATAACTTTTTTTGCCAGCCGAGTTTGTCATTGTTTTGTTCTTGTCTATTTATGTTTATATTAAACATCACCAGTCCCGGCAGAGCTCCGCTGCGGATTTGTGTTCATGGGAGGCTGTTTGTTACTGTCCTTATTTTTGTTTTTATTCTTAATTTGTTTTATTTTAATCAAATTTTCATCTGCAGGGTTTTCATTTATTATCCCATGGACACCCAGTTTATCTATAGGGTTTTGGTGGAGGATGGATGTTTCTTGGAGAGCTTAGACTGTCTCAGTCCCATATTCCTTATTTATGTAAGTTTTGACAGTGTGAAAAATTCCAGTTGATTGAAGAGGCAGGAGAGGTTTTTACAAAGGAAGAAAAAGGAAATTCCTGCTCTGAAAAATCACAGAATCAAAGAAAGGTATGGGGTGTAAAGGGACCTTAAAGCCCATCTCATTCTACCCCCTGCCATGGGCAGGGACACCTTCCACTCACCCAGGTTACTCCCAAGCCCTGTCCAGCCTGGCCTTGGACACTGCCAGGAATGGGAAGAGCTTGGGCTAGACTGAGGTGATGGACCAGATGTACAGTGGTAGGTTAGAAGGTGAATAATGGAAATAAACTCTGCAGTGATTGAGATTGCTTGGTAGGAGGGAAGTGTGGTGGAATAAGCAAGTCAGGGTGGTACTGTGGGTTTCTGTCAGCTCGCTGTGTATGGAATGGGTGTTTTGGGACAGAATTGACCTTGACCAACTCCCAGACACCCACTCGCTCAATCACTCCCCTCCTGCAGGATGGGGGAAATCGGAAGGATGGAATTGTGGGTGGAGATAAAGGCAGTTTAACAGGTCAAGCAAAAGCTGCTTGCACAAAAAACAAGATGAGGAATTCAGTCACCATGTCCTGTCAGCAGGCAGAAGGTTGGCTATTTCTGGGGTCTCTGTGTGCACAGTGTTCACTTGGAATATAAACACTGTGACCAGAGGTGTCCCTCCATCCTCTTGTTTTCATAAAGCTTTTATTTGCTGAGCTCCTGTGGCATGGAATATCCCTTTGATCAGTCTGGGAAGACTGTCCAGGTTGTGTCTGTTCCCACCTTCTTGTCCATCCCCAACTTCCTGTCCATCCCAAGCCTGCTGGGGGGTGCACACCTGGATGTCGTGGGAACTCTTCTCAAGACATGGGGGTGTGATCAGCAGTCTCCTCAAAATCCAAAACACAGCATCACATGGGCCTGCTGTGAAGGACATTGACTTCATACCACCTGAAAGGATGATGGAAGGAAGGAGATGGAGGCAACCTTGTGTCTTGTGTCTGGTGCTGCAGTCACCTGTTGGATACTCTTCCAACAGGCTTTGCTCACTTACAGTCCTCTAACAAATGTCTTTCCTCTATTTTCCAATCATCTCCAAAAAAACAATGAAGCCAAATTCTCTTATCCTCTCGTTTCAGTGGAGGATTCCAGCATTGACATTCTACAATGCACCATCTTCTTTCTCTCAGAACCTCTTTTACCCTAACAAAGTAGTCCATTTGCCTGAGTTTTTCATAGGGATGATAAAATACTCAAAATTGTGAGAAGAATCCACTGCAAAATTTTGAAGAAATTCGACCAGTGTTTGGTGGACGAAGGTGAATGGCTTATGTGCAATATAGTGATGGAAAACACCTGGTGCAGTGTTTTCAGAGAAAAACAGAATGAAACCAGGTATGGAAGAGAGAGATCTGCCTTGGAACAACATCAGTGCAAGGTTGGAGGGATCACTGAGAGCCAAGAGAAGCCTCTTGATGGGGGAAAGTTGTGCCAAGAGGAGCAAAGGGGTTTCTGACAGCCAAGGACCTTGAGGTTGTTGGAGCTGCTCCTCGTCCAGACTCACCATCTGCAGCACAAATTGGATTTTGGTGCCCTGTTCATCCTTGAACTCCTGCGATCTGTGAAGAGTCTGTGACAAGAACTAGAGTTCTGGGAATGCTGGCTGTCACCCCAGGAGTGAAGGTGACTGGTGGCCATCCCTGAGTGCAGCCCGGGCTGGCAGGAACGTGTCACACACTGGGATTGCTGTGCTTAGTACATACGAGATCCATGGATTTAGGATATGACTTAAAACTGTTACTTCAAGCAAATGACCTGGGAAGAACCAGTGGAAGACCTTTTAGGAATTTCAGAGTCCAAAGAGCAGAGTGTTGTGAGTGAGTTCTGTCCAGTGAGTGCTGGACAGAACAGATCAGGAAGCAAAGATGGTGCTGGGGAAGTTGCCAACATCAGCCAGACTTGGCACTTTGGAGTCCCTGGCCAGGACTGTCCCTGCCTGTCTCCTGTACTGGAGACCCACCACAGCCCCAGCACTTCTGTGTGAGGCACAAACCTTCACAGATGTCTGTCCCAGAGGTTAAATCATTGGATTGTTTAGGTTGGAAAAGACCCTCGAGATCATCAAGTCTGACCGTAAACCTGAGGTAGCTTGGCCCAGCACTGACCCAGACCTGGGCATTGCTGGGTGCAGGCCAGGAAGCCACCTGGGGGTGGCTTTCAGGGAGTCTGTACCAGGAACACCCGTCAGATGAAGTCCTGGACAGAAAATAGCAGTGTCGTTCACAACCCTGCTCCTCCTGAGTGGCTTCAACCACGCCAGGATGTCTTGGAGGGACAACACAGCAGAGCATAATTGATCCAGGAGGTTCTGGAATGTGTTGAGAATAAACTCCTTCTCCAAGAGAGAGAGGAGCCAGCCAGGAGGACCTGGTGGGGAATGAGAAGCTCAAGTGCAACCTGGGCTGAGGGAACATGGAATGGTGGATTCAGGATCCTCAGGGCAGCCAGGAGGGCACACAGTGAGCCCCAGGATTCAGGAAAGCAGTTTGCCTCTTCAGGGATCTGCTTGATTGAGTCCCATGGGATAAAGCCCCGGAGGGAAGAGGGGCCCAGGATAGCTGGCTGATATTTGCTTGGAGGATCACCTCCAAGCTCAGGAGCAACGCATGCCAAGGATGAGGAAGTTGGATGAAAACTCCAGGAGGCCTGTGACAGTGAACAAGGAGCTCCTGAACAAACTCAAAGAGGAAGCCGCCAGAGTGTGGAAGCAAGGACAGGCAGCTTGGGAGGAATACAGAGGGGTTGTCCGAGCAGCCAGGGATCAGGTTAGGAAACCTGAAGCTCTGATAGAGTTAAATCTGGCCAGGGACATCAAGGGCAACAGAAAAGCTTCTATAGGTACATTGGTGATAAAAGGAAGACTGGGGAAAATGTGAGCCCTCTCCAGAAGGAAACAGGACTCCTGCTTACCCAGGACATGGAATAGGCTGAGCTTCTCAGCGACGTTTGTGCCTCAGTCTTCACTGAGAAGTGACCCAGTCACAACTGCCGGAGTCACAGAGGCAGGGACTGGGAGAAGGAAGAACCATCCACAGTGGGAGAATCAGAGAATCCCAGAACCCTTAAGGTTGGAAAAGCCCTCCAAGGTCATAAAGTCAAACCTGTGTCATTGAGTTCAACCTGTGACCAATCCCCACCTTGTCACTCATCCCAGAGCTCTCAGTGCCATGTCCAGGGATTCCTTGGACTCCTCCAAGGAATGACTGCATCACCTCCCTGGGCAGCCCTTTCGAATGCCTGACTGCCCTTTCCAGGAAGAAATTCCTCCTGATGTCCAACCTAAACCTCCTCTGGCACAGCTGTTCCCCCTTGTCCTGTCCCTGTTCCCTGGGAGCAGAGCCCAAAACCCCCCCGGTTGCCCCCTCCTGTCAGGGAGTTGTGCAGAGCCACAAGGTCCCCCCTGAGCCTCCTCTTCTCCAGGCTGAGCTCCTTTCCCAGCTCCCTCATCCATTCCTAAGAGGACTTGTGCTTCATGCCCTCCACCAGCTCCATTCCCTTCTCTGGATTTGATAAGATCAGATTCAGGAGTATTTAGGGAATATGAAGGTGCACAGGTTCATGGGACCTGGTGAGACGCATCCCTGGATCCTGGGGGAACTGGCAGAGGAAGTTCCTAAGCCACTCTGCATCATATTCGAGAAGTTATGGCAGTTTGGTGAAGTTCCCACTGACTGGAAAATGGGAAATTCGACCCAATTTTTCAAAAGAGAAGTAAGGCAGATGCAGTGCACTACAGACCAATCAATCACACTGGTGTCTGGCAAGATCATGGAGCAGATCCTTCTGGAAACTATGCGAAGGCACATGGAAAATAAGGAGATGATTGGTGACAACCAACATGGCTTCTCTGAAGGCAAATCATGCCTGGCAAATTTGGTGGCCCTCTATGACAAGGTGACAGTGCTGGTAGGGGAGGGCAAAGTGACTGACATCATCTACCTGGACTATGCAAAGCATTTCACACTGTCCTGCAGGACATGGATCTGATGGGTGGAACACTCAGTGGATAAGGAATTGGCTGGATGGTGGCACTCAAAGGGTTGTGGTCTGCAGCTGTAGATGAGTATGTCCAAGTGGAGCCCAGTGACAAGTGGTGTCCCCAGGGGTCGGTGTTGGGACCAGGGCTGTCTTTGTGGGTGACCTGGACAGTGGGATTGAGGCACCCTCAGCACGGTGCTGACAGCAAGATGTTTGGGATCACACACTAGAGGAAAGGGATGGGGCATCCAGAGAGACCTGGACAGGCTGGAGAGATGGAATCGTGTGAACCTCATGAAATTCAACAAGGCCAAGGATGAAATCTGCCCCTGGGTCAGGGCAACCCCAAGCACAGCTTCAGGGGGATGAACGGAGCAGTCCTGAAGAAAAGGACCTGAGGGTTGGTGGATGAGAAGCTCAACAAGAGTGGCTCAATCAGTGATGAGGGAAGGCCTACAGATGTCATTTTTCTGGACTTCTGTAACTGTTTGACACTGTTCCCCCCCAATATCCTTCTCTACATTGGAGAGATGGATTTAATGGGCAGACTGTCAGGTGGATAAGGAATGGGTTGGATGGTCACATCCAGGAGGTCATGGTCAACGGCTCAGAGTCCTGATGGACATCAGTGACCAGTAGTGTCTCTCACAGGTCCGTACTGGGATCAGTAGTGTCCCTCAGGGATCTGTACTGGGACCAGTGTTATTTAATATCCTTATTAATGACATATGAAGGGATTCAGAAGTGACACTGAGCTGAGGGGGCAGGGACACCCCTGAGAGACTGAGTCATCCCGAGGGACCTGGACAAGCTCAAAAGTGGCCCATGGGAATCTCAGGAGGCTTAACAAGGCCAAGTTCCAGATGCTGCACCTGGGTTGGGGTGACCTCGGGACGAATCCAGGCTGGGCAAGAACAGATGGAGCAGCCCTGGGACAATGACTTGGGGGTGTTGGTGGGTGAGACCTGGACATGCCCCAATCCAGAATCTCCCCAAGCCCTTGGCTGAGCTCCCAGCGTGGGCAGGAGGGGAGGGGGGTTCTACCCTTCTGCCCTGCTCAGGTGAGGCTCCACCTGCAGAGCTGCCTCCAGCCTTAGGGCCCAACAGCAGCAGAAGGATGTTGAGGTGCTGGAGCAAGTTCAGAGGAGGCCATGGAGATGCTCTGAGGGCTGGAGCCCCTCTGCTCTGGAGCCAGACTGGGAGACCTGGCAGTGTTCACCTGGAGAAGAGAAGGATCCAGGGAGACCTCAGAGCCCCTTGCAGGGCCTAAAGGGGCTCCAGGAGAGCTGGAGAGGGACTTGGGACAAGGGATGGAGGGACAGGACACAGGGAATGGCATCCCACTGCCAGAGGGCAGGGATGGATGGGATATTGGGAAGAAATTCCTAGCTGTGAGGGTGGGCAGGCCCTGGCACAGGGTGCCCAGAGAAGCTGTGGCTGCCCCATCCCTGGAAGTGTCCAAGGCCATGTTGGCCGGGGCTTGGAGCAGCCTGGGCTGGTGGAAAGTGTCCCTGCTCATGACACAGGGATGAGCTTTAATGTCTCTTCCCACCCAAATCATCCTGGGATTCTGTGAATCGAGATCTGAGGACTGTCCATGGAATAAATCCTGGGGCAGAGAGGAACCACAACAGCCCAGGCCGGGGCCAGGTGCCCAAGCTTGGGCTCACATGGAGCTCATGGGCCGTGAGCATGTGAGGAGGTCCTGGGGGGCTGGTCAGGGCAATTCAGGTGTGTTAATGGACCCTGTAAGTCTGTTCAGTGCTGGTCAGGCATTGGAAGGGGCTGCCCAGGGAGCTGGTGGAGGCACCATCCCTGGAGTTTTTCAAAGGGTGTCTGGATTCACTATGGTGATGTGATTTAGGTGTTATGGGGCTACAGTGGCAGTGTGGGGTGACTGACTTGGATGGATGATCTTGAAGGTCTTTTCCAACCATGATGATTCTATGGGAGGTGAGATCCAACCCAGACCCTGCATCATGACTCTCTTGGTGGGGCTGCAGAGAAGGGGAAAAGGCAGGGATTCACTAGGGGTATGTAACCCTGGAGCAGCTGGGACCAGGGAGCTGCTCCTTGGTGCTGCCCAGCCCTGTCTCTTGGCAAAGGGTGAGAGCAGGAAAAGGGTTTTCCTGGCACTGAGGAGGTGTTAAACAGAGAAGAGTTGGATGCTCTGAGACTGAACTTCCGTGGATCTGCAGATGAGCAGGAATCCTAGCACGTGGTGCTGGGCTGGTGGGGAAGCGGTGAGGAGGCTTTGGAGGGGTTTAACTGTAAACCCAGGAATTTACTGGTTTGGGCAGTAAAATCAGAATCTTTGAGGCTGTAAAAGCCCTCTGAGATGATGGAGTCCAACTGTTCCCCAGCACTGCCAAGGCCACCATTAACCATGTCCCCCGAGTGCCACATCCATGTGGTTTTTTAAAATCCCCCCAGGAATGGCAACTCCACCACTGCCTTGAGCAGCTGTGCCAGGGCTGGGCACTCTTTTTGGGGAAGAAATTTTTCCTAATGTCCAACCTAAACCTCAGTCTGCCCTGGCTGGCTCATCACAGTGACATTAAATTAACAGAGAAATTCCTGCTCTCTGGGGCAGGAATTGCTTCTTGGAGCAGCATGTCAGATGTCTGTTGTCAGGACCGACCTCTTCATGTTTCACAGGGATCCATGGAGAAAGCAGTGAAGGAGAGGTGAGGAAAGCCCTGTGAGCAGGCAGATGCCTTCTAGAGCCTCCTTGAGAGCTACATGAATGAATCAATAGGGGTTTTTCCTTCTCCTCCCGTTGTACCAGGCAAAGAGCTCTCTCCCTCCTTCTCCACAGGGATCCCATTGCTGTTGGGACTATCTCTTCCTTAAACCATTTGTCTAATGAGCCTTGAGGGATGCAAAGGATTCTCTCAGCTGAAACATCACATTTTCTATACTGGAGCAGTTAATCAGGAACTGGAGTTTACCTATTCCCTGCTTAGGAAGTATATGGCCAAGCGTGCAGCTCTCCAGGGTGGCTGGGATCCCTAAGCCTTCATCAGCAACTAAAATACAATACTTGGGAAACCTTCCCAGGCTGTAGAGCCCAGGGTTCTCTGTGACTCCATGTTAATCACACCCACCTGTATTCTCACCCCACTGCCCTCAGTAGTTTGGCAACTTTTGGCCCCAGAGGTTGTTTTCACCCTGTGGATTGTCTGAACTCTGGCTGAACCAGGCTGGAAATGCAGTAACGGGGATGGAGACAACCCATTTAAATCTGGAAGAAGCTGCCCAGGGAACTGCTGGGATTTCCAGGAGTTAGTCCAGCTTAGATTAATTCCTCTCCTGGTGCTTGCCTGCTCCTCTGGGAAGATGCCAATGTAAGGGATTCTGGTGTGGGAGGAAATGTGCTGGAGCTCATGTACAAGCCTTGAGCAATAACTTGGGAAGGGAGCTGAGCTATTCCTGCCAAGCAGGGCTCAGAGGCAGCTGTGGATTGTGTACTTGGTAGGTCTGTGTGCAATCAAATATCCTCTTAATCTGCTGTACTTTGGTAGAATACGAGATGTTTGTTTTTAAGGCTTCTGGCTCGGTCTGGGCACGACTGTGGAGTGTGGGAGGTTGTCCCCTATAGACTGACCCAGGTACCAGCTGGTGTGTCTGGCACTGAGAGGGTCATGGAGCTCGGCCCCTGGAGCACACAGACACTCCATAGGGTTGGAATAAGAGCTGTCAGCACTCTGGGAGCTGCTGGAAGCAGCTGGAGAAAGGAGCAGCTGGCTTGGGTTGGAGGCTCTCAGGGAGCACCAGGGGTGTCGAGGACACGAGAACAAGGGTTCACTCCAGGGTGTTTAAGGACAGCTCTTGGCTCTGGAGGGAACAGGACATGGGCTGCCTTGGCCAACTCATGTCAAGTGTCCACCTGTGCAACATGGAGACTTGGCATGAGAATTCCTGGGTCAAGCTGCCTGTCAGCTGCAGCAACTGCCAGGAGATGGATGGAGGGAAGGCCAGGTTGGACAGGGCCTGGAACCAGCTGGTCTAGTGGAAGGTGTCTTTGCCCATAGCACGGCATGGAATGGGATGGACATTAAGGTCCCTTCCAAGCCAAACCCTTCTGGGGTTCCATGGCTGTGTGCTTCCTGCTGCTCCCTGTCACTCCTCTCCAGAGCCAGCACAGGGCTGCCCTGCCAGCAGGAGGGAGCTGCTCAGCTGCCTCTGGACCTCCAGAGCAGGCTGTGGTGTGAAGAGGTTTTTCCCTATGGGCTGCTCAAAGGATGGGGTGGCTTTCCAGTCCATCCCATCTGGTCCAAAGTGCAGGGCATAGATCAGCCCCCTGGCCCCAAGGAGAGCAGAGGTGAGGCTGGAGGCTCTGCCACCCAAAAGGATTTAGCCTGAGGAGCACTGGAGAGAGGAGGGTGAGGAAGGTCAAACTGGGTGTGGAGGAAGAGATGAGGAGACACAACTCTTTAACAACCTTCATTTAATCCTTCATAACATTAGAAAATGTAGAAATGTCACAGACTCACAGTACTGGTAACATTTGCATTGCTGTGGGTTAATAGCAAAGCCCTTGATGTCAAGTACAAGACAGTCACTTCATACTTTTTTTTAATATAAAAGAGATGTTTAGAAACTTCAGCTGTTATTGCTATTAAATTCCTGAGTTCTGCTGAGTTCTCTCCATCCATCAGATGCTCCCTGCTACAAGCAGTGCCTGCTCCTCTGCCCTGAAGCTCTGTGGGCTCTCGTGCAGGGTCTGGCCCTGCAGGCTGACCACGGCTCGCAGGGAGATTTTCTGTGGGGGGAAAGCAAAGGGAGTCCCCATGAGCAGCTCCTCGCTGCCTTGACACTGGGAAGTTCAGTGGCCAGAGGAAACACCAAAGATCTTTGGAAACACCAACAGATCAGCTCAGAAGCATGTGCCTGGCTCCTAGCTGTGCTCTGGATTGGCTCCATCATTTGCCTTGTCCTGGAGGAAAGGGCCCCTGTGGCTGTGACAGCTGTGGCCAGTTAAGGCCAGCCTGGTGCTGGAGCTGTGGTGACACAGCAGGGACAGACTCTGTGGGGGTCACTTAGAGCTGCTCATGGGTCTCCAGCCCTGCTGACTGATCCATGCCAGGTTAACAGGTGAACTCTGTCACCTTAAAGGTCTTCTCCAAACAAAATGATTCCATGATTCCTTAAAATCTAAGGCTGCCCAGCTGCTCCGCACTGGGCTATTCAGAAACAGAGAACATTAACTTCACTTTACCTGGAAGTCACGGATGTAGGTGAGGAAGAAGCTGAGGAAGGAGAGTGCCAGTGACCACTCGGAGACAGTGCTGATGATGTGAGGGGTGTAGCCCTGTGTTACAGAGGGGAAAAAATCCATGTGAAAATGGCTCTGGAACCTGCAGTGGCGCAAGGATGGCTTGTGACTTGTGACATGCTATGTGAGATCCTGCATCCACAGCTATTCCCACTGGAGACCAAAGTCCCATATGGTATCTGGAGTCCCCAGGAATGAAGTGCTGAGGAATGAGAATGATCAGGAAAGCACCTACCCCAAGTGGGATGATTCCCACTGGGGAATTTAATACCCACCTGCAAAACCTGAAGGCTCAATCCAGAGCTCAACTAACAAAGAGCAGGGAGGTTCAAGGCCCTCCTCAAGATGCAGGAGGGATTAATTTAGAGTTACACTTGAAGATCCAACAGTTCTGTGAGATCAGAACTTCAGCAAGTGCTGGCACAGGTTACCCAGCGAAGCTGTGGCTGCCCCATCCTGGAAGTCCAAAGCCAGGCTGAAGAGGGCTTGGAGCAACCTGGGATAGTGGGAGGTGCCCCTGCCCATGGCAGGGTGTGGGACTGGATGGGCTTTAAAGTCCCTCCCAACCCACCCCAGTCTGGAATCCCATGATTCCAAGGAGCTACTGGCTGGTTTGGCTGGCATAGCTCTTTCCTCTCCCACCCCAGTCCGTGTGGTGACTGCAGGAAGTTCCCACCTGTCCCTCCAAATCCATCTGGATTTGGTCTCCATTTCCCCCCCAATCACTTACTCTTTCTTGGGGGTTCCAGTGCAGCTTCTGCACCAGGTTCTGTCCATACAGGCCACTGTACAACACCACCGAGGACACAAACACTGAGGGAAAAGGTTACGGAAGATTGGAGGCCAAAAATGAGGTACATGGAACTTGCAGACTGTGTGGAGCTGAGGCTGTGAGGTCTCAGCCTGAGGAGCAGTAATGGTGCCATGGACTGTTCATATCATGCCCTTCAACCTGTAGCTTGTCCCTGGTTATTGTCACGTGAAAAGGTTAATTTAAACATAAATCCATTATTTCTGTCCTCTGTGTGCTGCCTCTCGTTACTCCTCTGATCAAATACAGCATAAGTGTTTAAGCTGTGCTATGTGAGCACTTACTGAGCATTTTAATTTAATTTTACTGGCATTTCCCACCCTAATGAAAGTCTAGATCTCTTTTTCTGATATCTTTTCAATGTTTCAACCACCTTGAATTCTTGCTGTGGGCCACAGGTTGGAATTCTGCATCAACTGCAGCAAAGAGCATTTTTGGCTTTTCTGTTTCCCTCTTAGTCAAGGTTTGAGAACTGCTTTGGATTTCACCCCACGTGACAATGATCCCCCATTTAATGCAAGACCTGGATCTTTCTGGAGTGTTTGATGTCACTTTTTCAACGTCTTACAGAGGGAAGGTACCCAAAAAAGTGCTCCTGCAACACAACAAATGAAACTCAGATCATCAATTTATAGACAACCCGATTTTCATAGGATTAAGATATTAACTTCTTCATTGGTTAATGAGATCAAACATCAAGAGCCTCCTGATGTGAAAGATAAATTTTGGTGGTGAACAAGGCTGGACTTCCTGGCACAAACACAGCCTTGAGTGAGCAGCTGTGCCAGGGCCTGACCACCCTTTTCAGGAAGAAATTTCCCCCAATGTCCCACCTGAGCCTGCCCTGGCCCAGCCTGAGGCTGTTCCCTCTCCTCCTGTCCCTGTTCCCTGGGAGCAGAGCCTGACCCTCCCTGGCTGCCCCCTCCTGTCAGGGAGTTGTGCAGAGCCACAAGGTCCCCCCTGAGCCTCCTTTTCTCCAGGCTGAGCTCCTTTCCCAGCTCCCTCAGCCCCTCCTGGGGCTCCAGGCCCCTCCCAAGCTCCATTCCCAGTTCCTTCCCTGGACATGCTCCAGACTCTCAATGCATCTCTCGTCCGGAGGGGTCCAGAACTGATCCCAGGACTGGAGGTGCCCCAGCAGTGCCAGAACAGGAGATGGGCACTGCCCTGGCCCTGCTGTGAACTCACAGCTGACACAAAATACATTTCCTGCTGTCTTCCAGTACCTGTTATGACCATTTCACCTAAGGTCACAGACCTCTCCCTGTCCCCATTTTTCCTTTATTACATTATGAGCTGTTAATTTAGAACAGTATTTTCCCTTTTCTTCCCCTTTCATTGTTATATATGTAGACATCATTATTTCTATGACTTCCCTATAATTTTGGTTAGACCACATTGGTACAAAAACCTCTACAGATTTGAGGTTTGTGGGCTTTCAGCATCTGTAAGAAGAGCTTAACTTGCAGCAGATCATATTATTCCATTTTAGTTTCCCCCAGTTTGGTTCCTCACTATTCAAAGCTGAAAATTTTGTTTGCTAATACCAAAAATTTCTTTTAGGGACAACAATTCTCCAAGTTTCTTGGATAATTTCCTTGCTGTCTGCCAAGCCCCCTCAGCAGGAGAGGGTCCTTCACGATGGATAAGCCTGTGCCCCACTGTCCCTGCAGCTCTGACTCCTGCAGAGTCTATCATCCTGCAGCAGCAGGGATGGGAGCCCAGTGGGATGCTCCAACCTTGGGAAATGGGATATATGGTTTAGTGTTGGTATTGGCTACCAGCCTGGAAGTAAGTGGGATTGGTGGGGATTAAATCAGTGGCCTGGATACAGCTGCAGATGGGACAGTGTTTAAGCAATGGGTTTTGCAACTGTCTCTGGTTCAGAAGCTTTAGTGTGGTTGTCCTGTTTGACACAAAAACTGAGTTTGATTTTTAAATCCAATGTTCAGGTCCATTGTGGTGAGCAGGGAAACTGTTCTGGTGCAATTTCCTAACTGTTTCAATGATTCTGGAGAGGGAAAAGGCCTCTACTTCTGGGTGGGTTTGACCACATTTGGTATATAAATATATGGATGAACGTGAATGGATTCCTATGAGAGAGGGCAGGACTAGAAGGTCCCTCCAACCCAAACCATTCTGTGTTTCTCTCTTTCTCTAAACCTAACAGCTGTTTCCAGCACTTGGAATTCAGAGCTAAAGGGGGATGATGGATTCTCATGCTTAGGGAAGGCAGTAGGGAATGCCAGTCAGAAATATCTTGTCTTTTGAACTGCAGGATGGGCAAGGAAGAGATCAGAGGTCAAAGTTCCCCCTGACACACCCTTGAAATGCCTCTCTGGCAAGTGCCAGCACATCATCCCTGCTCTGGAGCCAGCTGGCAGAGCCAGCCCTGCTCCACATGGTCTGTTAGAGTATTTCCTCTTGTGCTACATTCTGGGATTCTTTCTTAGTTGTATCCAACAACCCTAACACTCTACACCATTCCTGTCCTCAGGAACACATTTTTGTTTCTTACCTGTTTTTTTTCCCCCACTGAAACCACCCATCCCTTAAGCACACTTCCCTTTGGCCCCATCATTCCTTATTTAGTCAGATCTCTTAGGGATAAACTCTTATTTTTCCTATTTTCAGTCTCTGGTGTGCAGTAGGAAAGGGGAGGAGAAAGGATGGTAACCATCCCTCTTACCTTTTCTTTTTTAATATCCAGGGGGGATATTAAAAGTATTAAAGGGATTAATAGTTTTCCCTAAAATTCCCAGGTTGGAATACAGAACAGGGCACACTACAGGCTGTACAGTCAAGGATGACAGGCCTCTTGTGGCACATGGTGGTGCTTCAGTTCAAGCAGGTGTAAATCCTGTGGAGGCTGCTGGGTTTTGGTGCCACTGCCCAGGCAAAGGATACTGCTCAGGATGCTGGAAGAGCTCCACAGGAACACGGCCAGGCGGGCCCAGAAGATGTCTTTGCTGTGAAGTTCTGGCTGCATCAGGTAGGACAGGATGGTCTGAACCAGCATGTACATGGAGCCCACCCCGAAGGTCAGGCAGGCTCCCAGCACGTGGATGTAGTACAGGATGCATTTCTTGGGAAAGAAAGTGCTGCCTGTGAAAACTTGGTTTCATTTTCTTCTGTAAACCTCTGGCATCCACCCCCTCAGTGACCTTCTCCCATCCCGAGCTAAGCAGTTCTGGATTGTGCCAGACCTCAGGAGACTTTTCTTGGAAGCCTCAAAGGGAGATGTCTGGAAGCCAGAACCTGCCAGCCTCTGGAATTTGTGCTTTTGTTAAGTTCTTGTGGTGAAGTTACAGGTCACAGCTTCACTACAGGAACTTGTGAGAGCCCTTCTCATAATTGGACAATATCACAGGAAGTGGGTGAGAGAATCCCTGCAGGTGGACAGGGAATGGGAGTGACAACATTTCTACCCCAGGAACCTGTGCACCTATGAAAGATTATGGAATACAGGACAGACAACATGATACTAGTACCCAGTTTTGGATTAAAAATAATGAAAATTAAAAAATGAATGAATTAATTAAAATTAATGAAAATTAAAAATTAATTTCTGTGAATGAACTCTGGTTTGAATAAAGATTGTTTGTCAAATTAGTATCTTGGAATAATCTGAGAGAACAAGGTTCAATCAAGCAGCAATACTTAAAAACACCACCAGGAGAACCAACTCTCAAATAGCAAAAATAACTAAAACTAGAAGATATTAAAAAAAACCCCAAACAACTAAACATTTATTATTAAAATATATGCCTTGAAAACCTAATGTGTGTTCAGTCCTTTCTTCTCATCCCCAGCTTCGCACAGGACCCAGACACAAGGAACAAAATGTGTCATCTGACCTGTTACACAAGGCAAGGCCTGGCAGCCTCCTGCACCCCAATCGTGCAGATGTTTTCTGCCCTAAAATATGGGGTTCTCTGTGTATCTTACTGAGTAACTCTTAAGATCAGGCTTTTCCTTGTGCACTTTCTGTGCACAAATGAATTTAAAGTGCTGCATCCACAGTGACAATTTCTATTTATGAAATAAGCAGGTTGCAGAGGCATGTGCTCCAAAATCCTGCTGTGCAGGGATGTGTCAGCAAAGAGAAATTCTCTATTTTTACACTTTGAGGTCTTCAATCACCAGTGGATTTCAGGGGAATTCAGCTCCTTTTGCCTTTAAACCAGCCCTTAGCATCCCTGGGATATGCAGGTGGATCACTTTCAACTTTCATTTTGCTAAAGATTAAATGTTACACAAACTGTTATCAAATTAACATGCACCTCCTGGGTTTTGATCATCATGAAATCCACAGAAAGTAGAAAAACTCTTTCTTGAGGGGCAGTGGAGGGAAATCATGGAGTTGAGCAGAGCCTGGAGGATTCTCCTTGGTGGGTATGGAATGGGAGGCTGGGACCTCTGAGGGGTCTAGAAAATAGTTAATTATTAACTCCAAAAGAAAAAATGCCTAGAATAAGAGTGCTGAAGTTTCTAAGACAGGGACTGCTGAAGCACTTGGGGAGCTGTGCTGGGGAAAAGGTGGAGCTTTCCATGAGCTTTTCCTCTTTGGTTTTCCTTGTCCCTAATCCAGCAGGAGCCCAAGGTGACACTGCAGCCTGTGGTGGCTACAGGCAGCACAACAGAGGCCCAAAATCCATCAGGAAATTAATGTAACAAGGCTGGCAATTATACAACCACCTGGCAAGTAAAGCCAATGACAAGGACCTGCTCATGGTGTGATGGGTGAGGATATCAGATTTGGGGTTTTGGAGTGGAAAGTATTGGGGAAAAAAAAAAATAGAGACTCTGGGACAGAGAAAATTAGAAGAATTAACATTGCAGAATTTTCAAGAATTTAAGAAGGTTTGAACTAAAATCCACCCAAGAGGGCAGGTTTTCCAGAGCTGGGCTTGTGGGGTTGGGTGGTTTTGTTGGCTTTACTTCTAGATGTAACAAGTTTTTACTGTTTGATACCTGATTCTCCTGAGCCTCAGTTGTGGGCTTTCAATCTGGATCTCAGGCTTTCAACCCACCTGGAAAGAGATCCAAGTGCAGCTTCTGCAAAGCTTGGTGGTTATAAACGTTTTGAAATGTTATGAACAGCTGCTCACAAGTCCCAAAGCAAATAAGGAATAACCAACAAATTATAAGCCAAAGCTTGTAATTTTTAACCGTTCTCTGTAGAGAATTTGACAAAAAAGCAGTTTGCCATGGAAAGCTGCTTTCCCTAAATCCCCCGTTTATCAGCTATCTCTTAACAGACAAAGTTCTGGCAGGAGCAGAGCAGTGCAGGCAGAGCACAAACCTGGAAATTGGCAATAATGCAGAGTCCAAAGCAGCTCATCCATCCCAGCATGAGGCCCAGCTTATTCAGCCTGAGGATTTGGGGTTTTTCAGGGCTCAGGGCAGACACTTGTTTGTACCGGACGTACATGGTGGCCATGCCTGCCAACGAGAGCCACAGGCAGTCAGGTTCCTGCTGGGAAGCAGTGTCCTTGTTTACCTGGGAAGATGCTGAGTGACAGAGGCAACTCTTAAAATACACAAATTTTTTTAGGGCACACTGAAATAGGAAAGCTGAAAGGCTGGAAGTGAAACTTGAAATAATATAACGGCAAACAAGTCAAATTAATAATTTTTCTGATCTATTTCATTTAAAAGCCATATTAGGTTGTTTCCCCCCCTCTATTGCTGCAGCACAGGTAAGGTGACTGCCTTGAATTTGTATTTTTATTGCTTTTACTTTTCTGTTAGATTTTTAATGCATTTTTTGCCCTTCCAGAATCTGCAATTGCCATACTGGCAATTCGTGGATAACATCCCTGACACACACTTTGAGTTGCTTAAGAGAATTGAGATTTATTGCTCAGTATTTAGTTTTTGAGTGAGAATTCAGGGCTGTTTAATGATCTGGAAAAGGAAATTAACTTGTTTAAAGCTGTGGCATCCCAGAACTGCCTGCAGCTCACCAAGGACAGCTTTCTGTACTCACCCAAGAAGGTTGAAACATTTAACATGATCCCAAATAAGCATCTTTCAGGTGGTATTGTCCCTGTATCACTGGAAAAGATAAATGGAGTGATACGTATCCTATATTATCTATATCTATATTAAAAATACTTCCAACACAACTTTACTTATTTCAGTCTACAAAGGAAAGGTAAAAAAAAACCCCATACATGTTTTTCACTGAATTTTTCATTACTGAAACTAAGCTGTGCTGATTTTAGAGCTGTAGAAATCACCATGGTAAAGACAAGCCAGCCTTGGAGCAAGGAATGATCATGCTCGGAGTAACTGTTCCTTTCTTATCAATCTGGATTCCATAAAAGGTGGATAAAAAGGATTAAAATTAGAAAAATGAAGAGCATGGAAAACTGAAAGAGCAAAGCTTGAGTTATATATATCAGCCTTGATGGAATAAAGTTGGCAATGTAGATTTTAGTATGGATTTACTGGTGCAACAAACGTGGTGACAGTGAGAGGCTTCACTCTGAGCAGGGGTGTGGTGAGGCACCCCCAGCTCCCTTGTTCATCAGCATTTTAAGGGTATGTTCACAGAGCCAAAGCTTAGAGTTTTGCACAAAAAACAGACACCCTTAAATAGGGTAACACACAAATCCCAGAATGGGATGGGTTGGGTTGGGAGGGACCTTAAAGCTCATCTCATTCCAACCAGGGACACCTTCCACCATCCCAGGTTGCTCCAAGCCCTGCCCAACCAAGCCTTGGACACTGCCAGGCATGAGGCAGCCACAGCTTCTCTGGGCAACCTGGGCCAGGGCCTCCCCACCCTCACAGGGAAGGAATTTCTGCCTAACATTTAATCTGAATTTCCCCTCTGTCAGTTTAATATCACCTATAACTATATATATAATGGCTATAAACAGTAACTTTAGAATTGGAGCTGCTAGGTAAGAACTGCTGTTTAAATCTGGAGCTGGGAAGAATTCACCGGAGTGGGGTCAGTTCAGTGCTCGGACACAGGGTGGACATCACTAACCTGATGTAGGGCACCAAAGGGTCAACATGGTGCAGGACAATTGCAGTAATGTATGAAAACACAAATGATGCTGCTGACCATACAACCAGAGCCACGGGCAGGAACGAGAGGCCTTGCTGGAACCACCACATTTCAGGGCTGACTTCTGTCTCCAGACACTCTGAAGAACCAAATGAAAAGGTTTACTAAGAGTTCTTAAAGGTTTACTGAGATTTTCAAATTTACTGAGAATTCTCAAGGGTTTACTGAGAGTTCTTAAAGGTTTACTAGGATTTTACTATGGGGTCTCTGAAGTTTTGCTTTCCTTAAGGCAGGCTGCTTCCCATACAGCAGTTTGATATCGCTTTCAGTCCTCTCCTGCAAACCTACAGTCAACACTGACTTCACAGAAGAAATCATAAAAAAGCAGAATTAAATATGGAAATGTTAATTGTGAAATTCTTAGAGGATCATTAGAAACCAGTACTGTCATTTTACTACGTGGCTTGGATTTGTTGCTGCCAGAAAAAGGTCAAGTGGATCACTACGAGTAAGTGATTCCATTTTCTTCTCAGCCTTGTGTTACAACACCAGGTCAGCAGAGTGAGCTGACATAGAACATGTCCCTGCACTGACACTGCAACTGATGGTGGCTGTGCTGGAGCCTCAAGCTCCCACTAAAAATTAGTGGGAGGAAATGACCTAAAATTACTTTAATACCTGCCCTCAATTACTCCCTGTCAGGCTGTGTGACTTGACATCTGTTACAGAGTCCCAGGGCTGAGAGGGGCTTTAAACCCCATCTTGTTCCACCCCCTGCCATGGGCAGGGACACATTCCACTATCCCAGGCTGCTCCAAGCCCTGTCCACCTTGGCCTTGGACACTTCCAAGGATGGGGCAGTCACAGCTTCTCTGGGCACCCTGTGCCAGGGCCTGCCCACCCTCACAGGGAGGAATATCCCAATATCCCATCTAACCCTGCCAGCCTTTAGTTGCACACACTAAAGGTTTTATTTTCCACTCTGCATCCTCTCTGTTTCAGAGACTCATTTCCTTGTATCTCCACAAGGTGCTGATGGCTCTCTCAAAGCACTGGGGGGTTTCCTGAGCTCGCTGCGTTAATGTTGAGCTAACAGCTCCATTTCCCCGCATCTCTTCCTCCCATCCTGTCTAGATTTGAGTATTGCCAAGGAGAAGCCTGTGCTGAGGTACCTCACAGAGTAGGACAGAAAGTGACTTTGCCATTCTGCAACAATTTTTTAAAATTAGTTTGGTTTTTAAATTTATTAATGTTTAGGATGAAATGTCAGTGAAAATATTTTAAAAACCCCGTATTTTGGATGAAACAAAAACTGAAATAACGTTCAGATCTATTTATTCTATGCAGTAAAGTTAACTTTTGGAAGATATCACCTATGGATGTTTGAGAACATAAGCCTAATTCTCTTGTGGAGAATGAATCAGAACCTTCCCATTGATTGTAACATCAGTAATAACAATACCAGTATTAACAGGGCAGGGGCACCTTTCACTAGAGCAGGTTGCTGAGCTCCATCCAGCCTGGCTTCACAAGCTCTCAGCTATCTGAGCTCACTGCTACCAATCACAACCCTCAAACTCAAGGGTTACTCACAGCAGTTGCTCCTTTTGAAGGTGGGAGGAAAAGATCCATGTGCAGTGTAGTGAAATGATGACTCTGTACTCACACTGTCCAGTTCCCTAAATCCCAGTCTGACAGCAGATCTGTGTCTCACCCCAGTTCTCTAAGAGCAAGAAGGTGCAGCTGTGCCACCCTGGTGAGCCCACACAGAGAGAACTGTAACACCTCCCTACTCTTGCTGCAAGAGGGGAGTAATTTGCTACTAGAGCTATTTCAGCATCCCAGAATGGCTGAGAGGGGAAGGAGCTCTGGAAGTCACCTGGGCCATCCCCCTGCTCAAGCAGGGCCACCAGAGCCAGTAGTGCAGGATGACACCCCAAGGATGGAGATACCACAACCTTTCTGGGCAGCCTGGGATGACCAGTGCCAGCCAACCCTACTGGGAAAATGTGTTTCCTGATGGTCACTGGAGAGAAGAGGAGAAAAAGTGTTTCAACACAGTTAAAATTGGAGACTGTAAATGGAATACGAAAAAGGACAAAGGTGAAGAGCAAATAATGGAGAGTGCACATGCAAGGGCATCCAGGCAGAGATCTGTATGAGAAAAACAAAATAATGTTGAAACAAAATAGAACAAAGTACAGCACTGAGAGGTTTTAGAAGGGCATGGCTGGGGGTGTGAGAAGCTGAAAGAAAGGAGGAAGAGAAAATGAAGAGGAAGCACCAGGACTAGAAAGTCTCATGGCAGAAAAAAAAGTTGAAACACAAGTGGGTGAATCTTGCAAGAGATCAGAGCTGGTCAACCTTCACAACCCTTGCATAGAATGGACAACTACAGCCTTGTAGAGGTGAAGGTTCAGCTGCTTGTGAGGAAGCTGGCTGGTGGCAGGTAAAGGTGTTTAACAGGAGATGATGTGAATAAGAACAGATTGACAGAATACAAGTTGCCCAATTTCTTGCCCATTTTTAAGCTAAAGTTTGCCACCTGATGATGTTTTAAGGCTACAATGCAGTAATGACTGTAACTTCACAATCCCATCTCTAGTATGAGTAAATTGGAAATTTGAAAGAGAAATGTAGATTTTGCATGACATTCTCTGTTTAAATGTTATGTGCCTGGGTATGTAATTCCCAACTCCAAGCAGTCAGTCTGAATATACTTTTCCCTTCACATTTAAATATTCATAGTGCCTTAATTTTATTTCTGAGATAACAGATTTTCCCCTGCAAACCAACCAACCAACCACATTCCACATACCTGAGAAAAAGGGCATCAGAGGACATGTCACTAAGGGGAATCCAAGGTCATTTTTCTGCTGAAGCTCCACGTTCGATTCATTTTTCTGACTCTCTGAGACATAAAGGAAAATAAGCAAGATGTGAAGTACTTCTGTCCCTCTTTCCCTGTTTATTTTTCTTAGCACCTTCTATTAGTCACTGCTGCTGACTGGACACAGGATTAGACTGTTGGCTTGCCCCAGAATGTTTTTCCTGCGTTCCAAGTGGTTTAAGGAATGAAGCTTGTGTGTGGTGGGGTGGTAGAAATGAAGAAAAACTGGTGTTTAAGGCTCTTTGATTTTAGGAGTTGTCTACACAACAATTTAACTTGAACAGAGGATCTTTCAAGAGATGAAGTGAATGCAACTGAAACGAGTGCCTAAGACCACGGCTTTCACCTCAAGAAGGGAACAGAACATGGAGACTTCCCATTTCATTGTGGATACACATCCCAATGTCCTGCTGGTGCAACGCTAAATACATGGCAGGAAAGGGGCTGGAGCAACCTGAGTTTCACAGGATCATTTATTTAAGTAGGAAAAGCCCTCTAGGATCATCAAGTCCAACTGTTCCTCTGGCACTGCCAAGGCCACCACTGAACCATGTCCCCAAGTGCCATACCCATTTTTACTTTTAAATCCCTCCAGGGATGGTAAGTCCATCTCTGCCTTGGACAGCCTGTGCCAGGGCTGGACAACTCTTTCAGTGAAGAAATTATTTTTTAAATATCCAACCTGAACCTCCCCTGGCCCAGCCTGAGGCTGTTCCCTCTCCTCCTGTCCCTGTTCCCTGGGAGCAGAGCCTGAACCCCCCCGGCTGCCCCCTCCTGTCAGGGAGTTGTGCAGAGCCACAGGGTCCCCCCTGAGCCTCCTTTTCTCCAGCCTGAGCTCCTTTCCCAGCTCCCTCAGCCGCTCCAGACCCTTCCCTGGACAGGCTCCTGCCCCTCAATGCATCTCTTGTCAGGAGGGGCCCAGAACTGATGCCAGGACTGGAGGTGCCCCAGCAGTACCAGCACAGGGCACCACACCGAGCCTTCTGTACACGCCATGGCTGTGACAGCCCAGGGGCCATTGGCCTCTTGCCCATCTGGGCTCATGTCCAGCCACTGTCACCAGCACTCCCAGATTCTTTCCCAGCTTTCCAGCCACTGTCACCAGCTCGGAGCATTCCATGGGACTGTTGTGATCCAAGGGCAGAACGCAGCATTGGTCTTGTTGACTCTCCCACTGTTGGCCTCAGCCATGGATGCAGCCTGTCCATTCAATCAGACCTTCTGTAACTCCTGACCTCCTCTCACAGGTTTGGGGCACTGCCTTAGGGATGCAGACGGGCTGAAGCTTGTAGGGATGAAGCTCACAGACAATGCAGATCCTCCACCTGCTGAGAGTATTTACATGCCTGTGCAGACTGATTTATATGAGCTAAGATGAGCTTAGTAAAGCAGAACAGCTATTCCCAGCTTCTCCCTGGATATTGCCCTTACTACAAAATAAATGTGTCCCCACAGGCAGCTCATCAGCACTGTCTGCTCCAAAGCAAGCTGGGCTGCAGAGGAGCCCTCACTGTTAGGACTGGGAGTCTCTGCACCCTGAGCTGTCACTGAGCTCAGAGCTGACCCCTGCACATGACTTAGCACCGTTTTCATGCAGTCTGGCACAAAGAGCAGCTTCAGTAACACCCCACAGCTCTGCTGAGGCACAGCTTCTTAGAGTGCGGCTGCGGGCTGGTGGAATCATGGAATCTCCTGAGCTGGAAGGGACCCACAACAAGGATCCTCCAGTCCAGCCCCTGGCCCTGCACACACACCCCAACAATCCCACCCTGTGCACCCCTGGGAACGCTGTCCAAACGCTCCTGGAGCTCTGGCAGCCTTGGGGCCGTGTCCATTCCTGGGCAGCCTGGGCAGTGCCCAGCACCCTCTGCGGGAAGAACTTTTCCCTGATCTCCAGCCTGACCCTGCCCTGACACAGCTCCAGCCCTCCCCTGGCTCCTGTCCCTTGTCACAGAGAAGCAGAGATCAGAGCTGTCCCTCAGGAGGACTCTACAGCCCCTCAAGAGGTTCATCCTGATGACACCAGATGGGCTCAGCCCCTCTTGCCTTCCCCAGCAGAAACCCCTCACTAACTCTCCTTACACTAAAAACCATTTTGTAAATTTTTCCTTCTTTAAATTACCTTATGTTGGTCAAGATCTACCCTGAGTTCTTACCTCCTTTTTTCTCTCTCCCCATTAAATATTTTACAGTGGAATCAAGTTGATTTTCCCACTGTTCTGGGGGCAGACTGTACATCCCCAACACAGGCTTCACTCTGGGCAAAGCCCTGTGCACAGTCAGGGCATGGTGTACTCCAGGCTGTCTCAACTTCCTGCTGTGCAGCTGCCCTGTGCCCCTGCCAACTCCCAGGCTCTGTCTGGGCACAGAACGAGGCACATCCAAACACCAGGAGGCAGAAGGGAATTGCCATGTGTCAGCTGCAAGGTCCTGAGATAAACTGATACCTTGTCCCGCCCCATTGTTTTCAACAAGGGGAAGGAAAACACACTCAAACTCCTTTTTTTTTGTAAGTTCCTTTGCAAGAAAATTATACAACAGCAATGGCCAGCCTCGATTTTCCGTATAACTATGATTTTCTTAAACATTTATCCTAATCTTCAGGCACTTTGGAGTTCTAAGGGGTTTTTTTTTAAGCTCCAGTTTGGGTATAACAGATTGTTTCCAATATAAAGAGCAAGTGAAGGAAGTGTTTCAAAAGCAAAGGAGGTTTTAACCCTCTCGGAAGTGTTTCTCCCAGTGCAGGAATGCAGCCACATCCTGTCCAGGCTGGAACATATGGAATAGAAACTCCAAAGGAAAATGAAAGGTGGGCAAGACCATCAAGGGCAGAAAGTTCATGTTACCTGGAATGATAAAGCTGCAAAGATGGCTGAGGTATGTGGGAAAAAGGGAAATTCCTGAATTATTGCTGATTCCTGGATTGTCAGCCAGACAGGCAGAGATAAAGCCCTACCAGGGACACTCCTTTTTGTCTCCAGCAAATTGTCCGGTGGACAGCGCTGAGGGAAGGACAGAGGAATTCTTCTGTGCCTTCCTAAGCAAACAGAGGCTGGACGGGGCTGACCTCAAACAGCCTGCACAACTGCCTGCCGGGTGCCACCGATAAGCCACAGGTAAAGGTCACTGATCCCCAAAGCACTGACGTAAGAAAGTAGGAGATGTGTCACCTTTGCTGTCCCTGCTGCAGGGTAATGACAGGTGACTCATTCTGGGTGTTTTCTCAGTACAGACACCAAAAAAGTTGCCATGAAATCTTTCAGTCCTGGGGAGCAGCTTCCAGGGGGTCTCTATGTTCTGGCCCTGCTCCTGTTCCCTGGCTGGGAAGGCACAGCATGGCCTGGAGCCAACCCAAACAGTGCCAGACCCAGGACACTGTGACACAGGATGTCCCCAAGCCTGCTTGGGACAGCTGGCACACTGTGACAGTGGCTGGCCGATCCAGGAGCTCTGTGTCAGGGATGAACCCATGGCACCTGCCAGTCCCACCTGCCTGACCACAGAGTGCAGCTAAAAACACCTGAGCCCTAGGAGCAGAGCCCCCAGGAGATCCCCACGGGACAGCTGGGACTGGAGTCACTGCAAGGTCACAGGGGGAGAGGGGGTGCTGGGGCGATCAGAGAGCAAAGGGAAAAGGAACCACGACAGCGGGAGGCTTAGGAGAGGAGAGAAGGGGAATGGACGGGAGAAAGGGGAGGCTGAGGGCAAAGAGATGAAGGGGCAGAGGGGCTCAGTGGAGTTCTCGGGGCTGATGGGTTACTGGAAGTGATGGGGGGTCACTGGGGCTGACAGGGGGCACAAAAGGGGTGAGGGGGATTTGTCAGGAGAGGGAAGGACGACACCTGAGGTTCCTGGGAGTCTCGAAGGGCAGTGGGGACTGCAGGGCATGGCATGGAGTATGGTGGGGGTGACATACGGGGGTCAGGGGACACTG
>VZRF01008745.1:222284-267754 GCA_013396875.1 Vireo altiloquus
ATACGGGGGTCAGGGGACACTGGGGGGGGGTGACTGAGGGTGTGATGAGGGCTGACAGAGACGCCATGGCGCCACTGAGGAGAGGAGGGTCTCTGAGGGGATGACAAGGGGTCTCCGAAGGGTGTCTCTGACAGGGTGACAGGGACACCGGAAGGTCGCCGAGGGAAATGAAGGGGGGTNGTTTAGGTCCCCCTGCCCCCCCACCCCTTCACCTCAGCCGCTCCCGCGCCGTCCTCGCACCGCCCCGGCCCCGCCCCGGGTGCGCCCTGCCTCCTTTCCGGCCGTCGCAAAAGGGGCGTAAAAAAAGCGCCGCCCGGTGCGGGGAGCGGAGGTAATGCCGGGGGCGTCCCGGCGTCGGCGCGGTGGGGTCTGCTCGGGTTCCCCTGGCTGGACGGGAGTCACGGGGGTGCGGGGAGCCCGTGGGGGAGCGGAGCGGGGCTGGGCCAGGCTCGGACCGGGCTGGGTCGGTGTCCGGGGGGACCCGGGCTGCGCCGGGGGCGAGGCGTCGGCGGGGCCAGAGGTGCCCTGGGCCCCTCCCCGGCCGGGTGTTCGCCAGGCCCCGTGGGAGTCCCGCGGCAGACGGGCCCGGCCTTTGTTTTGGAGGACGAGGCGCTCCTGGGCTATTTTCCCCCTGGCTCATCCCCTTAGGATGAGGGGAAAGCCCAGTTTAATCCACTGGGACTAATTTTTCTGGTTATCCGGGGCAACACCCACAGAGACCTCCGCGGTGACTAAGTCTGGTCTCCTAGTGATTGGAGAGGTGCAGCTCTGCTTCCTCCCGAGCTTATCGAGCACAGCCAAGGCCCTGCCACTTTCTCTTCTCCTCCCTCTGGCGGGGCTGCCTGAGGTGGCTTTTCACTGCTGGAATTTGCCTTGCTGACGATGTGGAGAGTGGAGCTGAGAGCTCCTGTTCTTAGGCTAGTGGTGACCTTTGATTTGCACCGCTTGTTTTCTCTAGCTGTGCACTATGGATGGCTTTGGAGTTCTCTGTCATCTTCCTTTCTCTACTTTATTTGCTGGACTTCAACCAGGTTTTCCTCTTTTTTTTTTTTTTTTTTTCCTGGTTGTCTCCTACAGATAAATAGTAAACTCTTATTTTATTCTCCTTTCTCTACTTCTTCTTCTCTACTTGCTGTGGAGAGTTACATCTGTCTTGTCACCTGCTTTCAAGGGAGGTGGAACATTGTGAGGTTCCTTGTTTGTGCTGGAAAAGCTGTTCCTGACCCTGTATTTTCTTTTCACAGCTGCCTCATGCTGTCTCTGGCCACCTAAAGCTCTCCAGCTCCTCTGTGTTTCTTGTATATCTTGAATGTTGAACAGATAATGAGCTGGGTTAAATTAGGAGAGGAAAAAAGCTACAGCAAAACTGAAATAATGACCATATATCTGAGAAAACCCCATGCATAACTGTTTTTAGGTGGTTGTTCAGAATCACCACGGAGACAAAGCAGCTCCAAACTAATTTAAGACTTCCCGGTATTGGTACAGTTTTTAGTGCTGTCAGTTGATAACCTGAGTGGTGTCACCTGCTGTCCTGGGAGAGGTGTGAGGGGTCTGGCTGTGCCCCAGTCTGTAACACAGCTCACTGCTGTGGTGGGAGTTCCTGCTGCTGGAGTTTTGGCTGGTGGCTGCAGGCTTTTACAGCTGTGTTGGGAACACTCATTTCTTGTCGTTCCTTCAGCAATTCTCCAAATAGCTTTCTCTTTCAAGGGAGTAATCCTGTAAAATTACCTTGCTTTGCTGATGGCCAGTGCAATGCTCTTTAGGGCAGCACCTGGGAACTTTTGATATCCTAAAATCTCGTTTGTGTGCTCAGGTGTGTCTCACCTGTTTGTGTTGCAGGATCTTATGGTTCTCCAGCCTCAGCTGCTGCGTGCCCAAGACAATTCCTAGGCCACCCAACCCATGAGTGGGCACCGGAGCATCAAGAGGCGATGTGGGGAGTCGCACCTGGAGGGCCCCACGGGCTGTGGCCATGGCCCCGCCGCCGCCTGCGTGCTCAGCAAACTGGTGCAGCTGCCCACACCGCCCCTGTCTAAGCACCAGCTCAAACGGTTAGAGGAGCACAAATACCAGAGTGCCGGACGGTCCCTGCTTGAGCCCCTCATGCAGGGCTACTGGGAATGGTTAGTTGGAAGAGTTCCGTCCTGGATTGCCCCCAACCTGATCACTATCATCGGACTATTAATAAATATATTTACAACTCTGCTATTAGTATGTTACTGCCCAACAGCTACAGAACAGGTGAGTTGTGGACTCCTGACACTCTTTGTTGCTGTCACTGTTTATGGGTGGGTTGTTGCTTTGGGGAGAGCTGGTTCTTGCTGTTCAGCCCGCAGAAACCTTGTAACCTGTTCTCTGTAAATGTTTGTGCCTCTCTGTGACACTGGCATGCAGAGAGAGCACGTGTGGATGTTGGAATGAGACAGCAGTTCCTGGGGCCAGGACACTCATGTGGAGCAGGGTTTGACACCAAAACAGCTGTGAAGGACCTGCTGCACAAAGCTCAGCCCCACCAGGAGCTGGAGCAGTGGCTCTGCAACCACCTGGTCTGCCTGGCAGGAGGAGTTGGTGCCTATTTACTTTCTGTGCCTGGGGCAGGGTGACTCCCCCTTGGCTCTGGGATCGGAGTTGCCCCGCGAAACGGGTGGCTTGGACATGCTGGGGCTGCACCAGACCCAAGGCACTGAGCTCCAGAGTGGTGCCGCTTGAGATATCAAAGCTGGTGTGACCAAACCCACCTCAGTGAGCTACAGGGACACCTTCCTGGGCACCAGCAGGTTCTGTGTCCTGGCAGCTCAGTCAGGACTTCGGCACAGTGTGGTGGAGCTGTAGGAACATGGAGTTGTGTTCCTGACCTGTGGCCGTGTTGTGAGGAGGCCAGATAAAAGTCAGTGGTTTTATTCTTTGCTCTGAATGTGCTAAAAGCTCCTGACCTGCCCTGAGCAGAACTGTCCTAACCTGATTTCAGGGGTACAAAAGTATTTTTTGAGGCATTTCAACTTCTCTCTGTCACCAGTTACCTCATAAGGCACCTGCAGACTTTCATGTTTGTGCTCTGGAAAAGCTGTCACTTGAACGTTGAATCTTAAAAGCTGCTTTTATGTGTGAATACTGAGAAAGGGAATTATTCGGTATTAGAAATGTGTTACACACCAAATAGCTGGGAATGTCTCAAGAGTTTCAGCTTTTAAAATATCTGAACTCCTTCCTAACCAAGTCTCCCAGCTGGGGTTGGGAATCCAGCAGGACACAGGTTGCTCCCCACCAGATTCCAAAACCTCATGTAGGTTGGCGCAGTCAGCACTGCATCCCTGCTTAACGTATGACATGGGGAAGGGATGTTTGCCTCTCCTAGAAATCTGTTGAAATAGATAGTTTCACAATAGCCTGTGGAATTTGGCAGGTGCAAGATAAACAGTGACTATTCAGTTTGAGCAGGGAATACTTGGAGCAGCTTGTTCCTTTTCCAGGCTGTGGCATTGTGGTGTGGGTTGGTTCAACTTGTGTTTACTCCTGAGCAGGGTTATGTGGAAGCTCAGGCTCCGAAATTTGGTTTGATAGAGAGACTTAAGCTCTCAGGAACCCAGAGCTGGTTTGGGTCACTGAACTAGAGCAGAATTTAGAATTTGGAGAACAGTTGTATTTTGTTTGGTAATTAAACTTCCGAAGTTCCCAGGAAGCTGCATTCAGAGCATCAGAAAGTCAGAGTTAGCTGCAGGCTGCTGTATGAAAGCACAGTTTGGTGTTCAACAGTTTGAGAAGTACTCTCTGCGAGGTGAATGACATTTTTCTCCTCACTTGAACTGTAAAATAACTTAGTGCTGAGTCAGCTTTCGGCCTGATCTGATTTGCCACATGGCGCAGCATGACCAGGGAGATGCTTTTTAAGCATCAAGGAGCTGTCTGGGGAGGAAAATAGGGCTCTGAACAGACTTTCTCCTCCTCCCCCCAAAGCACTATTGATTTCTGATGTAAATTTTCTCCTCCTTGTAGCTCAGCCTTAGTTCTGCTTTTTTTCAAGAGCGACTTGTCTCTTCCTGTTGCTGAAAGGTGCAGCCAGGGCAGAGCTGTTGCTCAGGGCCTAGTGCAGCCAGAGAGAAAAGGAGATGCAAATACTTCCTGCTTAGCTGGGAGGACCCAGCTGGAAAAGTGCTGACTGATGGAATGGTACCTGAGTTAAAAAAAAAAAAAAGAAAAATTATCTTGATAGAGAGCTGTGAAATCTTACTCAGATATAAATAGATCTAAGTGGAAACACCTACACTGCTAATGAAAGGAGCTTTTAAGAAAGGAGAGCCAGCAGACTGAATTTTAAGTTCATAGAGAAACCTTCAGGGTGATGCAATATAACATAGCTGTGGCAGATAAAATCTGTACATGAGGGATAAAAATGGGGTGGAATTGTGTGGCATCAGAACCTTGGCTAAATATGCTCTGCTCTTGGGTGACACATTTCCCCTTTCTCTCCTTGTGCTGTTTGTACAGATACTGCTGAAAGCAGAGCACAGTGGCAGTTTTTGGGGCAGAATGAACTGTTTTGGTAAATGCAGGAGCAATCCAAGCTGTAGAAGGAAATATATTTAAGTTGATGTGCTACAAATTAGTCATGGTTGTGTTGGCCAAAACCAGCTGGACTCCAGGGCTTTATGAGAGGCAGGTCAGCTTGATTAAGCTGTGTTTGGATTTTGTTGGTGTGGTCTGTAAAATAAAGCTGCTCATAAATGCTTGCTTCTCTGAAGTGTGTCAAATGTGAAGATTGCAAAATAGCCAATAATACCTGATTTATGGATGTGTAAACTGAGACGGAGTAATGGCAACTCTCTGGCTTTTATATTCTTAAGAGTTTATGCTTCAAAAAGCATAAAAACCTTGAATTGTAATCTTTGCTCTAGAAGGGCTTTGGCATTGTTTGTGTTTCTGTCAGAGTAAAAATTGCTATCATGGACATGACTATTAAGGGTTCTTAACATACATTTAGCAAACCTGATGGTGCCTCTTACTGGAGGGAGCAGTTGGTTGAGGGGCTGTGCTGCAGAGCTCTGGAAATGTTCTTGGACGCAGGCACTGACAGTGACACAGCTCTCAACTGGTGAGTGGTGGAGGGCTGGTGAAGATGAGCTCAGTGTTTGTGACAAAGTTGGGGGCTAAAAGTTCCTAAGTTTCTGAAATCACAACTTGCATGTATTTGACAAGGATTTTGTTGTGCACCACTTTGCAAACACAGTATTACAGTTTTTCCAGCTGTACAGTGCAGCTTTCTGCTTTAGAGCAGGGGCTGTAGCTATTAATCTGTCACTGGTTTATTTACATTCCACATGTCACAACCCATTCTGTCTGTCCTTGCAAGGACCAGCTGCTGAATGGTCCCTGGGTGAGGAGGACATATGTGCAAAGGGAAAACTGTTGTGTCAGGCTGTGGGACAGCTCAGCTGCAGGCTTCCTTTTTTTTAAACCTTATTGTGATTGCCTTTCTCTCTTAGGCACCTCCATGGGCATACATTGCTTGTGCTTGTGGCCTTTTCATCTACCAGTCCCTGGATGCTATAGATGGAAAACAAGCAAGAAGGACAAATAGCAGCACTCCGTTAGGAGAGCTTTTTGATCATGGCTGTGATTCACTGTCCACAGGTATTGTTGTAATTTTTAATTGAAGTAGGAGGATTAAATTACTCTGTTTCAGGGATCAAATGTGCAATACAATAAAAAAGCTTCTTTACTGAAGAAAGGACGACTGATAGTGCTGAATGTATCACTTTCAACCAAGAAAGTCACCTTTCTTTCTGTAGAGAGTGGTCTGGATCAGCTGAATGTCTTCTCTTGTATTACACTGAAAATAAAACCAAGCATGTGAGTAATTTAACCTGAGCCAGCACTTACCTGTGATGCTTTAGCAGAGTCTTTGTTCTAAAATATTTTCTGTAAGAAGTTGTCAGAATACTCTGCTATATTATTTCATACTGACTTGATATAGAGTGATATCATGACAGGTCTAAGCCTAAGCAGTGTCAAGTCAGAGTTTAAGATGAGAATTGTCCGGGTCAGTTCGTGGGTAGGTGGAGTTCATTGAGCTAGTCTGAAGTTTAACCCCCTTGCAAAAAAATGGTAAAATCACAGAATATCCTGTTGCCTTGCAAGGGTCCCACAAGATCGTTTAGTCCAACTTCTGACTGGGTGTTTTGAGTTCCTTAAATTCTAAAGGTCTTACGCTTTAAATTTTATGAATTCTTTATCAAAGTTGTGTATGGAAAGGTTGGAGGGGAAAGCTCGGGTATGTTATGCATCCTGAATGGATCCAGACCTTCTATTTTCTTAAAGGCATCAGAAAAAAATCAGAAAATAGGGAAAAATGTCCAGCAAATGCAGGAGAAAACCCCAAAACTTTCTGCAGCTGCAGAAATCACTCAAGTCCCTTATGGGATTAGGCATCACAGGGATGTAGGAGACTTAGAAACCCTTAATATTGATGGCTTCTGATAACTGATACGGATTGAAATCTATATTGTACAGCCTGTATTTTTTTCAAGTGACAGTGTTAATCTCTTATGTCTGTGAAATAACCATGCCAGGATAACCTTCCCACTGTCCCTCCTCTGGGCCCTATTGTTAGCTTTGCTTCTGGTGAGGATCCTTACACACATCCACCCTTTTCACTCTGTGACTGGTTTTCTCCTGCAGTCTTTGTGGTTTTGGGAACTTGTATTGCTGTGCAGCTGGGCACCAACCCTGACTGGATGTTCTTTTGTTGTTTTGCTGGGACATTCATGTTTTACTGCGCACACTGGCAGACGTACGTCTCGGGGACGCTGCGCTTCGGCATGTAAGTACCTGCTGAGAGAAAGGCACCCTGTTCTGGACTGCACCTTGCGTGGGCACAGTGCAGCTCCTCAGAGCAGTAGCAAATTGTTTACATCCCTAGAGACACACTTAGAGCTTGTGGCAGCTGTTGGATCTGTAATTCATAGTGAATGTCCCATAGCTTGTGTTTGGAGTGGTAAAATATCCTTTTGGCCTGTTAGTTAATTAGAGCTTTTGATGTAATGTAAAGCTAAATAAGTAATGGGAAGTACCTGCTGTTTTATCCCAAGACTGGAATGCTTTGGTCAGATGGTGGCAGTCTGGCTTTAGCATTCATTAAATTCTGTCTTGATACTGCTTGATTGTGATGTGCAGTTAATCGTTAATATTAACCATAACTCTTAAAATATACTGTATTAATTGCCATTGTGCCTCCAGTTTAAAGTTCTGAATCCCTTTTGGTTAGTGCACACTGTGGTTCTGTCAGTACTGGAACCAAAATTGCAATGCCAAGAAGGTCAGGAGCTGAAATCCTGTTACCTGCTGGATGAGGGTGGGTGGGAGGTGCAACACAAGGCCTTGGTGATCTGTGGGGTTCTCTAACCTTAATGGGGAAATAAATGTATTCTATGTTGAGAATTGATTCTGTATTTGCATTCATAGAGTTAACAGATATATTTCAAATAAATGCACTGCAAATATTTTTTTTTTTTTTTTGCATCTGGAAACTGGAATTTGCCCTTAGTTTGTGGGATTTTGAAATCTACAACAAGTATATACAAATGTTTAATAGGCTGTTATTTATGGTCTATAATTGCTGATCTGTAGGTACCCAGATACTGCTAAAACAGTACAACTGTGGGCCTCTTGTGTATGACAGCTTTTATTGGCAGGATACTGTTTTGATAATGCAGATTCTCTTGAGAAATGTCTGTGTTTCTGATCAAAAATTTAAGATGTTGGATCAGTTTTAAATGTCAATTGCAGGAGGAAAAGAAGAAATCTAGATTTCTGTTCCCACTCTGACTGCACTAAAGCAGGTTGACTGAAACTATCCCATTCTGGTACTTAAATCTTTAAAATAAGATGTGTGGCTCAAATATTTTCCTCTTTTAGGAGTCTCACGCTGTACCAAAGATCTTTTAGCTCCCTTTGAACTTTACAGGGCCCTGATAATCAAAGATTTCTGGTTATTGATCGAAGAACACAAAAGTTCTTTGATCTCCCAACCTTGACATGTGCTTGACTTTACAGATGGAAGTATCAACCCCCCCAAATTGCTGCTTTGCTGCAGAGAAGTGTTTGGGTCAGTGCTGGTGTTTGCTGGGACATTCCTTTGTGAGGAGTCTGTATTTTGGAGGCATTTTCCCACAAATTAGATTTTTCTGCCTGGCCTTATAATATAAGAATGTGGTGACTGTTAATATGTAGCTAGTTCAGAACAGCAATAAGCACCTAAATGTGTATATCATTACTGTGTAGTAAACACATTTGTTCCTTTTGCCCTGTGTCACAAGGTTAATAGACTGTCATAAGCTGATGTTCATTTTAATGCAAAACCCATGAGACTATTTATCCAGTTAACAGATTCTCACTGTTTGACACTTTTTTAATGAAGCTTTAATTTCACTAATCTAAAACTGAAAAAAAGGTATTTTGTCAACCCTTTCAGATTCACTGGAGTGGACAGACTTAGGTATCCTTAATCCTGAGTAAGTGGGATCAGAGACAGCTGTTGAAAGGACCCAAAAACATCCTTGTGCTCAGGAGCTTTTTCCTGTGTATCCCATGTAGTGACTCTCAAAAATCCTCGGAGAGGGTGTAGTAGTGATGTTTCAGGGAATGTGATGGTGGTTTTGACTTGCCTTAATTCCGAAGCAGCAGGAAAGAGCAGATGGTTATCATTTACTCTATTCGTGATGAGATATGTCCAAGAAATTGTATTTCAGTGCAGAGAGAACTCGATAATCAAATGGCTCGGAGAAGAGCAAAGAGTGCTAAAGGGAGAGATTGTATTTCACTCCTTCCACACAGACCTAAAATGTTCAATTATAGAATCAGCCTGGCTTGCTGGAAAAGTCAGTCTTAAAAAAAACCAGGCCAATTAGTGCGTCAAACAAAGTGTGTGCTTGTGGAACAGCATGTGGTTTGTGTATAGGGAAGGCTCTGGAGCGGCTGAGGGAGCTCGGAAAGGAGCTCAGGCTGGAGCAAAGGAGGCTCAGGGGGGACCTTGTGGCTCTGCACAACTCCCTGACAGGAGGGGGCAGCCAGGGGGGGTCAGGCTCTGCTTCCAGGGAACAGGACAAGAGGAAACGGCATCAAGCCAAGCTGTGCCAGGGGAGGGTCAGGTTGGATATCAGGAGGAATTCTTCCATGGAAAGGGTAGTCAGGCATTGGAAAGGGCTGCTCAGGGAGGTTTGGAATCCCCGTCCCTGGAGGTGCCCAAGGAACAACTGGATGTGGCACTCAGTGCTTGGGGCTGATGGCAAGGTGGGGATTGGTCAGGCTGGAATAGATGATCCTGGAGGGCTTTTCCAACGTTAACAATTCCATGATTCTCTGGTGTCACTGCACCAGCCTTGGCAAGTTCCTGAAACTGAGCAGAGCATGTCAGGCTGCAGGGCAAGATCAGTTCCCCTGAGGTAGGAGGAAATGGGATCCATTCTGCAAGATTCCTGCAGAATTCTGCAGGTAGAGGAGGAAAACCTCTCTCAGTTGGGCCCAATTACTGAATCCATCAGCTGTGTAGGTTCTTTGTCTTCTCCCTGACATCTGGGGGGATGGTCCCTGTGCTACTTCAGGATTTGGAATAATCAATTGAGTCAATAAGGTCCTGTGATCTGTCTCCATCTTCAAATGGTCATGTAATTCTATTAGATTCTGGCAACCATTGCACTCTTCAAAAAGCACCTGGTGTTGGTTGAACAGCTCAAATAAATAGCTAGAGGTCAGTATTGCTTAAAAATTCCCCAGGAGGAAGCAGGAAGTGTCTCAAGGCAAGTGGGGCAGGCTCCAGGAAAGTCACTGTAATGATATCAGCAGTGCAAAGGCAGCAGGGAGCAGCAGGGATAGAGGTAAATGCAGAAGTTTTACTTAAACACCTGGTCTGGGAATGATCTTATGGAAGAACATGAATACTCAGCACATTTGAAAAAGGTGTTTTTGAATGGCAGAGAGACATGCAGTATTGAAATAGCCCAAATAATGACTTGGTTCTCCTAATCTGGTTTCCAGCTCAGGAACTGGTTTGTCTGGGTTGTGGATTTGCTATGCTGCAGCACAGGATGAGCAGAGTCCTGTTTTGGGGCAGCACTTCTGCTTTGGAAGCAGAGAATTTTTTCTGCATATCCCAAAAATCAAACTGACAAGCCCCAATGGACTTCCATGTGTCCTTGTGGAAGCAGATCTGATACTTCAGGAACATGCTGCAGAAAACAGGTCATTAGGGAGTACAGTGCACAATTCCTGAAAGGATTTTTCTGGTGTTATCTGGAGCCCAGGTGTGATCCCCTGGTTCTTCCCCAATCCAGGGTTATCCCACTTGGATTCAGTAGTGGTCCTGGTCGCTGCAGGAAGTGCAGGATGAGAAGCAGGTGTGTGCAGGCTCAGGGTGTTTCCCGCTGCACAAGGTCAGAGCACAGCCTGACTGCAGGGGCTGTCCTGCATCCAGGGCATCCGAGCCATTCATCCCTGTCAGAGCTGGGCTCTGCAGCACAGCTCAGAATCACAGAATCATGGAATTGATTGGGTGGGAAAGGACCTTAAACTCATCCAGTTCCACCCCTGTCATAGGAAGGGACATCTTCCACTATCCCAGGTTGCTCCAGGCCCCAATGTCCAACCTGGCCTTGGACACTTCCAGGCATGGGGCAGCCACAGCTGCTCTGGGCACCCTGTGCCAGGGCCTCACTTCCTTCACAGGCAAGAATTTCTCCCAATATCCCATCTAATCCTGCCCTCTGGCAGTGGGAAGCCATTCCCCCGTGTCTAACCTGGGGATTTTCTTGAGAGACGTGAGACACAAACTGCTCAGTTAAAGTCCTGGTGCACTTGTCCATGATGGAAGTGCTGGAGGTGCAGAATCATATTGAAAAAACCCAGTGGGCACTGAACACTCAAGGGTCCATCCAGAGATATTAGTGTGCTGCTGTACCATGGTCTCCAGCATTTCTCCTACAAGTTACTGCATTATCTGGCTTATTCCACCATTTTTAAAATGGAAATACCAAAAGTTTGTGATGGTAGGAATTACAGCTCTGTATATATGTGTAAATATAGACACAATGAGATGGAAATTTAATTCCAAGGAGACTTTACAAAGGCATATCATAAATATGAGAGGAAGAATCAGTTTTTACCAGTTTTCATGTAACTGAAAAGTTAAAAATGGTTACTTTTTTGTTTGAACAATAATCCCCAGAGAAAGCAAAAGAATTCAGGCTGCTGAACAAAACAGCCTTTCTTGAGGAGAACTGGAGAATTTGGGGGAACATTCCTGTTCAGTGACTCTGGAGCAGCTGTGCAGGCCCAAGAGCCTATGGGATAATGAGCTGGTTCAGGAAGGGGGGAAGGTTGGGTTGGTTCACCTGAGCCCTGTTGCCACTCCTGCCACTAAGGTCCAAAGGAGAGGTGAGGAAATGAGGCTGGATTTCAAAAAGCAGCTGAGCCAACCTTCCTCTTCAGCCTTGGCAGAGGAGGAGTTGGTGTTTTGTCTTGGATAGACAACGCACACCAAATACTGAAGTACAGGGATGGAAACCTTCCAAGTCAGAGTTTAGCAGGTTGAGTTCTTGCTCCTGGGAACAGCCTCTTGATCTCCGCTCCGAGATAAGACAATAATCCCCATGATCGCAGAGCTTAAAACTTTCCATCTTAGGAGTTTTTTCAACACTTCTTGGAGGACTTTTACACTCAGATTATTTGCAGAGGAGAGTCTGAGGCTGAGTAGAGCCTCTCGTGATGTCAGGGTGTGTTGGGTTCTCTGTGCTTGCAAGCAGGATGTGTTGAAGTGTCTTTGTGGTGGGTGTGAAGTTTGGTGCTGGTAACCTGCACCTTCTGCTCCCTCAGTCACACTGGCAGCGTCACAGAAACCTGTGCAGCTGCTGAGGGCTCATGGAAAAGGTGTGGGGGGGGAGTTTCCACACCCTCCTCCTTTTCCCTCCCACAAGTCCCTTAATAACATTTTCAGCCTCAATTCCATTGGTCACATGTGGAGCTCCTGATTGTTCTGATAAATCCTTGGAGTTGTCACTGCTCTGTTAAATAATGAACTACAACATAGCAAGCACATGGCTATTGCCTGACCTGTGCAACTTCTATTTACCTCTGTGAGCAGCAGAAGGAAAAACTTAGATATTGGGGGTGTGTTATAATAAGGAACGGGGCTTATGGCTCATTTTAATATTATTTTTCCCTCAACATGAATTTCTGGGTGCTGGAAATAATTCTAATTCATGTTCTCATTTTCTTCTGTACAGTTTGCCTTATTCATGCTATTGTATTTCATTGCATCCAAGTGAAACTGCTGGATTGGAATGAGTTAGGATAAAGCTCTAATGACTTTATAACTAAGCATTTGCACTTCTAGCATGTGACTCTCAGCCTTTCTTTCTCTTGTGTTCTGATGTTGAACATTCTTTTCTTGCTGCTATGGTTCTATTAAGAAAACAGTCCTTTGTCTCCTGCTCAGATTCCCAGTTCATTGCCCAGCCTTAGTAATCCCACTTGCGTGCTCAGTAGATATGGACAAGACAGATGGAAGAATCATCATTTTTCAGACCAAAGCATTAAGTGGTAGATGGATCCCTGTGAGTTTTCCAGCCCCGTAACTTCTGTTTTCTGTTGAGGCTGAAGTGTTTTTCTTTTCTGCTGTGATTAGGGACTTTTTCATGGAGTTCTGTTGGAGAGGAGGGGGAGGATGGTGCATAAACCTCCCCCATAGTTTCACACAGCCTTAAAAAGCTATATTAGATCTGCTGTACTGCTAGTGGTTGACTTGATTTCAGGGCCATCTCCAGTGTGCCTGTTTCCTGTTGTAGTTGGATAATTTTCTCAGGAAGTCTCTCCATTTGAATTCAGTTTGGGTTCCCTCTTAGCACAAGGAAGGGACTGACTGCAGCTGTCTCTGAGCCACTGGTGGCTCTTGAATTGTCTAGTGACTTATTTAGTCAAACAGGGCCTTTTAAGAATTGCCCATGGAATACACACAATAAATTAGCACTGACAAGGGAATATTCTGGATGCAGCACTAATCCCCTGTGTGTTAATTGGCTCCAGACTCAACAGCCTGACAGAGTTCCCAGCGGAGCAGGCACAGGGCTTGTCAGTGCCAGCATCTCTGTGGAGTGAAGCACATGTCGAGGTCGATGCCCCTTCTTAAACTTCCCAGATGATATTTAAAAAATGGATCCATGTCTGAATTACAAATATCACCAAAAATAACAGGGAAAAAAGGAATAGAAACTGCAGCTGTTGTAAAGTACCAAAGTAGCTGTGGGGTTTGGACGTGGGGTTTTCTCTTCCTGTGTTCCGTAAAATACCAACTGTTACCTCTTCCAGCTATTTACTGTGTTATGTGCTGTTATAATTAAACTGAAAATGCTTATCACGCTGAACTTCAGTGGCCCCTCTCCTCAGGCCTGAGGTCTGCACATCATCCCAGCGCCTGAGCCCTGGCAGTGGGGCCACAACGACCTTTCTGTGCTGCCCATTTTGAATCCCTTGGCATGGTGGGTGTCTGTTCCAGCATACTCTGATAAGCCCAGCAATAAGTAGGAGCTGTGTTCTGGGTGAACCTCTGCTGCTGAATTACTTTTTTTTTAAACTAGATGGTTTGATTTCTTTTTAATTTGATCCCACATAAAAATCTTTCTGTTATGGTAAAATGCAGATTTATGACACTGTATTAGGAGAAAGGGTGGTTTCTATGGCTCTCTTGGCATATTTTTCCATCCCTTTCTGTCGGAGTGAAAAATAAATATATAGAGAATGGGGTGTGATTACCCCTGAGCAGGGGTCCAGAGCTCACTTCTTGGAGCATTATTTGCCAGGGAGCTGCATGAGGAGGAAGATGGAACTTCTTCCTTTCCATCAGAGGTGTCAAACTGAAATACAATCTGCATTTCTGCTCCACTGAAATGTGCAGGAGCATCTTCAACTAAAGAATTCATATATTCAGTGTCATTTGGAGGCATGAACATGAGGTCAGGAGATGAGAGTCCTGGATTGTGCTTGGTTATGGATTTTATTCACCATGACTCGGAGCAAAGAATTTCATTTATTCCCTCATGCACACACCAAATGATTGTTTTTCCTCATGTGTTGGAGTGAAATGGTAAAACTGTAAATTGCAGAAGTTCTAAATGAAGATTTAAATGTGTAAAATACTATGTGGGTTAGAATGGTTTTGTTAATTCATTGATACTCTTGGGTTTTGTGGCTGTTAATCCCTTCCCTAACCTGCCCTTTGAATCATTCCAACCTGACTGAAGATGTTTTAATGGCTTCCCTTCAGAGGAGTGCTCAGGAGACTGTTCTGAACTGTTTCTCTCCCTCACACGTAGATTTGATGTGACAGAGTCCATGCTCTGCACAGTAGCAATCCAGCTCCTCACGGGAACACTGGGGCCCTGGTTCTGGAACTACACGGTAAAGCCTTAACCTGGCATGGACTGAGCAGGGCAGCAGCTTTGTCATGCACTACTCTGTGAAAAGCAGCTTCTCCAGGGGACTTCAGCAGTGCTTTCATATTTAACACAAGAAGGAAAAATATTTGAACAAGTAGGAAAATTTTGATTTAACTGGAAGCAAATGTTTTTGAAAGCATCACATTTTACTTGAAACCAAAGCAAAACCTGCCTGTTTAACAAAAGTTTGATTTAAAATTAACTTTTTATTTTATCACAGTTTTGACTTTACCTAAAAGCCAAGCAGGGCTGTGGAAGCAACTCTAAGCGTGGGTGTAGAATAATGTTGTTGGAACTACTTTTTAAAGAAACTTCTTTTGTTGCTGCTATTTCAATACCTTTCCACCAAAAAAAGAGAATTTCTTGGCTCTTTCAGGGAACTGTGTTTTGTGTAATAACTTAAAAAGTCACCAGCTAGTGGTTAGAAATGTCTGGTTTAAGCTATGCCGCCTGATCCCTGTGCTTATAGCTTCATGAAGAAGTAACTTCCTTTCCTGCTTGTCTTTATTTTCAAAATGCTTTTCCTTATGTCTGTGCTAAATAAATCCTTCTCCCCTCTAGTTTGCTAGTCTTAGAAAGGACTTTCTCTTCCTTACTTTGCCTCATTTTGTTGATTTTTTTTTTTTTTTTTTTTTTGCTAACATGTCGTATGTGGGTGAGGTCCCCTCCCAATAAAAAGTTACCATTAAAAGTGAATGAGTTCAATTCCTTGAAATATCTCATAGATTATTATTATTATTGATGAATTTTTAGCCTGGACTTTTCCTTGAAATATTTGAGGATATAAGAATAGCTTTTTGATCTCTCTCTTAGAACTGCGTCTGATGTTAAATAAAAGTGATTGGTTTTGGTGGTTGATTTACGTACCCATTGTTAAACCTGTGTTGATGCTAATTATTTCCTAATAGTTCTTTTGTTTTTTCATGTAGTATCTCAGCAAAATCTCTGCTTTCAGGAGGTTGTTTAGGAAGATGAATTACCAGCTCTGCTTTAGATGCAGCACCATCAGCAATCTGGTAAATCCTGACGTGTCTCCAGCTGACCCTGGGAGCTGGGTGGCTCTGAAGGGAATCAGGTGCCATCAGTGACATAATTTTGAAAATGCTTTGTTCATAATCTATGAAAGGCTGGAAATAGAGTTAGGAAATGGTAATTTAGCAAGCAGTAATCCAAAGGCAAGGAAGACCTTAAATCAAGATTTTAGCCCACGATATCAACATCTCACCTGACTAAGGAGTTGCTTTGGGTGGAAAAAATTACCAAATCACATAGTTCTGAAACACTCAGAGTTCTGAAATCATTCTCTGGTGTGATAGTTGTGGGGTGGAAATAACTCAGATTGGGTTAAAAGGAAATTGTTTGAACTGGATGAGGACAATTTGCCATGGGATGGGAGAGAGAGGAAGGGCAGGTGCAGAGGACATGGAGCTGCTGGAGATGTCCATCTGCAGTATCCCCTGGGAAAGGAGGCCTTTGCCATCCCAGGAGAGACTGGTGATACTGGTTTTATAGCCAGTTGGGGAGTGGGATGTAGGGGAGGGGCTAGGCAGGGCATTTTCATAGAATCCCAGGATAGTTTGGTTTAGAGGGACCTTAAAGCTCATCCCATTCCACCTCCTGCCCTGGGCAGGGACACTTTCCACCAGCCCAGGTTGCTCCAAGCCCTGTCCAACCTGGTCTTGGATGCTTCCAGGGATGGGGCAGCCACAGCTGCTCTGGGCACCCTGTGCCAGGGCCTCCCCACCCTCACAGGGAGGAACTTCTTCCCAATGTCTCATCTATCCTGCCCTCTGGAACTGGGAAGCTGTTCCCTGTGTCCTGTCCCTCAGGCTCTTGTCACTGGTTCCTGAGACAGAACCCCAGGTGTTGCCTGTGACAAGTCCCTTCACACACCTATTTTAACCCAGTTTTAGGCACTGATTTACAGGATAGACCTTAAAATCTATTTAAATTCTGGCATGAGTCATTTCAGATGCCTTCTGGCTTCTTTAGTTTTAGTCTGAACTCATAACTAAAGATGCTGCTGCTTCCAAGTGTTTTGCTCAGGCACACCAAGCGTCAGTCACTTATTTACACACTCAGAGGTCAGGCAGAACAGATTTTTAGTTCAGTATTGCACATCTCAGATGGGTAAGCTACAGAAAATGCATATTCATACTCTGGCTGTTTCATGTGACAAACATTTGTACTGAGAAAATATAATTATGTAACACTGTCTTGAAAATACTACAGGAGCTGGGACAGTATGAAGTGAATAACTTCAAGGTCTTGCAGCACAGCTCAACCTTGCACTTGCTGGGCAGGAAGGTTTTATGTTCACCAAGGAGGGGGAAATTGTTACTGAAGCTTGCTTATCCCTGTAATGTATGGGAAAATTATTTAGAAGAACCTGATGGCTTAAAAAACTGGAAAATAAAAATATTTTGGGAATCAAAATAGGTTTACTCCATTATTCCCCACATTCACATTTGAAGTGCCACAGTTTCAGCCCTGCCTCCATCTCCCTGCAGCTCTACTGTCACCCTGCAGTTCTTGTACGGATGGAATGTTACTTTGGTTTGGAATGTTTTGCCTCGGTGATTTTTCAAAGACCAGAGTTGGGCTGTTTTAATACAGTTTAGCACAAGGCTATAGACGAATTGCAAATAAAGGTGTTGGGGATGATTCAATCTGGAGACTGCTCAGCCTTTTATAGGAAACAAAATGTTAAAATAATAATGTTCCTGACAATATTTGGCCACAAAAGTGGTTAGAGGGATGAAAACCTCCTATGAGGAAAGGCTGGGAGAGCTGAGGATGTTCAACCTGCAGAAGGGGAGGATCCAGGGAGACCTTAGGGCCCCTTCCACTGCTTAAAGAGCTGGAAAGGGACTTTGGACAAGGGCTGGAGTGACAGGACAAGGGGGAATGGCTTCCCACTGCCGCAGGACAGGATTAGATGGGATAGTGGGAAGGAATTGTTCCCTGGGAGGGTGAGCAGGCCCTGGCACAGGGTGCCCAGAGCAGCTGTGGCTGCCCCTGGATCCCTGGCAGTGCCCAAGGCCAGGTTGGACATTGGGACTTGGAACTGCGTGGGGTAGTGGAAGGTGTCCCTGCCCATGGCAGGGGTGGAATGGGATGAGTTTTGAGGTCCCTTCTAACTCAAACCAGGCTAGGGATCTCTGGATCTTCTCTTACACGGGAAGACTGTACAGGTTTGAAGACTGGCAAGTAGTCTGCATTTCAGTTTGTCACAACAGGGAAAGGAGAGTCATAGAGGAAAACGCTGCAGTGTGTGCAGGAGAATCCATGGCAGTGTCACCACAGGAATTGCAGCTGCCCCTGGAAGCTCTGCAGGAATTCTCCTGACTTGTGAATTTAGGCAGATAGGGAGTGAGGGCTTGAAATGTGCGTTTAAAAACTCACACCTTTTATGCTTCCCCGATTTTATTTGAATTAAATCCTCAGATATTCTGGTTTTCAGCCCATGGTTTATCCTCAGTGCAGCACTGACATTGCCTGACCCTGTCCCTGCCTTCTACAGCGCTGCTGGTTATTACTCTTCCCTAACATCACTTTGCTGCAGAATCAGTACTTCTTACCATTATTTTCAGTATTCTCTCTCAGCCTTCTCTCCAAGCCTCTCTTGCCATTGGATGTTCTGCGTGGGCATTTTAGTTTGTTAAATATTGAGTCTGGGCTCTTTGCTCTGTCGTCAGCATCAGCTCTTTGTTCTTGTTCTTTGCCTGGATATTCCTGGTGATCTTAAACCTCAGTTCAGGGTCTTCTGTTTATTTTGTAGAAGATGAAAAAGGCCCTAGTTTATTTGAAGAAGAGATTTTTGGAACTTGATTCTTTGTGTCCGCTGAACTTGTACAATAACTTTCCGTCCATCTATTGTAGTGTGGGAATGTCTTGGGAAAAGGGTTTGTTTCATTTTCTTCATTTCATGGGGCTTAATGATCCTCCACACAATGTGCACAATGTCAGTGTCTGGGCAGTGCTGACATGACTCAGTTGTCAGGAAACATCAGGGAGCAAAGCTGTCAGGTTGGGGGAAGTGTGGCTCCACTGATGCCTGAAAATAACCCACTTAATAAAAATATCCCAGTTCAGAGACTCTAAGAAACACTTGCAGAATTCATGCTGCTTGCTCTTCCCTTTTGTTTTTTCTTAGGATTTCCCCTGTAGTATTTAAATGAGTAAATAAATACAAACCCAAGTTGAAAATAGAATCTTTGAACTGGTTGATTCCCTTCTTGCTTTGAAATGGTTTTGCTTTCTTACAGCTCTGTATGTGGTACCTGCTTGTGTGTAATTAAATGTAATTATAGTAATTAAATGAGGCAGTCTGCAGGAGCAAAGGCTTTTCCCTATTTTCTGCTTTTTTCCCTTATTTTTCTACTATAATTTGATAAATGATACATTACTCCAAAATTATGTTTTCTCTTATCTTTACCATGGAAGAGTTACTTGAATATGCAATGGAATTTGATGTAGAATAAAGTATGGTACTAATGATGTCATATTTAAGCAGGAACATTATCAGCCTGCATTGCAAATAAATTCCCCATTGACTAAAGCAAGATGTATTTTCCGTCAAAAAGAAAGGCATTGATCATTCTCCATCCAAATTGAGCAAGTGCTTTCCTGCAGCCCTGCTTTTGCCTTCCCATTTTATTAGGTACTTCTCAGCTCTACCAGAGTTTAAAAACAATATGGTGACTGAGGTACTTAATGGATTTTTTTGATTGCTAGCTCATTTTACCTGAACACAATGCATAAATCCAAGTTAATCATTAAGGTGTAAGAATGTCTTCTGTACCACCTGATGTGTTAATGCTTTCCAGGCAGTGCAGATATTCCTTTGCTCATGTCTCTCTTGACAAAACTGTTGTTGCTTTGGTTTATAATGGCATTCTTTCACTTATTTTTTTCATTTTAGGGGCTGTTTAGGACTTTTATGAAGGCTGGTAGCAATCCACTTGACTGTCATTCCCATTTATTCCTCCCCAGTCTGGAGCTGCCCAGTCCCACTGGCTCAGTGTTGGGTTCTGTGGCTTCCAGGGGCTGAGCAGACCTTCCCTGCCTTCTCCTCAGGGCTCCCAGCATTCCTGAGGTCACAAAAAAACCACCAGAAAAGCTGATGTGCTGGGAATTGGGAGAGGAATTTCTTCTTTTTTGGTAGGATCATTTTAGCCAAGCCAATCTCCTGACCCCACTGATGGCAGGAGATGGTGCTGGCACAGGAGAGAAAGTGGGGCTTAGCAGGTGTTTTGGGGGGAAGAAAGTGGTCGGATTTGGGACGACTGCTCCACATAGCAGCACCATAGATGTATCTGGTTCATGCTGTGGTTGCACAGTTACCTTGAATTCAAGTTAAACCCAGAGAGGAACAGGGAACAGCCCCTTGTGCCAACTTCTGCTTCCAGGTGGTTCCTTTCTGTGGTCCAGCTTTGAGGAGCTATCTGTGGATTCCTGTATTCTTAGATTTCTGTCTAGAGGCCACTTGACATCCAGCAAAAAAATTCACTGAATAATTCCAGCATCAGGCATATGCTTTAATGATAGCAAGCCTATCATTTTAAGTCATCTGACAGTGGTTTTAATGAGCATGGGATGTTCCTGGGCCTTTTTTCTCTGTGGGATTAAGAATTTATGCATTCTTTAGGTGATAGTTTGGTGTTTAGTTTCTCCTCAGTAGGTCTTAATGCTTTTGTCTTCTGTTTTAAGAAGCCATTTGGTATTAAAAATACAGAATATTAAGGTGGAACTGAAGTTAAGACTCATATTTGTTCTACAATAGGAGATTCTTACTGTAAGTCAGGGAGGAGTTTTTATTATATCATTGGCTGCCTGATGCTGTTTCTGTTTGAGCTGGAAGGGCAGAGCCCTGGGCAGGGGAGTAAAGGTTGTGCCATGGCTGTGTAAAGATAAAACTAAACCTCAATCCAGGCACTGCTCCCTATGTATTTGTTGGGCTTTCAGCCTTGTGCAAAGGTTTGTCTGACAGAATAACTTGGGTTTCCATACATGTCATTACTTTATTGTGCATAAGATTCCTGATGCCAAAAGAAACCTGGTTTCCTATCTGAGGAAAGCTGTAAAATGGAGTTACCCCCATGAGTTATTAGTTGCTGTTTCCGTGAACTTTCTCAGTTTCTTTCTGTTCTTTAGGGCATTGACAGAAGTAGTGAAATGGGCTAGAACATGTTCCTGTGCTCCTGGAATGGAGCTGCTCCAGCCCTTCCTTGGCTGGACACACTGAGAACACATTTCCATCCTGACTCCAAGGGCTGGGAAGAAGCAGTTTGCATTCAATCAGTTGGTTTGTGTATCTCTGCTGAGCATTTTTTTTTTTTTTTCTTGCAAGGTACCACAATGGCTCCACTTGTCTGTATCAGGACTGAAAACAGAGATCTTTGAGGACATTCTTTCCTCAGTGGAAGTTAATTTTTCCCCCAGTCAGTTGTGATTGCCTTGCAGGATTGTTATTGAGCAAACTGAATATAGGAGGGCCCCAAAGGTTATTTCCTGGGCGTCCCATCTCCAGGTCTGTGTAGTGAAAAGAAAAATGACAAAACAAAGAATCATGGAATGGATTAAGTTGGGATTAAAACTCATCTCATTCCACCCCCTGCCATGGGGGATATCCTCCATGGAACTTAGGCGTAGCCTTGGAATTATCCCTTGTGCATATGGGTCTGCTGCTGAAATGAAGCTATTTTGGCCAGACTGGAGATCCTCAAACGAGAGGATCTACTCCCAAACTGGAATAAAGTCCATGGAGAAACACTGAGCTGATATTAAAATCAATTCCATGGTCTTGTAGCTCACTGAAGGCAGACAGAGGAAAGCCTGCCCCATAATGTTCCTTCCCTGTGCAGGTCATATCAGCAGGGTTTGTGTGTGTCCTGTGTGTGCAGGAAGTGATTTGGAGTCTTTTAGGTAGAACTGTCTAATTGGAAATAACGATAAGACAGAAATGTTTCAAACTGACTTGAAGGATTATTTTTGATGCAGCACTTCAGGGCAAGATACTATTACATGGCTATAGTATATGTTATATATAACATTTTTTATATATAACATACATCTATATGCATATATATAGATATATAAAATGTCTATGTCTATTTATAGCATATATAGTTTATATATACCCCATATATATATATACTTCACACCAGCAAGTCCATCCTCTTTATTTCACTTGTATTTTTATATACTCCTATTTCTGACGTTCATTTGTACACCTGGTTTTTCCTCTTTCTACCTCCAAGACTTTTACATGCTCCTTAAAACAAAGCCATAAATTCCCTGTTTTCTCACATTCTTTCCTGCAGCACATCCTGGCTCTGCTGGAACCAGAAGTGGTTTCTCTTCTTGCTGCCACTGCACCATTTCCATCAACCCTTTAGAGATTTGTGTTTCTTTTCAAAGCTTGATGCTATTCAGAGAATATTCATATTAAAATAGGGTAGGGAATATAATAGGGATTAAAAATATCTTTTTAGAATTTTATAATCTGTATTAAATTCTTTTTTTTGGTGGACAAGGTTAAATATTTAATATTTAATATACTAAATATTTATTTCTGCAGCTGCCACTGGGCAGTGAAGAGTTCCAATGTTTCCTGTTGATAAAATGGATTTCTGTTATTGGGCTGTGAAGTAAAACAAAAGTGTAGCACAACATCGCTCTCAATTTGAACAATAGAACTAAATACATTTTTGCCTTCTAAATTATTTGTTTTTCCTCCTTTCCTCAGCCTTTTGGGGTGTTTATACTGTGCATGACAGAGTTGCTCTGCTGAGCTTGCGAATAACTGACTTGAAATTGCTTTGAATAATTTTGCTCTTTTTTTTGGCTTTTTGTACCTAATCAGAATTGATGTGACTGAAGTACAAATCTTCATAATAATCATGCATTTACTGGCAGTGATTGGAGGACCACCTTTTTGGCAATCTCTGGTAATTTTGCTCATGTTCTTACTTTATCCTTTGTAATAATCCTGTGGTCCACATCTGGGGACAGTTTTCACTTCTGCAGGAAGGTTTTACTTTTCCTCATAAATGGAAACAGATTTTTGAGTCCAGATCCCACAGAATTACTGTGGATTCTGGCTGTACCAGAGTAATTGAAACAAGGTTATTTTATACATTCTGCGTGCAGGTAGAAAGCTATCAAACATTGCATGGACTTAAACCTTTGGTGAAATCCTGGCCAAAACCTGAACGAATTCCATGCAACAAACAGTGGAGGAATATTAAACTGGGATGAGGATTTAGGGAAAACTCTTAGAGAGCAGTGGGGAGCCATCAGTAGATAATTTGGCCTGAATGTGGCTGATAACTCTTGATTTGTGAAAGGGGAAAACCCCAATTGTCAGTTTTTTTCCTTTTAAACTAAGATGATCCTGATTAAATGAGCTGCTGGCACAGCCTGGCTGCAGATGTTTTATTTGTATCTGCTTGTATCTGTGTATATATCTATATATAATATAGGCTCACCAGGCCATGTTAGCTGACAGTTTAATAATGATAATAATAATAATAATAATACAATGGTAAGTATTACTGAAGCCACATTGAGCTATCAAAATGGCATTTCCCACAGGAAAGCATGTATGTTCATACATAAATTAAAAATATATACATTTACTGGAAATAAAATCCAAAGCATTGATCCTGGAAGGTTTTCCTTGTTTTCCTTCCTGGTTATTGATCTTCTCTCTGTATTTGATAAATACAATTCTTAAGGAGAAAGAAATCTTGATTTAAATAACACCAAGAGATAGCCAAAAGTCCATGAAAAGCTTCACTCCAAATGGATGAATTTTTAATCTGCTCTATGTAATGGCAGCAATGAACCCACAGTATGTGGAGAGGATCCCAAACGAGCTAATTGTGGCCATCCTGATTTTGCTGCTTGTGCTTTCAGGCTTAAAACCCCAAAGTCCTTAATTATATAAACTGCAAAGTAAATACCATCTAAAGGGAATGAAGGTGGGTAGGATTGATTAGAAAATAAAAATGAGGCTACATGTCACCTTATTGGTGCCAAGTTTTCAAAAAATAGTAGTATGGCCAACATTCCCATGCAGCTATAATTTAATATTCTGTGTTACAAAGAGAATTTCTCAATTCATGTTCTCAGTTTCCTTTTTTTTAAAAAAAATAAAGGGGGAAAATGCTGCCACAGCAACCTCTGGCACAATTCAGTGTTAATGTGAGCTTAGAAATTGGTCTCTTTTTATTAAATAGCTTAAATAACTCTATAATAGCCTTTTAAATAACCCTTTTCAGCAGAATCTTGAAATCTATTAGAAGTTCTGGGTTGCAGCAGCATTTGCCTAAGGCAGCTCCCAGAAATACTGAATTCTTTTGGTTGGTTTTGTTGGTTTAATGGAGCATTTCTCCAGAGAACAACCTTAATAAGGTCTCCCATGACAATCCAGTTTAATTCAATGAGTGAGATTTCATGTTCATTTAGAGATAAATGTTATTTACTGCTTGCAGAGCAAAATAAATCACACAACCCCATCTCCCCCAGCCCTCTCTAATCCTTTAATACTTGAAGTGACTGCAAAATTGGTGGTTTGGTATTTTTTATTTGCTTCTGTCTGGGGAAAAAAATGGAGGTAATGTAGTCGTGTACTCAAACATTCCACTTTCCATGGGAAAAGCAAAACACTCTGAACAGGCAAAATGCAGAGTTGTGGATTTTGGCAATTGTTGCTTTCATTACCTTTCCTTTATTCCATGAAACTGTGTGTGCCTGTCCTGGCTCCCTCCTTTCTGGCAGTGTAAATTCTCTTCGAAGCCTGTTAAATGCTGCTCTCCAGGCTCCTGGGGCTGGGTCATTCCTGCGGGATGCTGAGTATCCCAGCTGGAATCATTTGGGACATGCAAGTAAAGCAAGGAGGCTTAAGGCAACTCGTTTAATACATTGATTATTTGGAGTTGATTTTCCTGTTTGAAGCAAGAGAAGTGCTGCAATTGCTGAAGTTTTCTCCCGCAGGGTCTGGAATATGAAAAGGTACAAACACTGGGAATATGAAGCTGGAGTTCGGCCCTCTGGAAGTTGATCCTTGGGCAGATATGACTGCATTATATCTGGACAGCTCCAGACTCCAGCTGGGATCCAGCCTTGTGAGAAGAACTCCGGGGTCTGAGTTGCCCAGCTGGCTGTGGGATTTGTGGGATTGGTGACAGGAGGAGTTCCCGGAGGCAGCAGCTCCGTGGCTGCTCGTGTGGTCTCTTATGTGCTCCTCACTGCTGCTCCCACGAGCCCTTAGCTGGGCTCTGCTCTGGCCTATTTCCTCATAATTTTGTTTTTTAAATCCCAATTCATGCTGCACAAAACTCTACTGGAATGTACTCTGGAATCCTGGCAGTAATTTTCTGGCAAAATATTCCAGACTTGCTTTGATAGTGGCTCTGGCAACCACTCCCGACTGTCTATTGCCTGCTGCCACTTGGTTATTGCTGTGTCTGGGCTCTTCCCAAACAGAATCTGGGATCATGGAATGGTTTGGAATGGACCTTAAAGCTCATTCAGTTCCACCCCCTACCATGGGCAGAGACACCTTCCACTAGACCAGGTTGCTCCAAGCCGTGTCCAACCTGTAATGCTGCTTTCCCCCGATTTACGTGGATTCAGCAGCTCTCTGGGCAGTGCATCCTTCCTTCTGTAATCAGTCTCAGAGGCTTTAATAGAGAACATGATTTGCCTGGAAAAGATGTGACTGGTGATACTTCCCTTACATTGCTGACATAATTTTACGAAGTTCTGCCTGCATGTGACTTTGGATGAAGCCCCTGGAACCACCAGAAAGGGCAGAATAATTGCTGGGATTGTAGTAATACATGGAATACCAGACAGGGAAGCCTTGTGGCTGTCTTGCAGTGTCCTCTGGGTTCAGGGGCTACAATGCCACTTTGTAGGAACATTTCCCTCTCTCCCTCTGCTCGGAGGGAAAAAATAAAAATAATCTGATATTTGCTTGATTTTGCTGCTTCCCACTTTTGGCCTTGCTGCTCCCATTTTGTACACGGAGAAATTCAGCAGGTGCTGACTTTTTAATCCACTCCTCTGGTTTTCCTCTGCCAAATTTCTGTGGCTGTTTCTCATTAATATTTTCTGCAGACATGTTTTGCACCGATGCAGCTGCTTATAGAGGCCAAAAGGAGGGTGTTAAGAACCCAAAACTGGCCAAACTGGGTGTTACAACAGTGTGGCCTTCTTCCCTGAGCATCCTTCTCCCGTGTTCTAGTGGTTGTTGGGAGTTCACGGGGTGTTTTTCCCAGCCAACTCCTCTTGTCTTAGGGAAATGTCAACCTTAATGTGTTCTGACTCCTGTATGCAGTTTGCTACTGTTTCCTTTTGCTTGTAAAAGCCAATTCACCCTGTTCTTTAAATACCAAAGTATCAGTTCTGAGGCAGAGGACAGCACAGGTATGTGCTTTTAGAAGAGCTTGAGGAGTCCTGAGCCTCCTGACATTAATGAATGATTACAAGTCATGTTCCAGTCTGGCAATTCAAGCCTTCTCTTTACTTGTCTTTATTCTTTCTCTACAGTCTTTCAGAAAATGCTTTTTTTTTTTTGCCTTGGCAGGGCAGCCTCAGCTAGGGAGAAATATATTTGCGTGTCATGAAACTGGGTGGGGTTTGGGGAGTGGGCTGAACAAGGCATGAAGGATTAAAGCTCCTCTGCCTCTTAATCATGCCCTGGAAAGATCAAGAGATTCAGTTGTTGAATGGAATAGAAAACTTAGGATCTTCAAGAACCATCTTCAAGCTCTGGGAGCATTTGGACAACGCTCTCAGGCACAAGGTGGGATTAGTGGGGTGTCTGCATAGGAACAGGAGTTGGACTGGATGCTCCTGATGGGTCTCTTCCAACTCATAGTATTCCATGATTTACCTGCTGAATGCTATTCTGAGAGTGTAATTAAAGAAAAATAGAAGCAACTTGACCTCCTTTGGAGTTCTGTTCCTGGTTGGACTCATTGGGGAGCTGAGTGTTTATTCAGTTGAGTGCCATGACTACAGTTCCCAAAAGAAGAGCTTTTAGTAGTTGAATAGATACCGTTGGGAAGTTTTGGGTAGTTATCTCTAAACACTTGCTTCCATAACATATTTCCTGTGGTTTAGTTTGGACTATTTTCTTCTTAATTTCTAGTTTTTCCTGTTCTGCTTGAAACATGACTGTTAAAAAACAAAGGAAACTTTCGAAATTGCCTGTGCTCGTTCTCCCCTTCTTTAGCAACCTCATCCTTCCTCTGCTGGGTCACTGACTCCGATCTGACTTGTCTGAGCTCTTTGCTTGCCTTGCCTTACCCAGAAGATCAGATCCAGTCCTTGAAGGGGTTTATCTGACCATCCCAAGTGGCTCTTGCTCTGCCCATTTTGATTTTGACTGCAGCTTCAGGCGAGGTGATGATTCTCTTCCCTGGGATGATTTAGAGCAAGTTCTTGGTTTCTGTCCATTTCTCTGATTTTGGTGTCTCTTCTCTGGTAACTAAACATAAATCTGGGAGTTCTGGGAAGCTTCCTGGAAGAATTTTTCTCTGTAGGAATGTCAATCTCTGCGTAGCAGAGAAAGAAGAGCAAACATTGTGTTGGAAAGTGGAGTGTTTGAATGCACCTGAAATATTAACCCAGTTTTGAGTTTGTGCATATTTTAACTTCTTGTCTCTCTTCCACTAAGATTCCAATACTGAATATTCAGGTGAAAATATTCCCAGCTCTCTGTACTGTGGCAGGAACCATATTCTCCTGTACAAACTACTTCGGTGTGATCTTCACGGGTGGAGTTGGCAAAAATGGATCCACTATAGCAGTGAGTACCTTGGGCTGCCACTTCCTCCTCAGCATGGAGGTTCTTCAGCCACAGTTTGTATTTAACGTAATCCCTCCTCCATGGGAAATATTTTCCCTTCAACTCCTTGCTGGCATGGGAAAAACAAGTCAATATTGTGTATGTAAGAACTGTAGATTTAGGAGTCAAGAGTTTTCAAATTTTTGAATAAAAGTTTTGTACTTTAATATTTGTTTTTAAATTAATGAGACCCAGGCTATACAAATACACTCCTTGCTGAAGAGTTCATAGAAAAATACTGTGGAAAAATCGATTCAGAAGGAAATTTTTCAAAAAGATTCTGGGTTTGATCCTTCTAGAAGATCTATATTATTCATATTACCAATGTAAAGGAACAAGTCGAGGTGTCTGCACAAGCACCTTCTGTTGCAGTGTTCTTGCTGCCTAAAATCTGATTCTTTCTTCCCCAGCACCAGAAAGTTTCCACTACTACTCAGCTGCTGCTTGCTCAAGTTGCACCACTTTTTGTTCCTTTTACCACCAGCATTCAGAAAGATGTTTGTAATGTGATTTTATTTTTAACCCCTCAGTGCACACCACGTGAGGGGCTCTGAGGTTTCTTTGCAATGTGCACATTTTATTAACCTCATGCTTTCATCTCACCATAGGGAACAAGTGTCCTCTCACCTTTTCTCCATATTGGCTCAGTGATTGCCTTGGCTGCAATGATCTACAAGAAGTCTGCTGTGCAGCTCTTTGAGAGGCACCCCTGCCTCTACATCCTGACTTTTGGCTTTGTGTCTGCCAAGATCACAAATAAACTGGTGGTGAGTGCACTAGAACCTTCCTGAGTCTTGTTGCAGGAGAACTTTTTGTAGATTGTGGAGCTTTCTGGGTATTCCACTGAGTAACTTGCACTTGTTTGTGTCGTGAAGAGATACTCGTGCTTTGCTCTAAGTAGCCTGGAGATGCAGCAGACCCTTTTTCTGTTTGAAAGGGCAGTGGAAACCTGGAGTTGATGCTGTGGTTGCACAGGAAATGACAGGTCACCAGGAGAGCTGTTTCTCCCCCTTTCCCAGCTGTTAATTCACACTTCTGCAGTGTATTTGTGCATATGTGTGAAAAGCTGGGCTGGAACCGGGGTGGCTGGAATCCCCTTCAGATGCAAAGGGGAGGAAGGTTTGTCAGAAGGAGAAGAGGTGATGGAGCTGCTGAGGTTTGGAACACTTACTGAGGGTTTAACTTAAAGCATTTGAGGGAAATACAGCTTATAATCATTAACAGGTTTGTACAAGGGTGGAGGCATCAATGAATGAGGGTTAAATAGCTTCTGCCTCAAACACCATCCCAGTTCTGCAGGCCTCTATTGGGCTACTGTGAGCTGGGTCAGTGCTGGACTTAACTCACAGTGAAAGAGTTCAAATTCATAGGGGAAGAAGAGTTTAAGCTCACAGTGGAAGAAAAGTATTTTCTTACCGGGCCTGCTTTGGTGCTCAGTCCCATCCCAGCTGTGCTGTGCAGTGAGGATAGAGTGTGGGATGGGTTCTGTGCCTGTAGGGAGGTGGGAAGGTCACACCTGAACACCAAAAATGTTCATGAAATTGTAACCAGACAGAGATGGTGATCCTTATGGAATGGGAGAGAAAGAGGAGGAGAGAGAGGAACACCAAGTGTCCCTGGCTTTTGAAGCTCCAGCAGCTGTGAGTTTTTGTTTCTAGGCTCAACTTTAAAATTTACCAGTGTGCTTCCATTTCACTGTGTGGTTTCTGGCAGGAGGAACAGGTGGGCTGGAAAACACGTTAGGTTTTTTTTTTTCCTGTACTACATTCTCTGCTTTAATAAAAGATGTCTCTCTGCAAACCTTGCATCTTTGTAGCTGTGGAGCTCCATGGTTCAAACAATATTGTTGCTGCCACTTGAGTATTTGTTATTTTGCAGTAATGTGACTTGAACTGTATGGTCTTGGCTTTGTGTGTTCTGCAGTCACTCTGCCTTGGCTGGCACATGTTTATTTCTTAAGCTTCTCTTTTTTTTTACTGCAGGTTGCCCATATGACCAAGAGTGAGATGTACCTGTATGACACAGCATTCATAGGCCCAGCACTGCTGTTCCTTGACCAGTATTTTAACAGCTTTATTGATGAGTATATTGTCCTCTGGATTGCCCTGGTAAGTCCAGGCTCATTTTATTAATTAGCTCTGCCGCTAATTCATTGTGTTGGCTGTGCCCAGCTGAGTCCCCTGGAAGGGGATGGGACTGAGGAGGGACATCACAGGATGGATTTGAAGCTGGTACAGAGCTGAGCAGGGTCACAGTGTCCCTGGCTTGGTGTTGGGAAAGTCCTGGGCACTGTCGTTAGGGGATAGTCTGGATGAGGGGATCGAGGCACTCCCAGTCAGTTGGCAGAGGACACCAGGCTGGGTGGGATGTGGATCTGCTGGAGGGATCTGGACAGGCTGGATGCATGGCTGAGGCTAGCAGTGAGAGGGTCAACCAGGCCGAGTGCCAGGTTCTGCCCTTGGATCACAACAGTCCCATGGAATGCTCCGAGCTGGTGACAGTGGCTGGAAAGCTGGGAAAGAATCTGGGAGTGCTGGTGACAGTGGCTGGACATGAGCCCAGGTGGGCAAGAGGCCAATGGCCCCTGGGCTGTCACAGCCATGGCGTGTACAGAAGGCTCGGTGTGGTGCCCTGTGCTGGTACTGCTGGGGCACCTCCAGTCCTGGCATCAGTTCTGGGCCCCTCCTGACAAGAGATGCATTGAGGGGCAGGAGCCTGTCCAGGGAAGGGTCTGGAGCGGCTGAGGGAGCTGGGAAAGGAGCTCAGCCTGGAGAAAAGGAGGCTCAGGGGGGACCTTGTGGCTCTGCACAACTCCCTGACAGGAGGGGGCAGCCGGGGGGGGTCAGGCTCTGCTCCCAGGGAACAGGGACAGGAGGAGAGGGAACAGCCTCAGGCTGGGCCAGGGGAGGTTCAGGTTGGATATTTAAAAAAAAATTTGCTGAAGGAGTTAATCAGGCATTGGAATAAGTTGCCCATGGCAGTGACGGAGTCACCATTTGGAAGTATTAAAGAGGTGTCTGGATGTGGCACTTGGGAGCATGGGTTAAGGGTGGTTATGGTGGCTCTGGGGTGATGGTGGGACTCGATAATCCTGAAGGTCTCTTCCAACCTTGACGATAGTTTAAAATTTAAAGCACTGTAGCAAATATTCAAAGTTTAGATTAGAATATTTTTCAGATGAGTTTTGCTGCCTCGTTAGCAGGGGCTCTGTGATGGGTAGTGGAGGGCTGCTCTGGCTGTGCCTTAAGCTCTGGAATGTCTGCCATGACTCCAGCACCCATCAGGAAAAAGATCTTAAATTCAGCTCATCTGGGCTTATCAAATGCTCAAGTTTCATGTACAAAACTAGTGTTGACCGTTTAGTAAAATTGTATTGATGTGATGTGAAAAGATGTTGTGTATGTGGTTATCACCATTCAGAGTTAATGGGGCATTTCACAGTATCTCTCTAGCTGCTATAACTCTTCTCCACTCTCTGATTGTAGAATTAAGAGTCTGTCTTGTCCTGGGCTGGAAAAAAGCCCAGCATTCCCAGAAACTCTTTAGGGAGTGATGCACATCCCTGGAAGTGTCCAAGGCCGGGTTGTACAGGGCTTGGAGCAACCTGGTCCAGTGGAAGGTGTCTCTACCCGTGGCAGGGGGTAGAGCTGGATGGGTTCTAAGGTCTCTTCTGTCCCAAGCCAGTCTGTGATTCCATGGTTATTCCTGGAGTTGGAGTTTTAGCTAATGGGCCGCAGTGCTGTGGCTGTGGAGTGTGGGCTGTTACACTCTTGTGTGGCACTCGAGGAACATGTGGGTGTAACTGTGGATGATTTTTCCCTGGGCAGATCCTGTCCCTGTTCGACCTGCTCCGATACTGTGTCAGCGTGTGCAACCAGATCGCTGCCCACCTGCACATCCACGTGTTCCGCATCAAGGGCTGCCCCACGCACTCAAACCACCACTAGGGACGGCAGCTGCCGCGGGGCAACGGAGAACGAGTTGGGTTTCTACGGAATGGATGAAGACTTGTAGGAGACTAAGGCAAAAAGCAGATAAGAACAAAGTAATTTATAATAATCAATGTTGTATAACTTTTCTTCTTTGTTATCGGTAACACTCCTTAACTAGTCTCCTGCCTGAGAGAGTGAATTCCAAGTACATCCTAGTCAACTCTCCACGTAGTCAACTCTGTTGGTTCCAAGCCCGGGAAAGCATGCAGGGAGTAATGCTCTGTCTTTGTAATTACCTTGATTACAAATTAATCTCTATATGGTGAATGGATCCCCACCAATTGAAGTTTCTAATGTAGTATAATTACAGCTGCAATCTGACTTGCTTTTGATTTTAATATTTCATCATCTCTTAGTGAAATACTTGTTTAGTGTCCACTTGGAATTTATTTACTAAAGACCTGAGCTGGTAAAACCCAGAGATATCTCACTAAGTTGTGTGGCTGCAGCAGCTGCCAGGTGGGAGGCAGGCTGGGGTGGTTTTTGCTCGCGCATTGTTGACAAAGCGGTTTCATGCTGAACAGGGTCCTGCAAGCCAAGGGGTGCCCGGCATGCAAAATAGTGTGGTATCTTTGTCAATTAATTTTATTTTTTTAAATAAACATTATCTAAAAAGACAACTTATTTCTCAATTTTCTTCAGTGGAAAAGACTATAAGAAAAAAAATTTTACTGTTTACTTTTTTATGTATAAAACTTAAGCAAAATTTCCTTTCTGCTCTTAATAAATAAGAATTCTGAGAGCAACAGTTGTCTTGAGATGTGTGTGTTGCTCTCTCCTGTTTAGACTTGTGAATGAGAAACCTGCCTGTGCTTTAGAGAGTAGTTTTCCAGTGTTTTTATGTGGATTGTGTCATTCCAGGATCTCCGAGAACTTTACCTGCTATATTGTGCAGTAAGTTTGGGTTTATTTTTTCTGTCATTGTTTTAATACCATTTTAACTGTGGTGAACTGCATGAGGGACACCAAGTTAGATTAATGGAGGGTTTAATTGCACTTTAATGAAGTTCACCTGGTGCCACAGGCCCTGGCACTGAGGGGAACTTCAGCTCCTGAGCAAAGCGGCTGAAGTGCAGAGCAGGGAGTGTCTCCGAGCAGGATCTGTGGGGGAACTGCTGGGGACAGAGCTGGAATGCTGGTATCCCATGCCTGAAATCCCAGCCCTCTGACCATGGAGCATCTCTCTGAAGATGGGAAGGAATCTTCTCCTTTATGCTGGGAGCCCAGGCCAAGGCTGTGCCTGTGGACAACGGCATGGCTCCGAAGGAATCAAACACAGCTCATGTTCAGAAAAAAAAACAAACCAAAAAACCTCACACCTCAATAACAAAATCAAAACCTCCCTCAGCTCCTGGAAGCTCTGACGTGGATTTCCTGTGATACCCCAGTGATTAGAAAACCTGCTCAGGAAGTGGAGAGAAAATTCATTTCCTACAGTTTCTGGAGAGTTTTGAGACTCTTGTTCCCCCTCCCTGGGCAGTGCTCAGTGTCCAGCTGCCGTGGACTGAGATTGGGCTTCCTTGTGTCCTGGCAGGGACAGGGCTGGAGGGGACACGAAGGAAGGTGGCACTGGTTTAGTGGTTGAAGTGTTTGTGGGGGGAGACCAGGCTGGCCCTGCTGAGCTGTGCTGGGAAGTGGAGCAGAAGGAGCTGAGTCCTTCGGCTCAGCCTTGGCACAGGGATGTGCCCAGTCTCGTGCCTTCTGTGCTTGGTTCCTTCCCACAGAGTGGCACTGTGCCAGCAAGTGAGCTGGAGGTCATGTGTCAGCCTGGGGGCACTGGGGGAATCAGGAACGTGCTCAGGATGGGGAGGAGACTCTTGTAAGGCTTCCCCACTCCACCCTTGTGCTCCCACTTGGAATCTTGTGAGCAGCAGCTTTATGGCAAGCGCAGCTGAGGGTTCTTTGGGCACCTGGCCCCGTGTTGGGGGTCTCCTCAGGGTCCCTGCCAGGCTGGAGCCAGAGAGGGGATTTGGTTCCTGCATCCTGACACACCTGGGGCAGCTCCCGAGTGTCCTGGAGCTCTGCTCCAAGTGCTGTGGTACCAGGAGCATCTCCATGTGTGAGGTGACAGCTCTAGAATGACATTTTTAGATATAAGTGGTATGAATTCAGGGAACTCATTATTTGAGTTTTAACTGCAATGAGCTAGGGAAAGGGTTGATCTGGACAATGCAGCCTCTGCTACTGCTCTTCAAGGTGAAAGTCGGCTAGGGAGGAGCCTGGAAAGGTTTGAAAGTACCCTTTACAAACCATGTGTTTCCTTTCGTCAGCACAAAGTGGGTGCAAAACTGTTGCTTGGAAAGTCCCTCCCTGGAGTGTGAGTGGTTTCCTCGAATCAGAATCAGTCTGGTGGTTCATCAAGTTCAACCTTTGACCAAACCCCTCTGTGCCCACTTACCCATGTAAACAAGGAGATTCCTGCTCTCAGTCCTCGGGGGTTCAAGATCAGGCTGCTCCAAATGATTTGTTACTAATACTTGAGACTGGAGAAGAACTGTGTAGGACCAGACTTCTATGTGCAGAACTAAAGCCTGTTGCTGTTAGGAAATGCAATAGGACACCTTTTCCTGGGCTTTTCAGTCCCTGGAAGCTTGGATGCCCCCAGCCAAGAAAAAATTCCATTTTTCTGCTCATGCAGTGTCAGTATTCTCAGGAATAGTCACTGCCAGCAATCCAAGCCCTCTAAAGTGCTGCTATGGCTCTGGATATGGTGACAGATAATGTAATGAATGACCTTCCCACCTGCCATGTTTATGGCCATGGGTCACATCAGATGTGCTTGTGGGGCTGAGAAGGGGAGCAGGGGATTTGTGGGCTTAGCCTGATCTTGTGATGGGCCCTTTCTGTTGTGTCCAGAAGACACTCAGGAGGGAGAACTTCTGCAGCAGCAGCACCTGGGACTGACAACATGCTGTGCTAAAAGAAAACCAGTTCTGCTCTGCAGGTTTTCTTCTCAGTTTGTAAAGAGAAACTGGAAATTTCCACTGGGTGTTGTGTTGGCTCTTTAAGAGCTGCTGGAGGAGTTCCCTTGCTCTGATAAGGGGTTTAACACAGGAAAGGGGCAGGTCAGGACACCTCAGGGCCTCTTTCTGTGTCACCCAAGCATCAGCTTTGTTTAAAAGCAGTATTTTCCTTCTCTTCCCATTCTACCCAGCTCGTCCCAGGTACCTCCCGTGGTGCTGTGGCCCAGCTGTGAGTGTGGAATGGAGCTGCAGAGGAGTTTAATCATTTCCAGAGTGTGAGGACTGCAGCAGTTCAGAGGTTGTGGCCCGGTGGGCCAGGAGTGGGGTGGGAGCAGGGGCTGTACCTGCCCTGGAGTAGTGGGAAGCACTGGGCTGTCACCCCCGTGCTGGCTTCAGCAGGGTGAGCCCTCCCAGGACTGCTTGCTGGCACTGAGGCTGCTGGCAGAGGGTGAGACATGCCAGAGCATGAAACTTATCTTCCCCAGGGCAGCTGCATAGCAGGGATTGAGTCCCAAATCGGCAGCGGGGCTGAGCTGCCTGCCGGCTGGGCCCAGAGCTCTGGATGGTGTGAGTTGGCCAGTGCTCTACTGGGAACTATGTTAACAATTTAGCAGAATAAATGAGCTCTTTCCAGTTCAGGGAAACATTTCTTGGCATTGTTTTATTTACTGTTGTAGGCTTGGATCAAGTGTTGGGCAAATCTTGAGCAGGAAGAAGGATTTAAAAATACGCTGTGGGTTGTGCTGATGTGCTGCAATGTGACCCTGCTCCCAGCAGCCCCAGCTGAGCCTTCCCAGCGTGTCCCCAGCAAACAGTCTGTCCACCCTTTGGACATTAAAGGGAGGGTGTTAAAGCCAGAACTTAACAAATGCCTATAAAAAACCAGCAGAGTGACTTTATGCAAAAGGAGACAGTGATAAGGCAAGGAGGAATGGATTTAAACTAAAATAGGAGATTTTTTGATGGGACGTTGGGAAGAAATTCTTCCCTGTGAGGGTGGGGAGGCCCTGGGAGTGTCCAAGGCCAGGCTGGATGGGGCTTGGAGCAGCCATGGCAGGGGGTGGCACTGGGTGATCAGTAACATCCTCTCCAACTCAAACCGTTCTGGGATTTGATGATTCTAAGGCAGCTCCAGCCCTTCTGCTGCTGGAGGTCACCCTAGCCTGGCAGTTGGAGCACTTACTGCATTTGAAAATTTATTTATTTTTTAATTAAAGGATGCGTTTTTGTGTATCTGTCTTCAGCAGCTGAGGAATAACTTCCTGTCAGTTTTTTCTCCAGCAGGAATTAAGCAATCACACAGTCCAGTCCCTTGAGTGATTTGTAATTGTTTCCAAAAGAACTACTCTCAAAACAATGACCAGTTCCCAGTTTCTAAATGAGATGGTGTTTGAGTTCACAACCAAAAGGTGTGGCATCCCCTCATGACATAATGAACAAGCAGGAGAAGCGTGAGGCAAGTGATCATTTCCAAAGGGATTATTCCTGATAGGTGCCCTTGATTTTCCACACCATTTTCTGCTGTCAATTGAACTTTGAAAAATAAATATCATTAAAAAAAACCCAGAAAAATACCACTAACCTTTACTCTCCTGTAGTTAACCCTGTACCACTCTCTCTACCCATGAGAGGGAACTTGTGGAGACAGAGAAGACACCCCCAGTGCCAAAAATCCCCTTTTTTCCTCACCCTGTTCCCCCTCTGCGGGAGCCCCCCTGTGAGGGAAGGAGCCTGAGAGGCATTCCCCAAGTTAGGAAGACACCAGAGGCTTCTCTCACAGGATACTCTGTTCTCTTATGCTAATGTACCACAGTTCTGCTTCCCCAGTCGGTCTACTGTCACTTGTCACTCAGTCGCTCCCTCCCTGTTCCCCCATTTGCTCTCATACCCTCACCCTGCCTCTGCACTGCCCCCTGCCCCCAAACCATTGGCCCCTGATGCTCTCTCTGCCCCTACCACCCCATACTTAAACCTGGACCCTTCCCATGAGGCTTGTCTTTGTCCGTGGACTTGTTCTTGTGCGTGGCTGGAATAAACATCTCTGTGGACCCCAAACAAAGACCCTTCCTGCCTCTTTGCCATCTACTCCTATTAGCAGCTATCCTGGCATGCTACACCCCTCCAAACACATGTGGGGGCCGAACAACAAGTCAAGGATTTTCTTTCAGCAGGGCTGGAGACGTTCACTGCTGTTTGTGCCCTGTGCCCAGGTGTGTTTCTGTCACATTTGTGTCTGACTGCATGAAATGTTCGACAATAAATGTCCTTTATCTCTCTCGTTTGGGTGGATGTTCCCCAGCTCTGAGAGTAAGAACCAACTGGCAGCCTGCTGGATTTCAGTGCTTGTGCAAAATCCCCTGCTGGGGCTTCCAGTACCACTGCAAAAGTTGTGTTAAACTGGATTTGGAGCCACTAAGGTGGTCAGAGGGATGGAGCAGCTCTGCTGTGAGGAAAGGCTAAGAATTGGTGTTCAGTCTGGAGAAAAGAAGATTGGAGGTGACCTAATTGTGTCCTTTCAGTACCTGAAGGAACCACAAGGAGGATGGAGAGAGACTGTGGAGAGACTGTGGCCTGGAGTGACAGAACAAGGAGGAATGGATGCCCCTGGCAGAGGGTAGGGTTAGATGGGATATTGGGGAGAAATTCTTCCCTGTGAGGGTGGAGAGGCCCTGGAACACCAGAGACGCTGTGGCTGCCCCTGGATCCCTGGAAGTGTCCAAGGCCAGGTTGGATGGGGCTTGGAGCAACCTGGAATGGTGCAAGGTGTCCCTGCTGTGGCAGGGGGTGGAACTGGGTGATCGTGATGATCCCTTCCAAACCAAACCACTCTGAGATTCCATGATTCCAGGATATTTTTGATCTTCTGATGCCTGGTGGGTGACAAGCATCACTCACCTGGCATCACCTGGTGGGTGACACTTGACATCACCAATGTGACAACCTGGCTGTAAGATCCCAGAGAGGAGAATGAAGCTCTGCCTTCATCCCCAGCCTTTGCTGAGAGAAGTACCTGGCTCAGGTTTCTCTGGGATGGGACCAGTCAGATCTGCAGCCCCAGCTCTGCTTCCCTGCTGCAATATTTATTTCCTGGGTGAGTGCAGTTGGAAAGGACGACAACCATCATTTAGCTTTAATCTGCTGCTGGCATCACATTTCAGAGAGGAATTGCGAGGTTTTAAGAGAAGTTGGCACCAAGACCAGAGTCGAGGAGGATGGTGACATGTTTTACTCTGGGATAGAACAAATCCTTCCTCCCTCCCTGAAGCTGTTGATCAGCTGTTTCCCCCTTGGCTCCCCACAGCCACGTGGCCTTCACAGTTTGCTCCAGCACAAATAAATAACCTGCTGGAAATGAGTATTTTTGTTTCCTTAGAAAGCCAAACTTGGCTCTACGTGGCACCAGTGATGCAGCAGCTGCGAGAGAGGAAACCACTAAACCTCCCCCAGCTGCTCCTGCTGGTGTTTAACAATGGCTCAATAAAACAATATAAAACAGTTGTTACTAACAAAACCTCAGGAATTGTTCAATGGGATGTTCCTTATTTGCAAACCCCTGGTTTGTTTTAATGACAAGTAACACTATTTCCTACTCATCTCTTTTTTCCCCCCTTCTAGTAATTACTCTAAACCCCTGTTGTCCTGCAGCCATCCCAGGCTGCCCTCCCTCTGTGTGAGGTGCTGGGGGGACAAGGACTGTGCAGGGCCGAGCACTGGGAGTCACAGTCTGTCCCTGGAGCAACCATGGTTGGGAAAGAAATCCCAGCCTGGTGCTAGTTCCATGCGAAGAGTTTTCCAGTGCAATGATGCCCTGAGGAAGAGAGGGTAGGACTGGTGCTTGGCGCTGCCCAGGCAGCTCAGGAGTCCCAGGTGGGCAGCAACAGAGTCCAGTGTGGTGCTGCTGGCTGGGGTGTGTCAATCCCAGTCCTGCTCCTCTGCTCCAGGCTGGACTTCAAGAGTCCCTTCGGTGCTTCTTTTGTTCATGGTACTCTGTTATTTTCTGCTGGAAATATGCTGTGGAGGAGAAAAGGTCATGGGTGAGGTGGTGGTGTTTGGAATGGGGGATACAGGGCTGCACAGGCCAAGTCCTAGGAAGTGTTTGTGCCCCAAACCATGCTGGGTGATGGACACCTGCACCCAGAGAGGACCCGGGGGAAATGTGGAAATGAAGTGTCCAAGGCCAGGTTGGACGGGGCTTGGAGCAACCTGGGCTAGTGGAAGGTGTCCCTGCCCATGGCAGGTGGAACGAGATATCCTTTAAAGGTCTCTCCAGCCCAATTTGTTGGAATTCTGGGATTCTATAAGTCTATGAAATGGGGGTGGTTGCAATGCCACCCATCCTTCTCACCCAAAATAGGTTTTATAATGCTGGGTTAGCCAAAGGTTTTAACCCATGTGTTCACTCCTGTTCAGTTTTGTGTTTCCCACCAGCAAGGAAGGGAGAAAACAGCAGACCCAGCAAAAAGCCAGAATGGTGATGTAGACTGGGAATACAGTGAGGAAACAGGGATTGTGCCATCCCTCTCTCCCTCTCCAGGTCCAGGTTTGCCCTATAAGGTCTTGCATGGGGGCAGAGAAGCAGCACCTGAAACAATGCCAGCCAGGAGCCCCCTGGGTCGGGTGGCAGATCCCAGCCCAGGATGTCTCCATCCACCAGTACAGTTTTTGGGTGATTTCCTCCCCCTTCACTGCCCATTTATCCTCGTCCCAGGCTGGGAGGAGGCTCAGCTCTCCCCCATGCCCTGTAAATCCCCGGGGAGAGGGAAGGACCAGCCCTGCTGCCATGGAGCTGGGCGCTGAGCTGAGTCAGGCTCCTGGCAGCTGCTGCTGCGCCCAAGCCAAATGTTTGTTCTGCTGCTGCTTGTTGGCCTCACCACAGAGCTCCCAGTGAGCCGGCGCTGGCTCCAGGTGAGTGACAAGATCTAGAATGAATCACAGAATCCAGAATCCCACACTGGTTTGAGTTGGAAGGGACGTTAAAGCTCATCCAGTTCCAAACTCTGTCCTGGGTAAGGACACCTTCCACTAGACCAGGTTGCTCCTAACCCAGTGTTGCTCCAATGTGGCCTTAGACACTTCCAGGGATGGGGAGTCACAATGAGGATTTTTTTTTTTGCTTGACAAGGATGCAGAAATGAGGCATTGAGAGCATACAGGATCTGCTCATTGTCCTGAGCACCCTCAGCTTGGGCTGTATCCCATCCCTCACCAGGCATGAGGTCTCTCTGCCCTAAACCAACTAGCCCATGGTTCCAAAGAGCTCACCTGACTGGAGAGGGGAGGAGAAATGGGACCATTACCTTCCTGTGGGATCCTGCTCTTCTCCGCTTCCTCAATAAATAGGGAAAACATGTTTGTCTTCACAAACTTTTTCACGAATCTGCGGCAGCTCTTGGAGGTGATGGCCTTGCAGAAGGCTCGTTCCTGGAAGCTGCCAGAGCCACTCCTGCCCCACTTGATGTAGGAGGCATAGTGCCCGACCAGGCGCACAAAGAAGTGCACAAAGGCTTCGGACACCAGGGCGTTCACCTGCTCCGAGGCTGCAAGGGGACACAGAGCACAGGAGGTGAGGATGGCACCTCTGAATACAGACAGGCTGGGCTTATTTTAACCTGGTCTGTGTTCGCATCCCAAGGCATTACTTGCTTAGAGCCTCCCTCTGCCAATAATCAAAGAGCAGACTAATTTTGCTGAAGGAGCCCTGGCTGTGTTGCTTTCCAGGGTGGCAGCATCTTAATGTTCTAAATAGTAGCAAAAATCCATTTTTCTAGCAGAATTATCTCTTCCTGCTCTCGTGTTTCAAAGGACAGAGGGAAAGCCAGGGGATTACCCCTGCAAATTGGGGGAAGAACATCCCAGACCAGGTCCCTTTGGGAAAATCCCTTGGCTGAGGTCTCTAGCCATGGAGAGGACAGATCAGGGCTGTTTTACCATGACAGACATTCTTACTGTGCACATTGTTGTTGTTGTTGTGCCTGTTCAGAGATATCAGCATCTCGTTCTGCAGCTTCCCAGGCAGGATCTCCTCCTCATCACCCACCTGGAAGGCAATGGGGCTGTAAAGCACCAGAGGGAACCTTGCTCAGGGGGGCATGGGCTGGTGCAGCCTGTCAGGGGAGCTTTCAAAGCTCATTAATTAATTATCATCATAATGTCCTGCAGAGATGTGGCTGTGGGATATCTCGTGCATGGACCCCACTGTTCTGGCTCAAAAGCCAGGTGCAGTGGCTGCAGACATTCCCACATGGGACATTTCCCCTGGGTAGCACTGAGATGGCTCTGCCCCCAAAATCATACAACCACAAAAACCCAGATGGGTTTTGGTTGGAAGGGACCTTAAAGCTGATCCCACCCCCTGCCATGGCAGGGACACCTCCCACTATCCCAGGCGGCTCCAAGCCCCAGTGTCCAGCCTGGCCTTGGACACTGCCAGGGATCCAGGGGCAGCCACAGCTTCTCTGGGCACCCTGTGCCAGGGCCTCCCCACCCTCCCAGGGAACAATTCCATCCCAAAATCTCATCTAACCCTGGCACCTGGCAGTTTGAAGCCATTTAAAAATGTGGAAGTGGCCGGGTAGCTGGCACCAAAGGAGAAAAGGCCCTTCCTGGGGTTACCTAGGCCACCCCCAGGCCCACACCCACACAGGGAGGACCTACCGCCCGGATGATCTTCCCTTCACAGAGATCAACTATCAGAGCCTGAAAGAGAGCAGGGAGTGACCAGGTTTAGCCCTGCCAAAGCATCTGGCCTTCCTCCCACCCATTTAGGGATGCGACTGGTGTGTCACCAGCTCGTGAGGGTGGTAGGAGAGGGATCAGCCTCTCTCTGCTGGAGGAACCTGGGCAGGGGACCAGGACATTCCCCACAAGGACAGTTTATGCTGCAGGTTTGGTGGCTTGTCCCCACGCAGCTTTCCTCTGCTTCAAGGCTGGGATGTTCCCAGCAGCAGCTCCTGGAGCCGCAGGGTCAGGGCAGCTCCCAGGGGAGTGTGCAGGTATTGCCCCAGGTGCCAGCAGGAGGGGACACAGAGGATGCCCTAATTTCCAGCCTCCCTGGATGGGAAAAGGGCACAACCAGAGCCTCCAGCCCTGGAGCCAAGCCAGACCTGGGGACACGGATTAACCAATGGCTCCACCCAGCTGCCCTCCCCTCCAGAAGAAATACCTCCTCCATTGGCTGCTCCAGGACCCGCTCCAGGTGCCGCATCTGGATGCCGACCATGAAGGGTGTGGGGCAGCACACGGTGTCCAGCAGGCACTCGGGGACCACGGGGATGTAGGTGTGAGCCCAGGTGAAGGGGTACAGGAGAGCAGCCACGGCATGGATACACTGAGACAAGACACTGCAGGACAGGGAGCCAGCGGTGATATCATGGTGGGGAGGAAGGAACATCCCACCGTGAGCTCTGCTGTGTCCTGTGCCACTTCAAGGGCATTTTTATAGGCATTTTTATAATAAAGAGATTAGGACTCACCTCAGCTCCTCAGCCAGGAAAATGAGCCGTCGCTCCAACACGGCAGAGGCAAAGATGTGCAGGATGAGGTGAGGGCTGAGTCGCTGGAGCAGAGCCTGGAACTCCACGTGTTCCAGGTGGGCATCCACAGGCCGTGTGAGCTCGATGAGCTGCCAAAGAAGAGCCATGGAACCCCAGCTTAGGAGGGACAATGCTCCCCCCATCCTGCCCTGGCTCCCTGAGAAGGCGATTTGGAAGCAATTAATGACCCAGAGTTTGCAGCATCTGCACCGTGTCCACGTGCAAGGGACAAACCCCATCTCATCCTGCCAGGAGATTCAGCCTGTGCAGTGCTGAGGACTCATGGAAGCCATCAGTGATGTGCCCTGGGGGGCTCTTTATTTGGGCACTGGATTTTTAACCCAAATGCCTCATTTCTCCAGTGCTCCCGAGTCCCTGGCAGGTGGCAGGGACATGTCCCATCTCAGTGTCCCACAGGTCATCTGTGAGCTGCCAGGAAAGGGAGGAGTGGGGAGGGCATGACTTCTGCTACAAATGCCACAAAACCTTCCTCTAAAGCCTCTCTGGCAGGGTCAACCTGGCAATTCCTGGCTAGGATGTCCCAAAAGTGAGTGATCTAATAGATATTTGCAGGTGCACTGGCTACTCAGCTGCCTTTGCCTACTTTGACAAGTCTCCCAATCCCATCAGTGGGAGCCGGACACAGCAAGTGTCTCCCTGTGGCAGCCAGACACAGCGAGTACCTGAAGGGTTAACAGGCCTGTGCAGCTCATGACACAGTCCTGGCCCCTCTCCCCATCCTTCAGGGGGGAAATCCCCTTCTCCATGTGCCTTTCCACCAAAGCAGCATCTTCCCAGCCAGCAACATCAGGCTTGGCTGGGCTCCACAATCCCTTTCCAGCATAAATCCTGCCTCATCCCCAGCTCTCAGCCCATGCAGTACCCAGGATTCATTTCCCCTCCTTTCCTGGTCTCAGTCCTTCTTGCCTTGCTCCAGCCCCTGCCAGGAGCCCCAGGGCACAGCTCTTTCGAAGAACATCCTCACTCCTCCTCCCTCCGGCAGCCCAGACCATGCTCCCAACCACTGCCCTGGGCCAGAACATTGAGCAACCTGCAAAGCATTGCACAAGCTCCCTGGATGAAGAAATCGCTTGGATCACCAGCTGCTAAATTGCTCTAGAGAGGAGGGATCCTGCTCTCAGGCCCTCCCCGACAGAGCTCATACATTGGATGCTCAGCATTAAGGATATTTTGCTCAGTGCCAGAGTGGATCTTCCCCATTTTTCCAGCTCACCTTTGCCACAAGAGAAAGAAAAAGCAAATTAAAAGGCTGTGCCCATATGAGTCTGGGCCATGCGTGGGTGCGATGAGATCTTCTCATCCCTGCCCGGATCAGATCTTTTCTCCACAGGGAAAGACTGTGCTTGCCACACACCTGCAGCTGCCTTGGGGGCTAAACCAGGCAGGAATCAAGGCTGGGAGCTGAGCACAGTGGTATGGAGAAGAGCAGGATCATGGAACCATGGAATCATCAGGGCTCAAAAAGCCCTCTAAGATCATCAACTCCATATTCACCACGAACCCCATCCCCAAGTGCCACATCCACGCATTTTTTGAACACTTATAGGGATGGTGATTCTACCACTGCACTGGGCAGGCTGTGCCAGTGCCCGACCACCTCTTTTGGGAAGAAATTTGCAGCCCATGACAGTCCTAGCATCACTGCACTCCCCAGTGCTGGCTCAGGAGCAGGAGGACCTCCCAGCCCCTGGCACACCTCTTGTCCTGGCTCTGGCATCAGGGTGGTGCAAGTCCCAGCACAATGTCTGGAGAGGATTTTGTGTGGCAGTTCCAGCTCCAGGCTGGGGGAGCTGCAGAGGATGCAAAGATGGGGCAGCACAGCTGCCTCCTGGATCAGGAGGGAGGTAACACCCATATTCCCAAGGGATAAGGCCCCTGGCAGCCTGACCCATCCTGCCCTGCTCTGGTGAGCTCCCCTGGGTGCTGCAGGTGTGGAGGATGCTCCCACACACAGCCCGGGCTCCTCATGTTGCAGCAGTCCAGGAGGTGCCCCCAAGTTCCCCACCAACCTCTGTGCCCGACTCGGGGATGAAGCTTTTGATGGTGACAGTTTTCCCTGGAGCTGGGAAGGGCGATTCCCGAAGGCCCTGCATGAAGGGGTAGATCACTGCCATGGAGATCTGGCGCCTCTTCTCCACCTCATCCAGGATCTGGGGGAGAAGGAAGTGAACCAGGAATGCTCATCAGACAAAGGAGCAGTTGCCAGGGCCACCACTGGGCCAGACAGGGCCACCACAGGGCCAGAGCCACCACGTCCCTACCTTGGAGAAGAGCCCGAAGCAGCCCAGGCAGCTGATGATGCAGAAAACCTCAGGGAGCCGGACACCACGCCCAGATGGCTGGAAGAGTGTGGGAAAAGGATTTGAGCATCTCCCAGCCCCTTGCACCAGCTCCACACTCTCTGAAGGGATCTTCATTTATTCCCCTCAAATTCCCAGTCACTCACTGGGGGATTTTCAGAGCTGGGGCCAAGGCCAAGGATGCAGGTGATGCTGGAAAAGCACAGGGTGCCCAGAGAAGGGTGCCTAAGCTGTTAATTATTTTGGTGCAAAGTCCTTTGGCATATTCCCAAACTCTCCTTCCACCCAGACACATTCTCCAAGACATCCTGCCCCACCATCCTTGGGGTTCATCCTTACTCCTGCTACAACAGGGGCCATTGGGATGAGTTCTCTGGCTTTTTTCCCCCTTTCCAACTGGACTGTCCTGGGTCTGTTTGCTCTCTGCATCATCAGCCCTCCAGACATCCAGTTCCAACAGCCTGAGCTCAGCCCTGGATGCTGAAATGGGGAGGTTCACCAGGATGAAGGGGTGGTGGGATCCAGCCAGTCCCCAGGCTGTGGCACAGGGATGTCTTCCTGAATTTATGTCCCTGTTTAAAGCAGCAGCCAGGGAAGACCATCACAAATCAGAGCCCCTGCGCTGGTCAAACCCATGAGTTGAGAAGCAGCCACTGCTCAGATGTGGTTTTTTGGGGGTGGAGCTGAGGGCTCCCAGCTCCTTGGCACCTGGATGGCTGCATTCACATCCCCATCCTGATCCCAAGTGGGATTTGCAGCCATCCTGACCACTGCAGAGAAGGGAAAGGAGCCAGGGAAGCTGTGGAAATCAGTGGGGAAACATAGAACCATTAAGTTTGGAAAAGCCCTCCAAGATCTCCAAGTCCAATAGTCAGCCCAACACCACCGCATTCACCCCTAAACTGTGTCCCTAAGTGCCACATCCACGTGTTTTGTGAACACTCATTGTTTCCTCCATCCAGCATCCAGCTGACGCCTCAGCTCAGAGCTCCAAGAAGCCCTTTGGGCAACCTCCTGCTGCTTGTCATCTCTTTGGTCAGGGGCAGTGGCTTTCTGAGGCACGTCCCCGAGAGCTGAACTCCAGGCATGGCAGGAGGTGCCGTGTCCCACCTTGGGGAGGGGGTGACACCCCTGATGGCTGTGGGGTGGGGAGGGCTCACCAGCAGCCGCCTGCAGTAGCCAATCTTCCTGCTGCCATCCACGTTGGTCAGGACAAAAGAAAAAGTTTCACTGCAAGGAGAGAAAACACATGGGGCTGGGCTGGGCTGGGCTAGGCTGGGCTGGGCTGGGCTGGGCTGGGAAGGGATGGGATGG
>VZRF01008745.1:267794-393580 GCA_013396875.1 Vireo altiloquus
ATGGGATCCATGGGATGGGATGGGATGGGATGGGATGGGATGGGATGGGATGGGATGGGATGGGATGGGATGGGTCCTTCCAGCCCTCGGGAGTCCAACAGGGGTGGGGGCCCCAGCCCAGACCCTGCAGTGGGGCAGGTACCTGGTGAACTCAGTGATAGGGGCCCAGTTGTTGCCGTCAGGGAAGCAGAAGAGAGGGATGGCTTGCAGGAGACGTTCCTCCTCCTCCTTCTGGCCCTTCAGCAAGTTCTCGCGCTGGAAGGAAGCGATGCCAAGAGTTAGGGAGATGGAGAGTTCCCATCGCCCCCAGGGATGGGGTGAGATGGGGTCTGTCCCAAAGCGACCCCCAACTCAGAATGATGCAGAAGGAGTGTGCACATGTCTCTACTAGCATCTCCCAAAAATCCAGATTTTGACTTTCACCCCATGGACAGTGAGGCAAAGCAGAGGCATCCTCTGCAAAACTGGGATCTCCTCCTGTGCCACCTCCCTGAGGTGTGATTTCCCCACTGTGGTCTCCTCTTCTGGGACAGGAGGCCAGGGACAACCCCTGAGAGTTTCCTTCTGGGGTTTGTGGCCCTGGGCTGGGATCATGGGGAGGGACAGATGGTCCCAGCAACCCCAACCCGGGGCAGGCAAAGCCCTGGGGTCTGGGGCTGTGACTCAAGGGCATGGGACACTTTTGTCTTCTCATTCCATGGCTCTAGTGATGGGGAAGGAACAACATCCCCTTCTCCTCTAAATGTGGAAAACTGATCTTATGAGAAACACGGCACTAGATACCTTTGGGAACTGGTAGGTTATCTTGGGTTCATAATGTCCATCTGGCATCTTCTTCAGCGACACCACCACCAGGTACTCGAAGAAGAACTGCCCAGCAGAGTAGAAGACCGAGCTCCTCTCCCCTGGCTTCCCCTGTGGCACCTGTGAGGGGATGTTTTCTGCAGCAGAGGCCCCATCTTTTCCTTCTGAAGCCAAAAAAACCCAAAAAAATCAGATCAGAGTGCATTGAAAGGTGTGAGGTGTCCTGAGGGCAAGAGAAGAGTTGCAGAGTTACACGTGAACTGGTTAAAGTGGCTGGAGGGAAACAGGTCCTGGTGCCCAGGACTTTTGGTCTCCAAAAATGAACAAGTGGGGACATGAAAAGGAAAGAGAATGGCTTTTATGAGTATTTTTTGGAAAATCCTAAGACAACCCCAGCCCTCATTTGCCCCAGTCCAGTGAGGGCAGAGGGATGCCCAGAATGAAGCAGGAGTGTGGAATGAGGGAGAGCATTAAGACTCTGCATTAAACATCTACAGGGAGGTGTGGGAATGTGTTTATAGCAGTTAATTTTATTCCTTTAGGGGAAGTAAACAGCAAACAAAGAGCCCAGATCTTGTTCGAGCACCTCCAAAAGCTCCAGTCAGATGAATCCCAACCTCTCCCTGCCAAATGTCCTGGGAACTGCTGGTTGCAAATGAGCTACTTGAGGGTTTTCCCTAAACCACAGCAGTTCCTTGAGATTACACCCCAGTTCTTGCTGGGCCGGTTGGGGAGAGCAACTGGGAAGCGTCAGCTGTCACACCCTGAACAAGCAGGAATAGGAGGGAAAAGAGCTCCATCCAGCACCTCCAAGGGCCTTGGGATCACCCCAGTGGGACAGTGAGATCCAAAGGCTGGAAAGGAGTTAAATGCCAGAGAGAGATTGCAGCCAGGCCATGCCACAGCTCTTCCCTCTCCCAGAGGCCACTTTATCCCTTGTCCTTGGCACAGAAACTGTCCCATCTCTGATTATGGTGGGGAGCTGGAGCAGAAAGGTTGAGCTGCTCTTTTAGGAATAGCAAGGAAAATAAATACGTGGCCGGATGAAATAATTGGCTCTTGCAGTTTGTCCCCAGATCCCAGAGTTTGTCCCTGGGCTCTTCTGGTTGTGCCACAGCTGGTTAGGGCAAGGCATGGCCGTGATCAGCTACTCCCATTATCCTTCTCCATGTATGGCATCCTCCTCCAAAAGCAGTGCTGGTGGACACCCTGCCCACATGTCCCTTCATCTCCAGAGCTACCTCCTTTAGTCTGGAAATACCTCTCCAGCCTTTGTTCCAGGTCACTGGGAGCTGATGGGAACGGAAGGCTCATAGGAGGAGATGACTCTCATGGTCCCATCATAAGACGTTCCTCCCCAGGGACCAGAAATGCCTTTCCCAGCTCGGGGTGGGGAGATGCTCAAAGCCACCCCTGAGTGCACCCTGGCGCTGCTCGACCTCCATGTGCAAAGTCCTTCCTCTTTGGCAAGGTGAAATTCATCCCAAAGAGATCCCTTTGCAGCAGGGAAAACCTGGGAGGATGAGGATGAGACCTGGCTGAGAACACCTCTGGTTTGTCCTCGCTGGGGATCATCCTGGACCTGCCCAGTGAGGTGCTCCAGGCCAGGGAAAAGGTTGACAAGATGTGCATTGCTTCTCCTGTTCTTCCTTGGGATGCTCCAGCAATGGCTTTGGTCTAGTCCCACCTCTGAGCTAGGCAGGAGGTTGTTGTTGGGGGAACCCCAGGGAACAAGGCTGTGCCATGAGAGGGCTGCTGCTGTCCCCCATCCGCGCTGGACGCTGGCACTGGTTGTTTTCCCATCACCAGGGCAAGATGAAAGTCCAGTTAAATCCCGTCTATCCAGTCCCATCCTGCGTTTCAGAGAACACCAGATGTGCTCTCCAGAAAGGACTGGATTTGCATCTTGTCCGTGTGGTTTAAAAGCAAACAAGTCAAACCTGCTGCTCTGGAGAGCCTGGCCTTGCCAGACTATGGCTCTGCCTCGCACATGGAAGTGTGGATCCCCCGGCAGTGCCTGGTCTGGCTGCAAAGCCCTCACTGGCAGAGCCTAAATCCCTCCAAGACCACAACTCCCTGTCCCTGGGCTGGAAGATGAGCCCCAGGGATGTATGGAGTGAACTGTCAGGCAGGCTGAATGTGGAGTCAGAGATCCCCAAACCGGCAGGATTCACAGTACCTCGTCTCCCGGGAACATAAGCCAGGGTCACAAGAGCCAATGACTCTGCCTAGCCCGTGTCAGGAAGATTCGGGGAGCACCCCCAGACCCGCAGCCGTGGGAACAGCCCCTGCGAGGAGGGGAAGGAGGCTGGTGGCCAGGGGGCTCTCGCAACTCCCGGATGGAAAGTGGCTGCCGGTGACGTGGATCTTCACCCTTTCGTCCACCGGGCACGGAGAGGGCAAAGGCTGCCGCGGGCTTTTCTTATCTCCGAGGGCTGCGCTCAGCCCCGCTCTGCCTGTGGCACAACCGGTTTGTTTCCTCCCGGAAAACTCCTGGGCTCTGGTGTGCCAAAGTTTCCCGACCTGGTTTGCGGGGGAGCTCAGCTTTCCCCTGCCGCCCAGCTGCCCACCTGTCCCAGCGGAGAGGAAATGGTTTTGGCTTTATCAAACCACTTCTGCTGAGCTGGGAACATCGAGTGCACACGGAGCCAGAGCCAGACGGGGAGGGGAGCGCAGTAAGCCCCCCAAATCCACAGATTGCTCCAACCTGCTTTGTTCTGGCTTGAGATATGACAGCCAGAAAACTCCGATGATCCATTCGGTACCTCGGAAAAGCTCATAAATCCCAAAGGACCAATTTCTGCACTGCCTTCTGAAGGCTCTGCGACACCCAGCTATCTTGAGGGGCACACCGTGTCCATCGTGGCTCCCCACATGGATGCCCCCACGGATGTCCCCACGGATGTCCCAGATGCCACGCGCCGGCATGACCTGCGATGCCTTATTCAGTGGGGACGTGGGAAGGTAGGAGATCTGTGGAGCCGCCCCTGGGGCTGTGGTGGGCGCAGTTGGGAAGGGGTGGGCTCTGGGGGATAGATGGTGTGCAGCTCTCGGGATGGGCTGGATCCCCGGGACGGGCTGAACCCCCGAGAACGGAGCAAGAGATGCGGGGAATCCCGGGGCAGCCGGCCCGAGCTGAGCTCCGTGGGGGGGTGCGAACGGGCAGGGCTGGAGGGACCGAGCCGCAGCCGCTGCCGTCGGTTCCACCCGGCACAGTCCCCGCTCCGCCGGCACCCGTCGGCTCCCGCAGCCGCTGCACTGGGGATGGATCTGTCCCGACACAGAAACTGACACCGACCCTGACACCGGCACCGGCACCGGCACCTCCCGGAGCCCTCCCGCCCCTCACCTCTGCGGCCGGCGCGCCGCAGGCTCCGTCGGAAGAAGTTGCCGATGGAAGCCATGGTGGCCCCCGCGCGGAATGGCCCCGGTGCGGTCCCGGTGCGGTCCCGGTGCGGCCCCGGTGCGGCCCCGGCCCGGCGGGGAGGGCTCGGCTTCCGCCCGGCGCGCTTTCGCTTTCCCGGGGAGGAGGGACGGCACGGGGCGGAGAGGAGGAGGAGGAGCAGGGAACAGAGCAACACCTGGCACCGGCTGGGCACGGGGGACTAGTCCAGAGAGTGGGGGCACTGGGGCACGGGTGGCCCAGGAAACCGGGGAAAACGGGCATGGAGGGCCCGGGAGCATCGGGAATGAGGGGGGCAGGGAGCCGAGGATGTCAGGAGGAACTGGGGATAGAGGATCCGGGAGTACAGGACATGGGGGTAAGGGAAGAATTGGGAATGGGAGAACTGAGAGCACTGGGGAGGAGTCGGGAGCACCAGGCACGGAGGTCCTGGGAGGAACGTGGATACGGGGTTCTGGGAGCATCGGGGGTTCTGGGAGCATCGGGGACTGGGGAGGTGGGAAGACCTGGTTTCAGAAGAGCAGGAGCACCAGGTACTGGGAGCACCGGGATCTGAGAGCACGCGGGCACGAGGGTCGTGGAGGCAGCGGGAATGGGGGAGCTGGGAACACCCCGAGTAATAACACTCCGAGTTATAAGGATGCCAGGAGGAACCGGGCATGGGACATCCAAGAGAATCGGGCATGGGGACACTCGGAGCACCGGACACAGGGGGACCTGAGCATCCCCTCAGACCGGGCTGGGCATACTAGTGGGCAGCCGGCACAGGCTAGGCTGGGGCATAGGGCACGAGTGGGCACAGGATGGGAATCGGGGAAGGGACCCTGGGAACAAGGGTTTGCCCTACACCACAGGGGACAAAACACTCATTCTCCAGTGCTGCAGCATTCCCCAAACCCTGCTCCAGCCTCCTGGCCTCCTCCAAGCCCTTTTCTCCCCGGGACCCCCCCAGTGCCAGGACCGGTGCCCAGCGCAGCCCCTGCGGGGTCGGAGATGACACTGACCCCTTCCCTCCAGGGCAGAGAGATTTTGGAGTCTCTCGCTGTGCAATGTGATGGGGAGTTAGCCCATCACCCACCCCGGTGACCCCACCGTGCTTCATTCCTAGTGCCGTGGGCTGCGAGCTCGTCTTGACTCCACTCAGGAACTCCGGCCGGGTTGTGCTTTACCTCGGGCTGGCGTTTCTCCACGGGTCAGAGATTTATCCTTCCTCCGAAAGGTACCGAGAGATGCTTCATCCAGCTCTCGGGCTGGAGGCCGGCTGCCATCCGCCTTCGTTGCAGGAAGGAGGCGCAAGTGTCTCGGTGCTGCGATCCGGGGGTTTCCCTGTCCCGGGCAGGCCAGGGCTGCTCGGCTTTGCCGGATGGTATCAGTGCTCCACACACACCACAGGGAAAGTCTCTTTAAAACCAATGGGATCTTTAAAAGAAAAATCCCCCTTTCCCATTCTCAGCCTGTCCCCCAACATTTCCTTTGCTGGTTTTGGGCAGTGCTTATGCAGTAATTAAGATCTTTTCCAAGCAAAACCATTCCCTGATCCGAAAATTGAAGTCATGAATATCTTCTATCATACTAATTAAACACACAGAGGGACCTTGGGCACAGCTACCGGTTATTAGACTCCAGGTGTGATGAGCTGTGCTCAGTTCTCAGCCTCAGTGCCAGCGTGGGGCCGTTTGCAGCTGTAGAGCAGATTCCCTACACCAAATGTCCTCATCTTTTTTATTTTGCAACACCTCCTATCTCTCTCCCTTTCCCGAGTGTGGGCTGTAGCTCGAGGATGGGTTTGCAGCCGCTAGAAATGGCCTTCTCCAGCTCGCAGAGGTGGTGGATGCTTCCAAAATTCATCCCCACCGGGACACGTGCCTCTGGTTCAGACAGGATGCTGCCTCCTTATTGGGCTTATCGGGGAACTGCTGGTCAGGGAGTCATTTTTCTGGCTGATTTTGAGAGGGTGGGAAAGCATTTGTGCTTTCCGGAGGAAAGGGCAGCGTGTTTGTTTGCTCACAGGGTTTGTTCCCAGGACAAATTTCCTCTTGGCACGAAAGGAAAAGAAAAAGTTAGGGGTTTTCCCCTCAATTTTGCAGGAATACACATGCTTCCGTGGAAATTGGCGCCACCTTAGGAAAGCAGCTGCTGCTTTCAGACAGAAGAAAATCCCCCAAATTTTTTTATTTCATACTCGTAACCACATTTTTTTTTTTCTATTTTCTCCCTTTAAGGCAAGTCTCTGACTAGGATCCCGCCTGGATAACGCCGTGATTTCGCTCTGGCAGCTTCTGTGCTGGAAGAAAAGCGCCGTGTTCTAGCTACAAAAGCTCCCGCTCCCGAGGAAACACTGTCCCTTTGTGCCATCGCACAGTCTAGCAAACCTTGCGTTGCTGAGAGAGGTTGAACTTTTGAATATTCCCACTGAAAGCTCTTTTCTGCGGGATTCCGGCCGCCCACCGGGACAACAAACGGGCGCATTGTGGGATCCCGGGGGCCGCTGGCCACCGCGCGTCCCCCGCTCGCCGTCGCGCTGCTCCTCGGCCGCTGCCAAAGTCGTTTCGCTTCCCTGACCAGCCCCAGGCAGTTTTGTGTTTGGCTATTTTTCCCTCCTCGAAGCCCCGGTGCTGCTGAATACTCGCTGGAATTCGGCTTTCTGCAGGCACGGTGTGCTCTGACTGCAAATATCCCGCCCGGGAGCGGGAGGGGAGCGCTGGGAGTGTCCCCGGAGCCATCGCCCCGGGCCCGGGGTGTCCTCACCGCTGGGACCCTGCTCGCATCTCAGCTTCCTCCTCCTTCTCTCTTGGCTTGCAGCCCTCGCCTGACACCGACGCTTCTTCCCTCCTTACCCATCCCCTCGCTGGGTGCCGGAGGAGCTCAGGTGCCGTGGGAGCTGTTTCTGTTTTGCCCGTCTCATCCAGGCTGGGGTCGGGGCTTAGAAACGGAGGGTGGAGTGCAGTCGCAGCATCCCTGGCAGGGAGACCACCGAGGGAAGCCCGAGGATGGTGGGGACCCCAACGCCCTCTTTTCCAGCTTTTCCCATGTCAGGGAGTTTCTCCCACTGGATGGCGGCATTAGAACAAAGAAATCTCTCCGGGAGAGGGGACCTCGACTGGAGAGATTTTTCCCTCTGGTTTTCTGGCTCCCGGGAAGTTTGCGCTCGGGCTGAGGATGTGTAGGTTCAGTACAGTGTTTGCACCGTTCCTGCCGTTGATAGTTAGCTCTCTGCCCTGTTCCGTGCTCCATGGTCCCTCCCAGCACCCCAAAACGGGATGCCATGGAATATCCCCTGCCAGCTCCTCTTTCCCTGTGGGTGCAGAGGGACCTGCTGGGGCCTCAGCTGGGACACTCTGAGCCCTGACGAGGAGCAAAGCAGACCCAGACTGGGCAAGGAAAAGAGATGTCGTCCCTCATGGTACACCGAGCACATCCCTCATCCCCCCAAAGCCCTCCTTGTTTCAATTGCTGGGGTGTAGAGATGCCCATGTCAAAGTCACACCCCTAAAATTTGCCCATTTTTGCACAGAAAAAGATTTAGGGCCAAATTTTTGCATGGTGGTTGTAGGAAAGTCTCCAAGACTCCCAGGGACTGGAAAACAAAGTAAATGTGGCCACTTTTCCTTGCGCCTCATGGTTTTAACCCCAAATATTTCAATCCACATTTGAGATTTCACAAACGTGATGTTGGCCAGAGGGGCCTGGGCAGTTCTGGGTGGACAGGGAAGGTCCATACTGGGCTGCAGCCTCTTTGCAAATACAGTGCAGGGCAAGTGCTATGAGGCTGTTTTCTGGCCAGGGGACATCTCAGCTTACAGGCTCCCAGCTGGGCTGGCATTGGGCAAGCACAAATCACAGAATCACAGGAACCCCTGAGCTGTGCCCCTGGGAGGCACCCTCAGGGATCATCCAGCCCCACTCCCAGCCCTGCACACACACCCCAACAATCCCATCCTGGGCATCCCTGGCAGCACTGCCCAAACACTCCTGGAGCTCTGGGAGCCTGGGGGCCGTGCCCATTCCCTGGGGAGCCTGGGCAGTGCCCAGCACCCTCTGGGGGAAGAACCTTTCCCTGATCTCCAGCCTGACCCTGCCCTGACACAGCTTCATGCTGGTTTTGCTGAATCCTTTTCCCTGCACTCTGAGGGCAGTTCCATACAGCATCACAGGTGGGAGCCATCCCACAATGCCAATAAGCAGGAAGATTATTTTAAATATCAGTCTATGTTGCTGCTGCACTTGACCTTGGCAGCTTTTTATTTTGTAATAACTCCACAAGGAGCGGGAGCTCCGCTACACTGACAGTGTCCTTCTGACAAGCAACTTGTTCTGTTCTCCCTGATACAAACAGGAGGGACCTTCTGTGGCCAACACAAATCTTTTTTGAGAACTCAGTGACAGGAGCTCTAAGCCTGAAATAAATCAGGGTGTTCACTCAAACAGCATGGATGGAAGAACAGCAGCAATCGGGGTTTCAGTCCCACATTCCTCTGGAACTTTGATGGAATTCTGTTCTGGATGAAGATGTTTCCTCTGTGGCATTCTCAACACAGACAGCTGCATCCAAACTACAAAATGGCCTGGAAAGGGTCAAGCCACAGAACTCTCAGGTGTAGCCTGGGATCTTCCCTAGGGCCTCCTGTAATGACCCAATGATTTATCTTGGATTAAAATGCTATCTCCAGGATATTTTGTCCTTGGGAAGGTGTTTCAGGGGTCAAACTCCTGCAGGATGCAGGGCCCGTGGTGATTTTCCGTTGGGATACACCTGGTTGGGGCTCCCAGGTACTTGATGCCCCTTTTCCTGCTCGGTTCCAAGGGCTTCTCCCTTCTCTTTGTCTCACAGGCTGAATGAGCCCTCAGCTGAGCTTGGGAAACTCGTGACGTGTCTGGAAGCTCCGGGGTCCCACCTCCTGGCATTCCTGTGGGAAGCCCAGTGCTGGGGTGCTGGGCACTCCAGGCCTCTGGGGCCACTGTGGAGGGAGGGGCAGGGTGATGGTGCTGGAGGTCATGGTGACTTGTCCTGAGGAGAACAGGATGATGCTGGAAAGGGTCGGGGCAACTGGTGGGAGCTGGTTATTTTGTTATTTGATATAAAAAGGAAGGAAACTGAGGGTTTTCCAAGGTAGTCCGGAAAGGAAAAGGCAAAGAAATCTGAGGATCAGTCCTACTTCTCAGGAGCACAGGGTGACAATCCACAGGAGTGGGTTGCAGGACCCCACACTCACTCCTGACCCTGGACCTTGTCCCATCTCCTTCAAAAAGCAAGGATTTGCAGCTTGGTGCAATCCCTGGGAGCTGGAGGGTGCGAGGTGAGGAAGACCCTCCCAGTTACACTGGCAGGACTCCAACCCACGACCCCAAAGTGAGCTTTAAGATTTGCTAATCTTGAAATATTGTTGGCACTCAGAGCACTGATTTACTGCGTGTTTTGCCACAGCAAGTATTTTCCAAAAGGCCATGCTAAGTTTACACTGGAGCTGCTGGGATCAGATAACTGGTCCTGGCTGCTCCCTCCTTGTCCCCCCCCTCCCTCCCAGTTGCCGTGCTGGGGTGCAAAAGGACATCACAGCTTCTCCTGCACCTCACAAGAAGAGCTAACCGCGGTCACAAACAGCATTAAAAAAGGGACCAGCAAGGGTGTTTTTCCTTGTGCAAGCAGTGGGGTGGGACTGGGTCATGGCCTGGCTTGTGGGAAGATGTAAACTTGTGGAGAGTCCCAGCACTTTACTTTCAAGTCACAGTGCCAGGGAGAGAAAAGAGCCATCCCTGGTTCCCAGCCTGGCTGTGTCCACCTCTTCAGGGCTTTGCAGGTTGTGAAAATAAATCAGCTTCTCACCTTCAGTGCCAACCAGGGCAGGCAAGAGCCCTGCACGTTCCTAGGCATTCCTGCAACCTTTGAGCACACAAAGACATCCCAAGGGCTTTACAGGTGCTTGGCAGGAATGACACCACTGCCTGGTGGGATCCTGGGGCATTTCCAGCCTGCAGAAAGGATGTGCTCCCTCGGTGAGTTGGCTGTGTCACAAAGCAAGGGGTGGGTCCCTGCATCCAGCTCACTGTGCCATGGAATCCCAGACTGCTTTGGGATTGAAGGGCACTCGAACTCATCCCAGTTCCACCCCCTGTCCTGGGCAGGGACACCTTCCACCAGCCCAGGTTGCTCCAAGCCCCGTCCAACCTGGCCTTGGACACTGCCAGGAATCCAGGGGCAGCCACAGCTTCTCTGGGCACCCTGTGCCAGGGCCTGCCCACCCTCCCAGGGAAGAATTCCTTCCCAATATCCCATCTAATCCTGTCCTCTGGCAGTGGGAAGCCATTCCCTTGTCCTGTCATGCCATGCCTTATCCAAGGGCTCTCTCCAGCTCCCTTGGAGCCCCTCTAGGCACTGGAACGGGTCTGAGGTCTCCCCAGAGCCTTCTCTTGCCCAGGTGAACACCCCCAGCTCTTCCAGCCTGGCTCCAGAGCTCCACCCCCAGCTCCCCAGCCTCTCCAGAGGGGCTCCAGCCCTCAGAGCAGCTCTGTGGCCTCCTCTGGACTCCCCAGCAGCTCCACGTCCTTCCCGTGCTGGAACCCCAGGGCTGGAGGCAGCTCTGCAGGTGGGGTCTCACCTGAGCAGGGCACAGGGGCAGAATTTCCCTTCCCCTGCTGCCCACGCTGGGGCCTCAGCCCAGCACATTGGGGGGGTTTCTGAGGCCCAGCACACACAGCTAGGGCACACTGAGCATGAACACCCCAAGCCCTTCTCCCAGCGCTGCTCTCAGATTTTGTGTGACTAAGAATTTCTCCTCCTTCTTAAGAGTCAGCATTTGGGATGCAGAAGGCCCTCCCCCCACCATCTCTTCCTCTTATCTCTGGATCCTTTGGGGTCTCTCCCACCCCCTAACCCCCAGGAGATGGGTAAGAGCCAAAGCCACCTCCAGCCTCATTCCTGGCTCTCAGTGTCCTTGGTCATGCCCAGCTGGAGGTTTTGCCCTTTCCCTGCAAACATCTAAGTGTCCCTTTGGCATTGACTTGCACGTGGACGAGGATGAGATTGGAGCATCTTCCATGGCTGCTTCTATTGGATCCACAGATCAACCCTGTTTTGTTCTCTGAGCACCACATCTTGGCCCAGGTGCTCTGGAGGTGTTTTGGGGAAATGCTTCCCCCGGGGATGGCACAGGGCTGTGCTGAACGGGAGCATCTCCTGGGTGCCCTGACCTCGGCACTCGAGGCCCTGCACCTGCAACAGGGCTGGGCCACAGCTGCCTCTGGGGACACCATGGACTCCAAGGACCCGACATTGCCAAAGCTTGGCTGGGAGGATTTCACTGTCTGGAGGGTTTTGGCAGGACCCAGCATAGGCAGCTGGATTGAATGACCTCATCATGCTCCCTGGTGGCAGCAGGGAAAGGATGAAGCTGGGCCCCGTTGGACAACCCAAACCGGTGTGTATTCCCAGTTTACTGGGACCTGGAGTTAGTCACTGGGATTTGGGGATGTTCCAACCCCTCTCACAGCAAACTCTCCAGGGAGGGGAGCAGGATAAGGAAGTTCTCAAGTAAAGGTGTTTGGGTTAGAGAGGGTTGTGGGATGCACCCAGGACATGCTGTCCCATTAAAATGAACAGGGCAGAGGCATTTATTAAACTTCAGCTCTTTATTATGTGAATCAGCAGAGCAGGGGGGTCTCGCTAGGATGCACTCCCAGTTTCGAAGTTTCCACTGCCAGTCCGGAGAAAAAGGAGACAGATCAGTCTGTTGCTAGAGTGCAGTGCAGCAGACATTCAGATCCTATACTCACAGAAATCCTGGAAGACTGCATTCGATATTTTGAAGTCCGATGTACACACTAATCCAGTTTCTTGTAGATCATGATGACATCCCAAATCAGGGTTAGGAGATGTGTCTGTCCTTCCCTCAACTTGAGGTGTCTTTTAAGTCTTTCGATGGTGTGTCATTCGTTGTCTGAAGATATTTTTATTCCATAAAAATGATCCCATGATGCAAAGGGTCCCTTTTATCTGCATACGGCTACCCCCTTCTAGTCTCAGGCCCCCTTTCAGGGAGCAGTGAAGACAAAATCCGACAAAAAAAGGGGAGTACAATACAAGCTAATTGGCAACAATACGAGATAATCAACAGGTGATTGACTTCGTTAACACTCCAATTCAACAAGTACAAGGGCTGACTAGGAACTTGTTTCTTACACCATCAAAGGAGCAAATCCCATTTGCTTCTGAGAATCCTGGGAAGGGACAGCCCTTCCCAAACCCCCTGGATATGGCAAAGTGTAGACAGCCCTTGTGGCCACCACCACACTGGCCTCAAAGCCTTCCATGGGATATCACTGCCCCATCTGAAAAACGGCTGGTCCCAGTGCCACCAGTGTCCCCGGGGCTGGGGTGGGTCTGGCTGGACATCCTGCTACCTGCTCTCAGCTGAACAGGGCAGCTCCAGGATGGAGCTTGGCAGAGTCCTGCAGGGACTGGGAGCAGGGAGGAGGAGGGAACGGGGAGAGCACAGGGAATGGAGGCAGGTGAGGGTGCCAGTGAAAGCATTTTAGTCAAGGAAAGGAGATGTTGGATGTGAGAAAATATGGGAAGAGCTGGGAGGGGAAGTGGAAACACCCCTTGGGGTTGGTGTAGTGTTGGTTCTACAGGAGGGACTGTAGGAGGAGCAATGGCCTTGAAGACACTCAAGATGATCTTAAGCCCTTGATGGAGGTACAGGGACCCGATGAAGGGGATGCTGAAAGTCAAATAAGACCGAGAGTGTCTAACCCTGGGCTGTTACTGGCTAATGTCATGGTGCACCCTGGCAGGGGTTTTGGTCCCTCAGAGTCCTTAGGGCAGGGCTGTACACCCTCCTGGGGACTGGCAGTGCCTGGTCCTGCCTGGGACTGCAGGTGAGGAGATGAGCAAAGCAGGCTCTGAGAAGTGCTGCCTGTCCTTGAGCAGAGCAAACAGAGTTCCCTGCTGGCTCTAATCCATAGTGAAATTTGCCCTTGGTGCTGGTGGAGCCTGGGGCTGAGCTGTTCCCTCCCCCTTCTCCTGCAGAGCCTCCCAGCTTCTTGCTCAGGAGACAGAAGCAGCCAGTGTGGCTGCGGCCCCTGGGTGCAAATGTTCAGAATAAACCAGCAAAGGGGCTTTGAAACGATTTGGGCCTTCCTGAGCTCCTGGTTTTAATGAAGAAAGGAAAACTGAGCTGCTAATTGCAGCCTCTCACTGCCACAGAGCAGGGCCAGCCAGGGCAGGTGACAGAGCCTTATTGGCGTCTCCAGCTGCTGTCACCAAGCCTTGGTAGAGGTGACTCTGGGCAGACTGAGGAGAGCGGGGCTGACACAGCCCTGTCCCTGCGGGCTCTCTGTCCTAGGTGAGCTCCTGCTGGCAGCCCCACAAGTAGGGCAGGGCTGGAAAAAACCCATCCAAGGCAGAGCAGTGCCCCGGGACTGGCATTGCTCCTGGGCACACGGCAGGTGACAGCTGTGCTGCCAAGGTGCGTGAGGGTTCCTGCCGGCCTGGCACGCTCGGGCCCAGCTGGCCCTGGCCGCAGCTGCTGCAGGTCACTGCCCTGGAGCTCCTGCCCTGGAGCTCCTGCTCAGGCTGAGCTGTCCCCTCACGCTGTGGCGGTGATTGTGGTGGCCCCACAGATGGCCTTGGGGAAACCATTTTGGCTGTGGGCAGCAGCTGATGCCTTTCTGTGGTGGTTTTTCAACTGCAGTGCTCTCGCAGGCCGGAGGGAACACGGAGCTCCCTGGCTCAACTCCCAGCAAGTCACAGGGCAAAATCAGAACATCTCTGCATGGGTTTTCCTATTTTTCTACCCATCCATCTTGGAGGAAAATGATCCCATTACAGTTCCAAAATAAAAGCCCAAAAGTTGGTTCTGGGTGTTTGCATCCCCTGCCTGTATTTGGCAGCTCCTGATCCCAGCAGGGAGTGTGCAGGTCTGGGCACCCACCCTGCTGCTCCATGAGCTGATGTTGGGGAACCTGGAGGTGGGTGAACCCTGACTGATCATGGAATTAGTCAATCAGTTACATTGGAAAAGACCCTTAAGTTCATTGAGTCCAGCCCTTAACCCAGCACTGCCAAGGCCACCACTAACCCATGTCCCTGGCTGCCACATCCACACAACTTTTAATCCTTCCAAGGCTGAGGACTCCATCCCTGCCTTGGCAGCCTGTGCCAGGGCTGGACAACTCTTTCCATGAAGAAAGAATTACTGGAGAGTCAGCGAATCAAACTGGTGCTGCTGAATGCTACTGAGGTGCTCCCGGCGATGGGGACAACTCTGGGGCCAGTGCCAATGTCCACCAAGTGATGCCCATCAGGTGAGAGATTCCCTTCAGCACCTCAGGGATGCTCCTGTTGATGTCTTTTTATTACCTGGTTGTGTTTTCTAGACCAGACAAGGATATTTTAAAGCAATACTTGCTTAAAAGTACTTCCCAGGGTGACACCTGGACAGGCCCTTTCCTGGGGGGCTTTGGGAGGGGAACTGGGGCCGTGTCCCAGCTCAGCCCTAGAGTCCCTCTCTGCAGTCATTGCTTTGGGATGAAGTAAGTGTCCACTTGTGTGTGACAGACAAATGGAAACCTCGCCTGGTCCCAGCCCACCTGCCGCCTGCCCCGGCTGCCTGACTCAGTGCTCTGCGAATATCGCGGTGACGGCGAGGCTGGAAATGCTGCTGGGAGCCAGAGCTGGAGCCAGGAGCAGGGACGTGGGAGGTGGGAGGCAGGGCACTGAGCCCCCCAGGCTGCAGCCCTGCTGGCGTTTGTGGTTAACCACTGTGTGCTCTCCAGAAGAGCTCCCTGGCTTTCTGGAGATGTGAGTTAACCCTGGAAAAGAAACAGGCAAGGGCAGGAGCAGCAGTAGAAGGGAGGGCACAGATCCACACAGGAATCAGCTCCAGTAACCAGCAGCAATAGCCCCCTGAAGGGGCTTGGACACCTCCTTTCTGCTGAAATTCAGCTGCTTTGGGCACTTTTCTGGCCTTCCGTGATGTCTCCCATGGACTCACAGTCCACATGTGCGTCCAGGGCTGGATGTGGCCAAAGGGAGGTGGGGATGGTTCCTCCTCTGTCCTATTGGGTGACTTTGGATTTGTCCTAGGTATCCTATGCCACTGAGGGTGGCAATGGGGACCCTGTCAGTCCTGGGTGTCCCCTTCCTCTCCCTGATACAGGCTGTGGGTGACTTTCCTTTTTGACACCCACGGTGATCCTCTGGAGCTCTGTCCTCTGCCCTGGCCAAGCCAATGGCAGTGCCAGGGACCAGATGATGCCATGCCCAGAGCCTGCGGTGGCCCAGGTGTGACATCCACCTGCTCTTTTCACAGTCCTGCTGGGGTGCAAAGAGCCCACCAGGATCTCCAGAGATGTTCATGGGAACAGGGATAAGAGGGGATGAGCACAGAGGAGATGGCAGCTTCAGGAAGCCCTTCCCACCTGGATGACACAAGCTCCTTGTTTATTCCAGGCTTTTGGCATCTCCACTTTGCTTTATGATGCACAGGTGGGAAGGTCTCACCCCCTCCTGTCTAATCCTGGAGCCTTGTTTAGGGAATGGTCCTAATCTCTGGAAGCCTACAGGATTTGCCCCAGCTGTCGGAGGCATTTTCCATCTCCCCGTACCAACACATCAGCTGTCGAGGTGTGGAAGGCATTCCTGAGGCTTCCCCCACCGCACCTGGCAGGTCTCTGGTTTCCTGAACTGGGAGTCTGGGTGGATGGGCTGATCTGATGTTTTGGGGGAACAAATTTACTTCTTTGCAATGAGATCCTACCAAATAAACACAGCTGGAAAACGATCGACCGCTGTGCTGTGTCATCAGGGGGAGTTGGAATAACAGTGGCATGAGGAGGATCCTATCCTTTTGGGAATAAATGATACTTCCTTTATTTAGACCTATATTTACCTGGAAAATAAGTAAGGAAATGTATCAGTGACTCAGTGGACTGGAAATGTGGGTCAACACCAATTTTTAAAAGTACCAGCGTTTTGTAGGAAGAGATCTTTTCTTTTTTCAGAGAAAAAAGCTGATCTTTTTTCAGCTTTGGATAACCTGTATTTCAGCTGAATCCTGAAATGCTTGTAGTGTCAGGCAAAAATGTGCTGATATTTAAATTATCACTAGATTTTTAATATTCAACCCTCCCAGCTGTCTGCAAGAACATCCCCCTCCATGTGATCTTCATTTCCATCACCAGACTGATTTGAACTCCCTCACCCAAAACTGGTTGGCTGGGACAGCCCACTCCTGTCCTGGGTGGTGAAATCATGTCCTGGCAGCAGTTTCCCCATCCCCATTGTGAATCCACAAGTGAAGCCATCGAGGTGGGTAAGGAAATGTTGACTCTCATGTCTGGAGCCTGTGGGAAATCCTTTGACTTGGAACTGGGACAACCTCCTGTAGTGCCTTAGCCATCGAGAGCAGCAGGTCCTCAGTGTTTCCCTGCTGAGGTTTGCTCAACACCCAGTGTTTGCTCGATGTGTGAATAAACAAGATGCCAATAAGCTCTAGTAATGTGGCCCAGATAAGAGTGGGTGATAAACCATGTTGATTCCTTTGCTCATAAACTATTAGTCACCCCCTGACTCAACAGAGCAAAAGCATCTAAACATCATGGAGCAGGTTGACAGACCCAAGCTTCTTTTAAATTGAGAACTTCAGGTGAAATTATTACATTGATGTTCTTTATTTTTCCTGGGGAAAGTGTTTCATTTTCAGCTGCACTCCCCCAGAGAGAAATCAGAGAGAAATCTGAGTGCTCATTTCCTTATGAACTGATACTGATTTTTCTTTCTGTGCTCTTTAAGTTGCTTCTCTTAACATGTAATCGAAACAAGCCCACTTTTTTTGCAATGAAGTGGTTTTTTGTTCAGATTAGACATCGTGATTGAGAAAGACACAGGGAAGATGCCTGAGCAGATGTTTGTGGGAGTCTGGAAATGGTCACTTGTGAGCTGATGGAAAGAGTCATCAAGGCATGGGTCATGTGGAGGGGTCAAGTGGAGGAGTCAAGGAGGGGCCAAGATCGTCCAAGGCAGGATGAAATCCTGGTGGGCCAAGGTATGGAGAAACCAGAGCTTCTGCAGTTCTGCCCCAAGGAGCCAAAGACAGCTGGAGCAGGATGGATGGATTATCCTCTCCAGCTCTTTCTTGCCACGCTGGGCAGCAGGACTTGTCCTCTCTCTGACCAGAGCACCTGCAGGGAATTTTCTGGTTCATGGCCCACTTGGCAAGCTTGAGCCACTCCAAGATGCTCTGGGCAGGAAAGGAACTGCCAGTACTCATCCATGTGGGCAGTAGAAATGTCTAGGTGCCCCATATCATCCTCTCCTGCCTCAAGGACCTCATTCCTCAGGCATTTCAAGGGTATTTTGGGGAAAGTGGAACTTTTATTAGTCATATTTGTCCTCACTGGGGAAGTAATCAAGGAACATCTGGGTTATCACATAGTTTGGGGCAAACAGATCCTCCCCGAGGCACCAACATGATCTCCTGGTATCCTGGCTTCGTCCTGCTGCCAAATATCCTTCCTGGAGCATGAGGGTCACGCTGCTCTAGCTGGGGTGCACCCCTCAGGTGCTTTTTTGGGATGTCACCATCCCTTTAAGGACCAACCTGGCCAGTGGTGCTTTGCTCTTTCTTCTCTCTCTCCCATTCCTGAGTGACTGCAGCTCCTCCTACCGGGAAAACCACCCCCTTGTTAGCAAAGCTGGGATCAGCTGGTCCTGGCAGAGAACGTGCCTCATGCTCTGGCTGTCTCAGAGATGTCTGCTGTGCACATCTGGAGGTGTTTCCTGGGGACCACAGAACTGTGAGCCCGTGGACCAGCAGCCAGAAGAGCCAGACCTGCTTGGCTGCTCCATAGCAGCATCCCTGGAGACAGGGAATTATCTGGGGAATGGAGAAAACACTCTCTCAACCCAAATTGCAGGAAGGTAAAGGATAGAGAGACACTTTTAGTAGTGTCTCATGCACAGCATGATGGCAAGTAAGGGAACAGGAGCAAGCAGGCAGTGAGTGGATTATGACCCATAGGGTTAATGGGGCTTTCCTGGGTTACTGGGGGGATTTGGGGTGAATCTGACTTTGAGGGGTAACAGTAGGGTGGCAGGTCATGAGTTCTGGGGTGACCAGTCTCCATGGACAAAGATGGTTGATTTGGCAGAGCAGAGGCTGGAGAACATGGCATGGGGCTGGTGAGTGATTTGTCTTCTCTAGAAATGTGGGTCAGGGGCAGCTGGGTTAGTCCAGATGAGGCCAAAGGTTGTCTTCCAGCCTCAACAACTGTGGGATTGAGGATGAGGCTGGGGAAGGATGGAGAGAGCAGAGGGGTCTGGGGTCACAGGGACTGTGGGAGGACAGGAGGGGGAGCAGGTGGGTTGGGGGTCAATGCAGGATTAACAGGGAGGGCTGGGGTGGGGGGATCTGGAGTTAATGCAGGGGCTAAGGACGGCAAGGGGAATGAGGGAGCCCAGGGAGAGTCTGCAGGGGCTGGGAGGCAGTGGGTGGCTGAGGAGTGTCAATGGGGAAGCCCTTAGCCAGAGAGGTGCTGGTGCTGGGGACAGAAGCCATGTCCCCAAATAAAGGTGACCTGGGCCTGGCCTACCCAGTCGTGGGTGAGGCCAGGGGGGCCGCTGGGGGGGCCGGGCCCATGTGCTGCCATCCCATAGGAGGGGGCAGTGGGGGCTGCTGAATGTGCAGGTCCCGGGTGGCTATTCCTGGCAGTCCCGCCTGCTCAGGCAGATTGGTTTGCAGGGAGGTGACAAGTGCCAGCCAAAGCCTATAAAAGTCACCCAGCCCCTGTTCTGGCTCAGTGACCTGGATCCCAGCACAGCCATCCCGGAACAGAGACCATCAGTCCAGAGTGGAGACACCTGGCCCTGAGCAGGGACCCCAACCTCGGAGTCCAGATCCCATATCCAGAGGAGAGATCTTTTGTCTGGAGCAGGAACCCCAAAACAGAGCAGAGACCCCAGAGCAGAGACCCCAGAACATCCCCTTCCCCAGCCCCCAGGCTTTGCAGCAATGACCGGCAAAAGCACACCTCCAGCCAAAAAACAGGCTCCGGCAGCAGCCAAGAAAAAGGCAGCGCCAGCCCCGAAGGAAGAAGCAGCCCCAAAGGAAGAAGCAGCCCCGAAGGAAGAAGCAGCCCCGAAGGAAGAAGCAGCCCCAGCTGCTGAAGAGCCCCCAGCCCCTCAGCAGCCCTCAGCCTCCACAGATGAACCCGCTCCCGTCCCCACGGAAGCTGGAGCAGAAGTGACTCCAGCACCTGCAGAAGGTTCCCCAGCTCCTGCAGCAGAACCCCCAGCCCCAGCCCCTGAACCTAAACCGGAGAAACCAAAGGAAGGTGAGTGGGGAACACTGGAGTGTGGAGGGGAGATAAGCAAGGCTGGAGGGGGCCTATGCTGGGGAGAAGGGACGGAGGGATGAAATCATCAAGGATATTTTTGCAGTGGGATAGGGCTGGGGACTAGGAGGGTGGGTGGACTGAAGACAGACCTGGAGGGTGAGCTATTGCCCTCCAAGAGCCCTGGTACTCGAGCCCTGCTCTCACCACTGCGGGTTTCTTACAGAGCCACCCAGCTGCCCCTTGTCCTTGGCTGTGGAAGAAGTGAGTGAAAACTCATTCACACTGACCTGGAAAGCCCCAGAGCAGACGGGCCGGGCAGGCCTGGATGGATACGTGGTGGAGATCTGCAAAGATGGAAGTAGGTTTGGTCTTTCCTGCCTGGAGAGATGGTGTGTGGTTGTGGGGTGGGATGGAACTGGGAGGAACCCAGCGGAGCATTTCCCCCAGCAACAATTCCCTTTCTTTGCCCAAATGGATCCATTTTGAATGGTTATTTCTTTTCCATGGAGGAACAGGGCATCCCATTGGCTTCATACAGCAGTGATGTCCTTAGTAGGGGCTTGGAGCAGGCTTAGAGTCACTGCTATGTCAAGCTTGAGTGTGGAGCAGAGACCAACACACCCTCTGGGGATGGTCTCTGATGAACTCCAGATCCACAGAGACCAGGGGCTGGGATGGTAATCCAAGAAAACAGGAGGAAAAAGTTTAATTCTCCCATGTTTGCCCAAAATGAAGCATAGAAGGAATGGGGATGAGGTGGGAGGATGAGGAAGGAAATGGTCCTGGGCATGTATCAGCAGACTTGATGATGTCTGGAAAGAGGGTGGCTGCGATGGATGGAGGTGGGCTGGGAGAGGGCAGCAATTGTCCATGGTTCTCCAGTTGCATTGCTGGGCGGTGGAATGGAGTGGATGGATAAGATTTGCATTTTGGGCACTCTCTTGAAGCCCTGCTGGGCTTTGGGGTGAGAGTGAAGGGTCTGTGTGGCTGGGATGATCCGCAAGGGGAGGCTGGGCTGCAGTGGTTTGGGAGATGCAGGTGGCCCATGGACCTCAGGGAACTTGATCCTTGGCTATTTAGCTTGTGGCACACACGATGGACACATTCTTGGCTGTGGGAGGCTTCCATCGTTGGGCTGGGGGTGGTGAGGTTACCATGACTGGGTGGGATGCATGAGGAGGGCCTTGCGTGGCACAAGGAAGGATGCAGCCGTTCCTGAGGGGATCTGTCTGACAGCCACCCAAAGGGCTCAGTCTGGATGCTCTCCTGGCTTGCTTTGGGTCTGCTGGAGGACAGGAGAACTCCAGTCCCTCAGTCATCATCCAGGGGCTGTGGGACTGCTGTATTTGGGCTGGTACAAGACTCTGGTTGGCTGAAATATGGTGAGATTTGTGTGAGGGCTGATTTAAGCAATGCCAGTGGTGAAGGGAATGAGGATCTGGTGGGATTTGGCTGCTCCAATTGACAGGAAAACCTTCTTCTTCTGAAGGTGCACACGGGGGCTTGGCACACCCTGGCACATGTGGGTCACTCTTATTGCCCACCTGGGACACCCAGTCCTTGGGGGACTGGGGTAGTTTATTTTCTAAGTGAGAAACGTCTTGAGAGGTTTGGCACATGGCAAGGCCGTGTTAGCTGGGGCTGGGGGAAGGCTGGGCTCTGGGTTGAGTTTGACATGACCCTTGCAAGCAGGAAGAACACTTGGAGAGGTCCACCCAGCTGGGGGCAGGTCCTGAGCAGACCTTGCCCAGTGTGGAGGAGTTTGTGGGGGCCATGGTGAGCCCCAGTGTTGTCCTGGTGCAGTGAGAGGAGCAGAGTGGCTGGCAGGGAGTTCCAAGGATCTTTCCTTTCAGAAATGCACCTGGTCAGCAGGGACGTGTTTGCTGGCCCGAAGCCTTTTCTTGCGTGCAAATGTCCTCGTGCTCCAGTGCTGAGCTCCTGCCAGCACTTCATACCACACACTCCTTGGCAGGGGGGCTAACCTCCCCTCCAAGGTCCCTTTTTCTGCTGATGCCCCAAAAACCATTCTACCTTTCCAAGGAAGAGGTTCTTTTCCTCTGGGTCTCACCCTATGGGCCTTGATCCTGTTGCTCGGGATGTGTCTGTCTGTCCATGGCACATCCAAATTGCTGTGCTGGGTCTGTTGCAGGTTCAGAGTGGAAAGCTGTGAACCAGGAGCCTTTTCTTTCCACCCGCTACACAATCTCAGACCTCAGCTCTGGGGACAAGATCCACGTGCGGGTGGTGGCTGTCAGTGCCAGCGGAGCCAGCGCCCCGGCCACCCTGGAGCAGCCAGTGCTCATCAGGGAGATCCTCCGTGAGTACTGCTCCTGAGGGCAGAATTCCTGTGTGAAATCTCTGTCCACCCCTGCAGCCTGAACAGCCTCTCACAGGTCCCGTCCAGCCTTTGACAGATGTTATTCTCAATGACTCTATCCAGTTCCCTCGGGTGAAGCTTCCTGACTTCACCAATCTTGCTGGTGGTGAGGCTCTGGGGGTGAAGGACTCAAAGGGCAGGGCCACATTTTCCCATTTCATGGCAAGAGCTCAGAATCCACCTCCCCCTGAGCTCGTCTCCTCCCCTTGGCCGTGTCACATCCCAAAAATGCCAGGGCACACATTGGACATCTTTGTTTATTTAGCTCAGGGAAGTCAAGAGCTGGTTGTCTGGAGCATGGGAACTTTAATCATGCTGAACTCGCTAATGAATGAGTTGCTCCCATGCTTAGCAAGACTCACATTCCTCCCGGGGTGCTGCCAATTTGCCGAGGCTGATGCCGGAGGGCAGGGCTGGTTTGCAATCAGCAAACAGAAAATACAGACTCATTTTCCCTTTAGAAGGAATTATTAATGCTGAGGTTTTCCTGTTATTCAAAACATCAGATTTTTCAGCTGCTTAAAAATAGTAATACTAACAAAAGTTATTCCAGGAACCACCAGCTTTTCATAGGAAAAGGCTTAGAGAATATCAGCCTGTGGAAAGGGTCCAGCAGGGTCCATCTTCTCAGTGTGCTCAGAGGAGGTGGATGTGCCTTAGGGGTGGTGGCTGCACCTCTAACCTCAAAACCATCCCACCAAACCTCACAGAACTGGGAAAACTGGGGTGTGAGGGAGTGACATGAGATGCCAAATGCATAGCTCGTGCTTCCCCCATCCTGTCCCTGCTGCCTGAGCTTTGTCCCAGCTACATGTACAGGTGTAAAACCCGAAGAACTGAGACCCACACACAACTTGATCTACTGGGTCTTTCCTTTCCTTTCCCTTCCTTTCCTTTCCCTTCCCTTCCCTTCCCTTCCCTTCCTTTCCTTTCCTTTCCTTTCCTTTCCTTTCCTTTCCTTTCCTTTCCTTTCCTTTCCTTTCCTTTCCTTTCCTTTCCTTTCCTTTCCTTTCCTTTCCTTTCCTTTCCTTTCCTTTCCTTTCCTTTCCTTTCCTTTCCTTTCTCCCTTCTCCCTTCTCCTCCCCTCTCCATCTGTTGCCTCCTCTCCTCCCCTCTCCATCTGTTGCCTCCTCTCCTCCCCTCTCCATCTGTTGCCTCCTGGCCTTCACATTTTCTCCAGGCCTGCATTTTGTACGTCTCACCAGTTCATTTATAGCACCCCAGGGGATTTTAAATAGCAGCAATTGGACAGCATGGAGCTTAACAACAGGTGGGATGAGTGAGCTGGGGAGGTGGAGAGAGACAAGGAGAAACCAGATGAAGGATCAGTATGGGAGTCACATTTTGCAGGGAACAAGGGCAGGAAGAAGCCTTCCCACCATGACATGGTGTTACCTGGGCCATCGACCTCAGCCAGCCCCGTCGCTCTGAGCAAGGCACGGGGAGCTGGGGAGAATACCCATGAATTAACATTCCTCCCCGAGGTCAGGTTTCCCTGCCCTGCTGAGACTGATGAGCCCCAGTGTCAGCCCTGGGGGATGGATCCCAGCAGAAATGGCAGCACGAGCAGAGCAGGGACTGTATCAGCTGTCAGAGGGGCCATCTGGGACTGCCAGGCCTGTCCGTGTGCTCCCCAGCTCTCACAGCTGTTTGGCTCGGGCATGGTTTATTCTGGCCAGGCCCCCTCCCCAGGGTTAAGCTTGTGCACGTTTAACTCGGGCAGAGTCTCCTTTATGAGGGGCTCCAGAGGGATCCCTGCGTGGCACTGAGCCAGCAGACTTCCACAGCTTCCATTCCGCCCGGGGAAGAGGACACGCTCGATGAGCACTCTCCAGTGGGGTTTTTGCTTGTCTTTGCTATGTTCCCTTGGGGACCTTTGCCTTTGTCATGAGCCTAGGTCTTCCACGGCTGTGGTGTGACCAGGCACCTCCCTGGTGTCTCGGCAGCCTGGAGCGCAGAGAGAAGGCAGAGGTCGAGCCTTGTCCTTGCTGGAAGTTGGGCTGTGTACCTCTGGAAAGTTGCCAGGAGAGATATTTCCCTGCCTTGTTACCATACAGGTTGTGCTGTGCCTCGTCTGGTTAAGCCCACGTTGTCTCCATGGCCTGGCTGTAAGGAAGGGGGGTGAATGATCCATGGGAATGCTGCCCTTGGGTTGGTGACCTGGGATCTCGAGGGTGGATACCTCTGTGGGGTACAGGCAATGGCATAGGTTAGCACAGCCCTGCAGGGGAGCAGCACTGTCTGGGAGATGAGAGGGAGAAGGTGGCCATGCTTGGGTGGATTTTCTTGGTGGCTAAGCAGGGGTGTGTGTGTGGGGGCTCAGCCAGCTGGGGAATGGGAGTTCCTTGTCTCACAACGTGAATTCCTGGTCCCCAGAGCTCCCGAAGATCCGCATGCCTCGGCACCTGCGGGAGACTTACATCAGGCGTGTGGGGGATGCTGTGAATATCATGATCCCCTTTCAGGTAGGTGAATATTTGGGCTTTAATCTCCTGGGCATTTCACTCCAGGTTAGCTCCTGCAGGTTAGCTCAAGGATCCAACTGTGCCCTGACATGGCCTGGTCCCTCTGCGTTATGGGCCAAGTGTGGGTGATGGGGTGGGAATCTCTCTCCTCTTCCTGCCCAGGTCCCATTTTCCCCCTGCTACATCTTTATTGATAATGCTGCAATCACATCAGGACATGGGCTGGCTCTTGCTGCTGTCTCAGCCAGTAAGTCCAGTTCAGCTCGTGCTCCTGACCAGGATCTGGCCACATCCCTTGGGACCCCATCAGCACAGGGGTGCCTTTGGAGCAGGGCAGCCTCAGGGCTGTATGATGGGGGAGAAGTGCTGACGCTGGTGGGCTAAGCTGGAGGTCGTCTCCTCAGCTGATCTCTCTCATCCTATCTGGGACATCACCAGAGCATCTCCACTATGGCAGCTGGCTCTGAAACATGTTGGCCAAGCAGGGGGAGTGAGAGGCCTCTGAGCTGAGGGGCCATGCCATGTCTCACAGGCACTTGAGACTCTGTGGTGGCCATGCTCCAGGCATGAATTTTCCCTATATTCAGGGTTCAAGCCCTGTGCTAAGCTGGGGCCTGGGCTTGGCCATGAGAGCACAGCTCTGCCCTGGTAAGTAAAGCTGGGCCTTCTCCATGAGGACCTTGGGGAGCCAGCATGTTCCAGCCTCATCCCTGGAGTCTGAGGGCTTCCCATCAGTGAGTCTGACAGGAATCAGCTGTAGCTTCTTTCCCAGGGACTGCTGGATGGGAGATGTGGCACCTGGGCTGCTGCTGCCTGGAGCAGGGTGGCTCTGCCACCCGTCCTTCCCAGCAGGACCCGCTGGGACCATGTGTCTGAGTGGCTCCTGACCTGCCTGTTACTCCAGGGAAAGCCTCAGCCCGAGGTGAGCTGGACCAAGGGAGGGCAGCCTCTGGACACCAGCCGCATCAACATCCGCAACACGGCTCGGGACACCATCTTCTACATCCGCCAGGCCCAGCGCGGGGACTCGGGCAAGTACGACCTCACCGTGCACATCAACGGAGCCGAGGACAAGGCTACCCTGGACATCCAGGTGGTTGGTAAGCTGAGGATGGGACCCTGCAGGTCACTCTAGGGCTCATTTCTTCTCCTTAGCTGGGTAGGTCTTGCTCTGGGCAGGATGTGATGGGACAGCAATAAGGCAAGGGACTCTGGGGTCCCTGTTCCAGTGGGATCCTCAACAGAATCATGCAGGTGAACTCCTCCGGCTGGGGATGCAGAGTTTCTATCAGCTCTTGCCCCAGGCAGCTTCTTGTCCTTTGTGTGCTGCACCAGGGTGAGAAGTGATTAAAAGCGAGGTCAAGGGATGGTCAAGGTACAGAATGTGGGGGGAGCAAACTGGGATGTCACTCTGAGGGCGTTTGTGTTTGCAGAGCCACCCGGCCCTCCCCAGAACCTGAAGCTGGTGGATGTGTGGGGCTTTAATGTGGCCCTGGAGTGGACCCCCCCTGCGGACAATGGGAACTCTGAGATCAAGGGCTACAGGGTGCAGAAGTCAGACAAGAAGAGTGGGGTGAGACTGGACACTCCTGCTGCTGGGGATGCCCTGATGGGAGAGGGCCAGCTGCACTCCCTGCCTCCCCCATCTTCTCCATCCTTGTCACAGCCTGTCTTTACTCACTACTCTCTCTTTTTCCCCCTTTTCTCCTCCCAGAAATGGTTCACGGTGCTGGAGCGCTGCACTCGCACCAGCTGCACCATCTCCGACCTCATCATTGGCAACACCTACTCCTTCCGAGTGTTCTCCGAGAACATCTGTGGGCTCAGTGACAGTGCTGCCGTCGCCTCTGGGGTGGCCCACATCGAGAAGACAAGTGGGGACACGTCCCTGGCTTAGGGGCTGGGGAGGGTGGTGGCCAAGAGGGGTCCTGACCAGTGGGCCAGTTCGGCTTCCTCAGAGTTGTGCTGATGCTACTGGGCTGGTCCCCAGGGCAAGACCAGCAGCGGTGAGGCTGAGCACCCCCAAGGTCCAGAGGTCCCCTGCCCCACTTCTGCACCTCTTTTCTCCATTGGGGAAAGCTTGTGCCATGCTCAGCCCCCTGGGAGGCACCAAGGCATGGACATCCCTGGGATGAGATAGAAGCAGGAGCTGGGAAGGGTCAGAACAGTCCTGGCTTTGGCCCCGCAGCTCAGGGCCAAATCTCCAACCAGCCCCACTCTCCTTCCATCTATTTCCATCCTGCTCCCTGGTAGCACACAGTGGCCTGGGGTCTCTGCTGCCTGCAGATATTCCCTCCAGCTCTTATTTCTGTGCACTGAGATTTGTGGATAGAGTGGGAGATCCAGAGTGTACCTGGCCTGGGTCTGACCTGCTGCACACGAGATGTGTCACAGTGGGTTTGGGGACTGGCATCCCCCCTGTTCCTTGCAGGGCCTGGGCACTACCATGCCATGATTGGATGAGGAAACAGGGCTGCTCTGAGGTGAGGGCCAGGTGACATCTGGCTTCTTATATGAGAGAACAGAAGTGGTTTTGGGTACCTTGTGCTGAATCCCTGTGTTGGTCAGCCCAAGAGCCTGAGCTCTGCCTCAACTAGAATCAATTATTTCCTTAGAAACCACTTACCAGCCAGAGAAGATCCCCCAGCGGGACATGATGGAGCCTCCAAAGTTCACGCAGCCCCTGACAGACCGAACGACTACGCGGGGCTACAGCACTCACCTCTTCTGCTCCGTCCGGGGCTTCCCCCAGGTGGGTGGTTCCTCCATGGACAGCATCACCTTGGCCTGAGGACACCAGTGGGGTTTCTTGCAAGGTGGCTGGAGGTGTCGGGGAGATAGTTGGTGCTGTTGGACTAGGGTTGGGTGAGGTTAAGGGGCTGCAGCTGCCCTTTGAGTCAAACTGGAGCATGTCTGGGGTGTTTCTGCATGGAGATGGGAGACTGGTCTTAAATCAAGCCACGTCTTGTGTCCTCTGTGCTGGGGGGAGGAAGGGTGGAGCAGTGGTTAGGGCTCACAGGTGGGAGGTTTGGATCTTCAAAATGCTTCTGACTGTGAATCCCACCATGGCCACAAGCTTCAGGCAGAGCAAGGCAAAGTCAGAGAGAGGCAGCTGCATTTTGGGGCCAGTTCGATTTCTCAATTCTCTCTCTGCTTTAAACTTTCAGCCCAAAATCATCTGGTTGAAAAATCAGATGGAGATCCGGGAAGACCCCAAATACATAGCACTGATTGATCAGGGCGTGTGCTCTCTGGAAATCCGCAAGCCTGGACCTTTCGATGGGGGTGTCTACACCTGCAAGGCTGTGAATGCCCTGGGGGAAGCCTCAGTAGACTGCAGGCTGGATGTGAAAGGTGAGATTGGCTGAGGGGAAGGAGGAGCAGGAGCCCTTGCCTGCCTTTTCCTGATCTCACTTTCCCAGTGCTCTGTTTTGTCCCTGTTTTGTGTTGATCCTGGTCGTGAGGGAGTCTGAGGACACTGAGCAGCCCTGTTGAGTTGCAACTTTGGGCTTCTTGGACTTATGGTCTTGAAGCATCTTGAAATCACCTTTCCTTATTCGTGGGAAAAAGAATGGGGAGGAAACCAGAAATGGCAGAGCCAGAGGAGCTGCTGGAGGCCCAGCCCAGCCCTGGCTGCCCCTGCTCCTGTCCCAGGGGTTGGGGTGTGTGTCAACCTCCTCCCCAGCAGCTAGGCTGCTCTGATTTATGTCTCGGGATCCTGCCCAGATTTCTCAGCTCACATTTCCCTGCCTCAGCAGAGCATCCAGAGCAGCTCTTGCACAGACCTGCCCCGCCTTGCTCCCCACAGCCCTTTCTTGGCCTCTGGGAGGATCACTGCCCACACACCCTCTGTGTGTTCCTGTGCCAGCCAGATGTCCTTAAACACTTCTATTTCCCCTCCCATGGCTTCCGAGCACACTGTTGCCCCCATAAACCCTCTGCCCCACCTCCCATGCAGGCAGGGTTCCAATCTGGCAGCCCCAGCACCTCAGTCCCTGTGGAAGCTCCAGGGCTGTTGGTGTGGCACGGGGTGTGTGGTGTGAGGTCAGTGCTCAGCTCTGTGGGAGCTGCTGCTGGGCCCTCCAGGAGCTCTGACCCAGCTGGCCTCGTCCTGTGGCCTCCCAGGCACATCCCCAGTGCAGCCATGCAGGGGCTCTGTGGAGTCACATGAAATGGTCTGGGTGGGAAGGAACCTCAAAGCTCACCCGGTTCCACCCCCTGCCATGGGCAGGGACAGCTTCCACTAGCCCAGGTTGCTCCAAGCCCCATCCAGCCTGGCCTTGGACACTGCCAGGGATCCAGGGGCAGCCACAGCTTCTCTGGGCACCCTGTGCCAGGGCCTGCCCACCCTCACAGGGAAGAATTCCTTCCCAGTATCCCATCCATCCCTGCCCTCTGGCAGTGGGAAGCCATTCCCTTGTCCTGTCCCTCCATCCCTTGTGCTAAGTCCTTCTCCGCCTCTCTTGGAGCCCCTCTAGGCACTGGAAGGGGTCTGAGGTCTCCCCAGAGCCTTCTCTTGCCCAGGTGAACACCCCCAGCTCTCCCAGCCTGGCTCCAGAGCAGAGGGGCTCCAGCCCTCAGGGCATATCCGTGGCCTCCTCTGGACTCCCTCCAGCAGCTCCATGTCCTTCCTGTGCTGGAACCCCAGGGCTGGAGGCAGCTCTGCAGGTGGGGTCTCACCTGAGCAGGGCACAGGGGCAGAATTCCCCTTCCCCTGCTGCCCACGCTGGAGGCTCAGCCCAGTTGGCCAAGGAGGATGAGCTGGGCATTGTGCTGGGGACACAGAGCACCTGGGAGTCACCCAGGCTGGAGTCTTGGGGGACACTGGCCAGGAGCTTGCAGAGATGGTGGTGTGTGGGATTGCTCAGAGCAGGTGTGTGCAGGATGGGGTGTGCACATATTGGGGGTGCACACTGGGGTGAGCACACAGGCACTTCTGGGAGTCAAAAGGGGAGTGAGACAAGGGAAGTTCAGGGGAGTTTTTCTCCTGTGCTCTCCTGCAGTGCCCAAGTGAGGACAGATTGGAGGACAAGAAAAGAGCAAGGTAGGTCTGTGTTGGGGCACCAGGATGGAGGGAGGGGTGGATCATTTCAGGGGGCTGGAGTGGGCCGAGTGTTCTGGATTAGCCCTTGTCACCTGCTGATGGAGGCCCAGCTCGGGTCTTCCATGTCCTGTGGCTGGAGAGGCATGGGTGGGGTGGGATGGTGGACCTGAGGGAGACCTGTGCCTTGGTGAGGTGGAGGGAGGGCTGTAAACGTGGCTGGGTTTGTCCTGCATTAGAGCCGTGGCAGGGACGTTTCCCACCCATCCCTGACCAAGGCTCTCTTGGTGCCCTCGCAGGACTCGGATCTCATTTCTTTTCCCAGGTGGATCCTGCAGCTGCTGGGCAGTGGCGTGGCAGGTGCCAATGCCCCTGGCCATGGTCTCTGCTGCCTGCTGGGCTGCCCCTCCCTGGCAGTGCTTTGGGGGCTGCACCTCAGCCTGCCATGTCATGGCCCTCTCTGAACCTGTAATTAGCTGTGACAATGAAACAAACCCAGCTGAGGGGATTTGGTCCTAATAAAAGCCACCAAACCCCTCTGTTCTGCTTATTGTGGGGTTGGCTTGGGTGGGGGGATGTGGCGAACTGCCAGGGCTGCTGTGGGGTCATGTAGGATCCCACCCAACCAAGGGTGGATTAGATGGGTTTTGAGCTTGGGAAGGAAGTACCCAAGTAGGAAGTACTTTATGAAACACATATAGAGATTGCTGAACCAGAAGGAGCCTGAGAAGGAGAAGGAGAATGCAGAAAGATTTCCTTCTGGAGCAGGGGAATGATTCTGCCTGGGGAAAAAGAAATGCCACATCAATGCTATGGCATCTTAATGCTTCTTTATTGAAGCACAGTTTTTTATCCACACCAGTGAGGCAGGTCCAGGAGCTGTCACCTCCCCACGGTGGGTGCAGGATGTGTTGATGTGCTATCCGGAGGAGGCGATTTGTCCGTGTGAGCTGGTGGCTCATGTGCAGGATGAGTCATCACTTGAGCAGACGCTGGGTGTTGCCAGTGCCCAGAGGGACCCATGGAGCTCATGGTCACCCGGGGTGACCTCTCCACCAGCACTGCCTCCCCCTCGGTCTGGGGGCACGAGGTCAGGATCTCTCCCAGCTGAGTGGCAGCTCTGTCATGGGCTCAGACCCACATCCTGCCCATGTCCTGGCTGGCCCTGGCACTGCCAGTGTAGATGCAAATCCAGCCTGGCATCTGCAGATTGGAACCCATCCCACCCTTGGTGCTGCCAGGAGCAAAGCTGGGCAGTGCCTGCGATTAAGCAGAGCCCTCTCTGCACCATCTCTCCTGCAGCCTCTGCTTTGTCCCCATCTGTCCCCAGGCACATTCAGCCCAAACTGAAGCCCAGGGGGTGCTGCTGTTCCCACGGGCTCAGCACTGGCACAGCACCGTCGGCAGAAGCATTGTTTCCACCATCAGAGGGCATTGTTGTATTAATTTTATCCCACTGCTGGTCAGGATGGATTTTTGAGGTGGTTGGGAGTGGTGGTAATGCCACAGGATGGAGGTTGCAGTTCCAGCTGGCAGGTGGCGAGCTTGTTTTCCCTGGCGTGCTCACACCTGGCCCCGGACACTGCTGGGGGTGTCCTGCCCCCCTTGGTGTCCCTGGCACCTGGCCACGTGGCTTTGGCCAGTGGGATTCTTTCAGGGCTGGGGTCTGGAAGCAGGCTGTGAGCTGATCTCCAGGAGTCTGTCATGCTGCACACTGTGCCCTTTCCAGGCCCTTATTTCAATCTTAAAGGGCACAGACTGCGTTTGTAATCCCACAGGGGACTGAGGTGGGCAACAACATCCACTTTTACTGAGGGCTCCCCGGGGAAGGTCTGGAGAGCACAGAGTGGAAAAATCCACTGAATGTTATTTTTAACGGAGCAGCCATTCACGTGCCTTTTAATTTATGAGCATCCCAGTCACCAGGTTCCTGGGCACCTTAGCAAGGATCAGGCCAAAGAGTCAGTTCCAGGAAAGCAGCAGAAATAAGATGCAACTGGGAGTCAGAGCCAGGCAAAGAGCAGCGCTAAGCTGCTGTGCCAAGGGACCACGGCCTTGGCCTGGGGTGTCCTCTCTGTACTCACCTGGCGTGGCAGCAGCCTCAGACACCACTGATGTTGGTGCTCCAGGAGACCTGAGGCACTCCTCTCTGCCCTTTCCAGGAGATGCCAGCCCTGGCCAGAGCCGGCACAGGCCGTGGTAAGGTGGGGGCATGGGAGTCACTGCACTGGGCAGAGGAGATGTTGGGCAGATCTGGGATGAGCCAAAACCTCACCCTCATGTGAGAGGTTCCGTGCTGGCCCCAGGGCACCTGGTGATGCCTGAGAGGAGGGTGTGGGCTGAAGTCCAAGGGGAATTTCTGTTGCCAGGGGCTCAGCACCAGCACAGCACCATCCACACCATGGGAAGGTTGGGAGGATGTTCAGGAGCCCTTCACTGTGATGAGGACTAAGGGAAGGATTTTCTCCTCTCCTTGGCATTGTTTTTCTGCTCTGCTCCCATTTTCCCCAGTGTGGTCTGAGCCAGGAGCCTGGAAATACATCAAAGTCCCTGCAAACGTGGGAGGCTGAGCCTTTAATCTCCTCTCTTCCTTGCTGCCCTCCTCATCCTCTGAGCTAAACAGAGCTGGATGCAGCAGTGGGAGAAGGGACAGCCAGCTGTCCCAATGTCTGTGCTACACACTCCCAACACTGCTAAAAATCACCTGTAAATCTCACCCATCCAAGGTTCTTTTCCTCTCTGCACCCCCAGTCTCTGTGGGAACTTGCTGCAGTCACTGCCCATTGCTGACATCCCCTGTGAGGGGCATGACCCTGCTGGGGCAGGGGCAGGGTCACAGGACCTGTGATTCCAACGGGAGCCTGGTGAACAAGAAAAGAATCCAAATCAACTCAGATTAACTCTTCCCACCATGGAAGGCTTCAGCCCTGGGGGAGATCTTGCTGCACAGCAGAGACTGGCGCTTCCAGCATCCAGAGGGACCAGAGCTGGATGAGGGATGGTCCATCTCCAGCCACCCTCTCCTCAAATCTACCCACAGCTGAACTTCAGGGGTGGCAAAGTGCCCTGTGGCAGCATCAGGACCCCCTCGGTGGCCTGTAGCTGTCCCCGACTTGCCCCTAGAGGGACCCAGGTACCCCTCTGTCCCCTCGGCCATGGAGGTGGCTGCATTAACCCACAATGTTTGGGTCAAAAGACTTTGGCTGCACAGGGAGAGTGGGAGGGAGCAACATGAGAGGTGTGAGATGAACAGCCTGGGAGACATTTGCTGCTGCTTTTCACAGAAAATAGCCAGGAGAAAAGAGGGAAAATGACTCAAAACCAGAGTAAAGGGAGAGAGAAGACAATTGGAGAGGACACAGTCCCTGTGTGCAGCTCGCAGGAGTAGTGGGTGCTGCTGGGACCCACCGGGAGCCATCGGGGCAGCAAAAGATGTTTCTGCAGAGTTCTCTGGGTTATGCTTAAGGGTTGCATCTCTACCCACCTCTACCCACCTCTGCCTACCTCTGCCCACCTCTACCTACCAATGCCCACCCTTCCTACCAATAGCCATCTCTGCCTACCTCTCTGGTAGTGCTGAGAGCTGGGGACTGACCATCTGCTCTGTGGGGTGGCGGCAATGCCATGGGAAGCTTTTTTCTATCTCTTCCCATGTCTCAGCCCAGCTCATCTCTCCCTGGATACAGAGGGGAAAGAAAAGGCTTTCAAACTTAATTTCTGCAGAAATCTCATTGCCCTGAACTCTCCTGGTTCTCAGCATCTTCACTCCCCCAAGGCACCCCACGGACATGGAGCCAGATAGTGCTCCCCCTGCACCACCAACACCGTGGAGCCAAGGGTCTCCATCAATGGCAGAGCACCTCCTGGGTGGTTTGGATCACTGGACTTTATTTGCATGAAGATAAACTGCTTGTTTGTCTGTACAATTTCTCCTTAAATACTTGGCAACCCTTAAAAAAATGAAAAACAAAAACAAACAGGAGGGAAAAACCTAAACCAGAAAGGAGCAGTGCAGGCTACAATATCCAAACAGTAGAATGCTTTTGAATAAATAACCCCCTAGGGTGGCTTTGGGGACTGCAGGGGGCTGCTGAACTCAGAACCCCTCGGGTCCTCGCTACCCCTTCCTGGGACAGCAGGAACAGCGTCCGGCTGGGGACTGGGTGGGCACAGATGCCCCTCTCTGCCCTCTCCCAGTTCTTAGTTCCCCGTCTCAGCCGTGGTGGTGCTGGTGGCATTTTTGTTGGTTTTGCAGCAGAAGTACTGGTTCCAGATCTGCAGGAAGGCTGTCCGGAACTTCTTGATGCGGAAGGCGTAGACGATTGGGTTCATGGCCGAATTGCCATGGGTGAGGAAAATGGCGATGTAGGTGAGGATGTGCGGGGTCTGGCAGGATGGGCAAAACAGGGTGATGCAGTTGAGGACGTGCAGAGGCAGCCAGCTGAGCACAAACAGGAAGAGGACAAGTGCCAAGGACTTGGCAATCTTCAGCTCCTTCCCGTAGTACTTCTGGGGGTCGTTGGAGCTGGAGGACACCTTCTTGTTGAGCTGCTTGCGGATGAGGTTGAAGACCTCCAGGTAGATGAGCAGCATCAGCAGCAGGGGAGGCAGGACCCAGACGAAGAAGTTGAAGTAGACCATGTACTCCATGCTGATGACTGTCTCAAACTGGCACGTGATGACAAACTCTGTGTGGCTGCCGTTCAGCTCCTGAGTCCTCCGCATCTTGTTGAGGTTGTTCCAGCCAAACATGGGGGTGAGTCCCACCAGAAGAGAGACTATCCAACAGCAGGCGATGGCCACAGCTGCCCGCCGTGGTGTCACCACGCTTTTGTATCTGTGGGAGAGACAGCAGCCACAGGAAGGAGTTAGACGTGGGTGGGATGCTCTGCTTGGGGGTTGCGTAGCCCCAGGTGAGGTGGCAGTGGTGGGGTGGGAGTGCCTGTGCTGAGATAGGAGGATGCTCCTCCCTCCCTTCCCTGGCTGTGGGTAACAGCCTGTTCTGATAATTGTGTTAACAGCCTGGTTTCCTGCCTCTGTCCAGGGATGGCAGAGACCCCAGACACAATCCGTGAAATCTGGGGGATGATGCCAAGCTAGGGAATGCATTAGTGCATGAAATATGCTTGAGTGCCCAACCCTCATGTCTTGGAGGGGGTTCATGTGCTCTGGAGCTCAGCTCCCACCCAAACACCTGCACCTAGAGCAGCAGGTCACCCTCTCCTCCCACCAAGCACCAACCCTGCCAGCCCACTCTCCCAGACAATTGCCCTGTGCCTAGGGAGGAAATGGCCAGCAAAAGCATCCCCTGGGATGCGCTGGATGGTGGAAGGATCTGTGAGTGCTAATGGACCCCTGGGGAAGCTCCTGGGCACAGCCTGTTTCATCTCCTAATGCGCTCGGATTGACAAAATCCTCTTTCTTGATGGGCTGATGCCAGGGGCGGGACGAGGAGGAGGAGGTGGAGAGCCGTGTTCTGGCTAGGCTCTGCTCCCTCCCTGATGCCCCTGGGGAGCCACTGAGGCTGGGCTCATCTCTCCAGAGCTCTCCAAGCGGGAAGTGCAGTCTGCTGGATTGATTTTTCCCCCTGGCCCTCCAGAAAGCTTTTCCTTGGAGGCTGAGAAGATTCTCAGCCCAAGAGTTATTGCTTTCTACCGAAGGTGATTGAACAAAGAATGTTTTCCTGGCTGTTTGCTGGGTCTCTCAGTGGTGCTGGTGTTAACCCAGCCATGGGGACCATGTGGAGGTGGCTGGCAAACCTAGATTCCCAATCCTGCTGCTCAGAGCTCCCTGCTTCAGGTCTGCAGCCTTTACCTGTGATGAAAATTAAATACTTTGGGCCTTTTTTATACAGCCGAGGACCCAAAGCCACTCTCCCTTCTCAGGACCTCTCTCATGGACAAGGCATCAAGGTTGGAGCTTGGAGTGGCACGGGCTGGAGGAGGGAACATCCAGAGGGTCCAGAGCCACTGGTCCCTGACAGCTTTCCCGAACGAACCTCCTGTGCTCTGGGAAAAGCTTCACAACATCCTGGTGGCAGCCAGGTCCCGTGGGAAGGAGGTGACAATGTGGGCAGCTGTTTCCGCTGAGAGCCAGGGCTGGATTTGGAGAGTGATTTATTCCTCGTGGGGAGGAGAGAGGGCAGGAGACCCTGAGAAAGGCTCAGGGCAGGGAGAGCTAGGGCATGGAGAGGGCAAGGGGTGGTGGGAGAGAACCAGCACTGGGGGTCAAGTGAAGGGAATGGCGAGGAGGGTCCATGGGAGCAGGGGTGGCAGAGGGATGCCAGAGGCTCCCGTGGGGCCATGTGCTGACTCCTGCACCCCATGTCTGATAGCAGGTCCTTGGGGAGGCTGATGTGCCCTCCAGCTGTGACACCCCACTACCACCTTCCCACGCTTGAGCAGCTTGGGGGCTGACACCAGAAATAGCAGCACCATCCCCCTGCCCCAGCTCCTTCCCTCTTTGCAACCCCTGCAAGCTGTGTCCCATATCTCACTCCTGGGGGTTTCCAGGGTCTTCTACTGATTTTGCTGGACATGCTCCTACCCCGTGTGCTCCCTGATGTGCAGAGCTGTGTGGGAGCCATTGCCCAACAGACAAAGAAGCTGAGCAGCACCAGGGTCACTGCAGCCCCAAACACCGTCCCAGGGCTTGCAGCCACCACCCAGACACAGGGTCCATCCCTCCTCCCTGCACACGCATCCCTCTCCATGGGTGCCTGGCCTGACACCGTTTGGCAGCAGGACCTGGCTTTCCCTGCTCCTCCCTTCACTTTTCCTCACAACGTTTGAGGGCAAACCTGCAGAAGCAGCCAGGGCAAACCTGGACATCATCCTCCAACCTGTGTGTGACATCGTCACAGGAAAAGTGGGTGAGCCAAAAAACCCATAGAAAACAGCAACATTTGCAGCTTATTGTTCCTTCAAGCAACAAGCCAAGGGCAGAGGCAGCTGCTGGAAATGTGCTCCCAGGGATCTGTGCCCACTGTCCCCATCAGCCCCCATGGAGAGTGACAAAAGCTATAAAATTGCTCCAAGTTCCTCCTCCCTCCAGCCCACCAGGTCCATCCATCCACTGGGTCTGGCCATGGAGCTCTCGTGGGGCTCAGCTGCTCTGAAGTCCAACTTCAATTCCTTTTACACTTTATTTTCCTTGGAGATGTCCAAGGAATGCCTGGACATGGCACTCAGTGCTCTGGGCTGGGTGACAAGGTGGGGATCGGTTACCGGTTGGAATTGATGGTCTCAGATGGCTTTTCCAACCAAATTGATTCTGTGAATCTGTAAAGGGTGGAATTGCAAAATCCCACCTAGTTCTCAACCCCTTCCACATGGTGGGATGACAGTTAGAAGAGGGACAGGCACAGACTTTGCTGTTCCCAATGTTAACCTTGGTTTTGCCATAAAAGAAAATCTTTTCTCATTTGTCTCACTTTGCATTAATATGATAGGGCTGGAGTTTGGGATGGCCTGGGAGGCAAAAGCACTAGAAAATGCTGATAATGGCTCACAGTTAATACATAATCTTATTAGTATCATCAGAACCAGAGCAATTACCAGCATCATTGCAATTTTATTACTGCTATTATTTTTATTAACAGCTGTGACTAAAACATCCATGGTAATCGTCACCCCCATCCTCATCTGCTTTGGGTTTGTTTCCTCTGCCTGTGGAGATTTGAGCCTGACCAGAATTGGCAGATGTTCCCCCTGCCCTCTCTGAGTGGTGGTTTTTGCACCATCCCTTCCCCACAGAGATGGGCATCAACCCAAGCCCTCCTGGATGCCAAGTCTAGGAGAAAGGACCAATGACCATCCTGCCTCATCATGAGATGGGATGGGCAGGAACTGTGGTGTGGAACAGAATTGCCTTTGAGGGTTTGGAAGATAATGCCAAGAGGCAAAATGGCAATTATTGATAGAGCTCTTTGCTTCCCAGGGGAAGGGAAGAGGTGATAGGTGGAGGCAGAGGCCCACAAATTGTCCCCAGGGGCTGCACAGAGCTGACAGGGAGACAGGGAGCAGCTCTCCAGGGAAAAATGCTGTTTCCAGGAGAGGCTGAGGATGGAGCAGACACTGAGGCCCCTTTTCTCAAGGAGATCATGGGATCCTAGAATGGTCTGGGATGGAAGGGACTTAAATCCCATCTCCTTCCACCCCCTGCCATCGGCAGAGACATCTTCCACCATCCCAGGGTGCTCCAAGCCCTGTCCAACCTGGCCTTGGGCACTTGCAGGGATCCAGGGGCAGCCACAGCTGCTCTGGGCACCCTGTGCCAGGGCCTGCCCACCCTCACAGGGAACAATTCCTTCCCAATATCCCATCTATCCCTGTCCTCTGGCAGTGGGATCCATTCCCTGTGTCCTGTCCCTCCAGACATTTGTAATGGCGCTCTGGCCATCACTCTGAAGACACCATCCACCTTCCTTTCCCCTTGGTCCTCATTCCCAGACTAAATTCAACATGTTCTGTCACATCTTGATCTGTCCAGACCTCCACAACTCTCTCTGCTGCAGCCCAGCGAGCCCAGCTCAGTCCAGGCCCTGCTCTGGAGGTGTCTGGCTCCAGGTGGGCAAAGCCCCTGTGACCATTTCAGATATTAGGGCATGTCTGAAAGCACCTGGAAAACAGAGCATTCATTGCTTTCATGGATTTCATCTTTGCCTTGGGGTCTGTTCCCTGAAAGAGATGAGGTATCATTTCCAAGATCTCGACCCAGAGGTCAATCCAAACCCAACACTCATCAAACATCTCTTATTTTGTTTGAAAAAGCTTCAAAGACTCTAGGCCTGGTTTGAATAAAATGTAGAGGTTTTTAGCAGTTCTGTGATTAGTTTTTCTGTCCACAAAACACTTGCTGTTGTCCAGCCAGTGCCAACATGTGGCTTTGCCGATCTTTGCTCTGGAGAGTTTATTGCAGTGCAATTCCTGGGGAATTAATTCACTAATGAAGACAGACCATTACTAATGAAAAGAAGCTGGAGCCAACGTGGCAGGAGGAAAGGAGGCCAAGCTGACATGAAGCTCATCTGCACAATGAACACAGCAAGAAAAAGCAGCCAGACCATGTCCTGATTTAATTGAAAGTCTCTAGACAAAAGTGCTTTGATCGCAGAGGATTTGGATTCCTGCTCCTTTCCCCTGGCTGTATCTTCCCTTCAGATCTTTCAGTGTCCTGGAGGCTGCTGGGTGGGAAAACACAGATCGTTGGTGCTCAAAGCTGCTCAGAAATGAGAACCTGAGAAATGCAAAGTGGTGTCTGGGTTCTGCGAGGGCGAGGTCGGCTACAGCTCAGGGCTGGGACAAGGAGGTCCCTGGGTGGGAAGTGCTGCAGAAGGAACCTTGGTCGCAGAGTCTTTGTCACCTCTGATACTGGAAGTGAAAGGTTGGTTCCTTCTTCATAGAATCACAGAATGGTAGCAAATGTGGGTTTGCTGCCACTGAGGGGTGTGTCACCATGTCAGTGGTGGCCTTGGGAGGGACAGAGGTCAACCAGCATCAGTAAAAGCTGGTATTTGGATGGACATGACAGCTCGTTCCTACAAATGCTTGGAATGGGGGGACTGGTCCTATCAGCACCCCCTCAGGATACACGGGGATTGCCCTGATCCCCAAATCCCAGAGTGCTTGTTTGTCAAGAGCCAGCTGGCAAGTAAAGGCATAAAAAACTTGTCTGGTCTTTCAGGCAAGCCAGAAGAGCCACATCCAGCAAGGATATTGGTGTTGGCTAGTGCTGGAGCCCCTGTCCTGCCCCAAAGTAGCCCAGCAGTGTCCATCAGCACAGCATTTCCAGCCTGAAACCTGCATCCTACCACAGAGCCACTTCCCAGCACTCCAAAGGGGTCTGGAGGACTCTCTGTGTGTCCCCTCCCAACATCTCTGGCTGGTTGGTTAGCAAGAGATTTGAGCTGAGGGAGAAACCTGAGAGAAGTGCCAGCAGATCCCTGGGACAAGAGGGAGTGGGGACAGGCCAGATGGTCATGACACAGAATCCTGGCCTCAGGCTCTGCCTTGAGGACCTGATTTAAAAGGAGCTGAGGAGGAAAATCTCTTCCTGGTATCTCACTAACGTCTGTCTGATCGGGGTGAGGGATAGTTGGATGAGGACAATGGTGGCTTTTCTACAGGTGTCACTTTTGGAGGGTTCCCAGAGCAGGAAAGGCACCAATGGGAACAGCACCTTTTACCCACCACTCACATGGGTGGGGCTGCATCTCAAATCTCCACCTGGAACCCCTCTGGCAACCACTGAGCCCAGGTAAGGCCTGCCCTGCTCCCACCACCACCAGCTGCCCCAGTCTGGAGCTGGCACTGGGGCAGCCCAGGGGGCTGTGGGTACCTGGTGCTCCCTGAGGCATGTGCTGCAAGGAGAGAAGGTCACAGGAGGTCAAAAGCTGAGAAGGGGTCTAGGGAGGGATGCTCCCCACGGTTGCTGATTCTTCCCAGCCACACCTCTGTGAGTGTCCCTGTGTGCTCTGAGCTGTGATTCCAGGGGTCACGGCTGTCACTGGAGCACTCTTGGCTGTCACTCTGCCTGTCAGAGCATCCAAGCAGGGCTAGGACCACCCCACTGAGAGACAGGGAAGAATTTCCTCACCATATGGTGTCTTTCCTGCTTGGCCCAGCTCTGAGAGCAGCTGGCACCTTCCTAACCTGGCAGCTTGTCCCACACATGGTGACCTGGAGCTGCAGCCACTCCTGGCTCCCCAGAGAGGACCTGGGCATGAGTAGCCTCTTCTTTGAAGATCTCTTCTCCCAAAACGCTTTGGGTCTCCTCCACTGCAGCACGAGGAGATGGTTCCACACCAGGAGACTTCTTGATGCAAACGTCCCCCAAAGCCACCAGGAGAGACACCGAAAGCATGGGGGAGGGCGGATGTGTGCATCCCACTGCCATCCACCCTTGTCCATCTGTGTCCAGGGTTTGGTTTCACCATCCCAAATGGTAACTCTGAGTCGGAATCATTCTGCAACGAGTGCCTGCAAAGCACAAACAACCCTGGCTGGGCAAAGTGTCTGGCAAGACCTCTGGGTGTTTGCAATCTCCTCTAATAGCCAGTAATTCTCTAATGGATGTGGGTGAGGGTGATTATAAGGCTGAGGAGAACAAATTCATGCTGCCAGAATTGACTGGTCCCCACACACTGAAACACGGCCTCCCCAGGGTTTTGGTGAGGGCTTTATTCAGTGGTGGGGGAAGATGGACCTGGTCACAGTCCCAGCAAATGGCAAGAGAATAACACAAAAAGGAGGTTTTGCGCTTTGGGCTTTGTCAGAGAAGATTGTGGAGGGACCTGGTGCATTTGCAGATGTCCTGGGCTCCAAACAGGGCCTGGGGAAATGCTGCTGCCTTGGTGTGGGTTCAGCCTGCCCTGACATATCTCTCAGGACCTTGGAGGCATCCTGAAATTCCCGAAGTCTGAAAAGGGATGTGGACACATCCAAAAGCAGCCCCAGAGACACAAACATCCCCACAAGAAGCTGAGGAAATAAGGTAGAAAAGAGCATTATATGCTAAAATGTCTGGAAGTGGGAATGATGCCTCCATGGGGCAGCCTGGCCATGCCAGGTTATCTTCAGCCCAGACTGCCGGTACCAAAATGAGAGTCCATCAGGGATGTTCATCCAGATGGTGGTTACAGGTGTGGGAAGAGGTGACCCCTCAGCTCCAGCAGCGCCTGGACCAACCCAGAGAATGGCCACTTCCCCCCAAATCTGCCACTCTCCTGATGCCACCAGTCCCAGTGCGACCAAACTTCAAAGCACAGCACACCTCAGAGATCAGCCCACCCTGAGCTTGGCACCTCCTGTGTGGGCATCACCCAGAGCCTCAGGAGGTTTCCCTGCTCCCCCATATCCCCACATACCCCCACAAGCCCACTGGCTCTGAGCTAAACCCACCCTATTTTAGGTTCCCGTGACAGGATTAAGACTTTTCCTGCCGAGCCGAGGAGACTTGTCCAATGACACCTCTGGTCCCTGGGAGCTGGGAGCAGCTGCAACATCCCACCAGGCTGGCTGAGCTCCCCAAACCTCCCTGGGGCTGCTCCCGGCCCCGCTGGCTCTGGATCCCTGCCTCGCTCCGGGTGTCCACACAGCTCTGCCCCAGCTTTGGCAGCGAAACACAGCCCTTGGGAACAAACCACAGGCTCCCAGTAACTGCAGAGCTTCTTTCAGATCCCTTGCCCAGCTGTCCCCAGCTCGGAGGTGGGGGCTGAGTAACCACGGCAGCTCCCCACGGTACCGACAGCTCCCACCGTGAGCAGGGGCTGCGGGGGAAGGGGGAGCACGGGAGGGCTGGAAATCTCAGGGAGGGAGGATGGAAAGCACAGAGACCTCATGCTGAAGGATCCTTCCTTCAGGCTCTGCCCTGGTAGGCAGGAGATGTGGCTGATGTCCGAGGCAGGTAAAGAAGTGCGAGTCGCCCACTCTGCTCAGAGAGGATTTTCCTCACATTCTCCAGCAGCATCCCTCAACTCAACAGCCAATATCAATCCTTTCTGCTTGGAAAACTAATCTTGTTTCCAAACTGAGTTTGGTTTTCAGCCTGAGGCTGCACCCTGTTGTGGACTCTGTCACTGCACAAGCAGATTCTCAGCAAGGACCACTCACCCCGTGCTCAGCCCCTCATCCCAAATCTGTGTGTGGAGGTTAAACACCTGGGAGGTTAAACACCTGGGGATGCCCAGGCCATCCATTGCCTGAGGGAAATGAAAATTTCTTTTGTGTCTATCACTGAGCACTGCCCTTCAACCCCAAAGGGAGCCATGAAACCCCTGATGCCATGGGCAGCACCAAGTGTGTCCTAGGGTGCTGAGTGGGAGGCCCTGCTCTGGACGTATCACCCTCTTGCTGCCCTGTGACAGTGTGAGGGTGCACCTGATGGCACAAGGGCCAATGGGGCACGAGTCCCACTGAGCAATAATTTTGCACCCAAGTAGCTCCAGGGCTCTCTCCCAGCTCCACCATGTGTGGTCAGGGCCCTCCAGGACCCCTGGATTTTCTTGGACCTTTGGCTCCTTCCTCCAGGACTGTGAGGTATGTAGGAGGGAAGTGATTTACCACTATTGGCAATGGCTGCAAAATCACGAAACGAGCTGCAGAATCTCAAAACTGGTGATGTTCTCTGAAAAAAATGATGCTCTCGTCTTTTGGCTGCTGCTTTCAGGCAACAACATTTTGAGCAAAGCAAAGTGTGAGAAATGCTGCTTTAAAAGAGAAAAGAAGCAGAAACTGAGATTCTTTTATAGCCCCAGGACTTTGGGAATTAGGACACACAGAGCAGGACAGCTTGGTCCCCACGAGATGGGGGTGAGGTTGTGGAAGCTGCAGGACAGCTTGATGAGCACCACGGACTTGTCTCCAGTGTTGCCCCTGTGCAATATATTTCCTGGACATTTTTAGTGTCTAAACAATTTTGTTGCCAAAAATAGGAATTTTCTGTGTGAGCATCTCCTTGGAGAGGGGTCTGAGTCTGAGGGTGGCTCCCACACAACTGCATCACAGGCATGAGTCCACTGTGCTGTGGGAGCAACCCCACCTCCAGCAGAAAACAATTTCAGGAGGAGCCACTCAAACCTCACGTGCATCTCTCTGGCCAGGCTGGATGGGGCTTGGACCTGGTCTAGGGAAGGTGGCCCTGCCCGTGGTAGGGGATGGAAAAGGATGAGCTTTTAGACCCCTTCCCACGCAAACCATTCCGTGATTCTATGACAGTGCTGGAGGTGTTTCTCACCCACTGCTGTGGTAGGATATCAATCTGCTTGGCCCAGTCATCTTCCCGGGCCATGCTGGGCCATCAGCCTGTGAATTTGGCCACCACCTCCAGGGATGTCACACACCAGCCCTTCCCTGCCACAGCAATTAGCCAGAAGCTGATTGTCTAGACCCAATCCAGCAGCACATCTGTGTGATTGGGTAAGTGAGGGTGAGGTATTCCCTGAGTACAAAGGAGAAGGGATAAAAGGGAGCTGTTGCCAATCTTCAGTGCAAATCCAGGGCTTGGCCAGATAAAAGCGGTCGTTTTTCAATTATTGCTTGTATTGCACTTGATTTTTCTATGTGTTGCATATTTTTGTTCTTTATGCAAAAGAACCTCTTTGAAATGAGGACTCTGAAAGTCAGCCCTCAAAATTTAGAAGGGAGGCAGAAGAGGGGAAGACGAAGAAAGAAAGTAGCTCTAAAAGCCACTTAAAATGCCAAGTGTGACAAATGTGGCTTTGAGAAATGGAAATGGGACAGCAGATATAAAGTGCCTGGTGTGACCAGGCTCCCAGAGCCTCTGTGGCTCAGAGTCTATCCCACAAAATGCTGAGCTGTGGAGGGAAAGTGACTGTGCTGGGAGGGAGGTGACAGCTGAGGAAGTGCCCAGTGCCACCACCCTTCCCTGCCAGCCATCACCACACTGCTCCAGCAAGGCCAGCTTGATCTCCAGCGGAGGCCTCTGGCCAGGGGAGTCTGGAAAGCATCAAGAGCCATTAAAAGGTAGGAGCAGATCAGGGACCCCAAGGAGAAGGGAAATAAGGGGGGGTCTTGAGAGCTGCTGTTGTTGTTGTTGTATCTGCAGTCAACAGGACATCGAGATCTGCTCCCCAGATAAAGGGGAGGCAGGAAAATGGAGATAGAATCTCCATTAAGAGGCACCAACCAAATCAGAGCAGGGCTGAGGTGGATCTTTATCTCTCCAATGCAGAAGGACTCATCAGAAAAAAAGAGATATCCGAAATTACAGCTAGAACTAGAGATTGGTATTGGCTGCCTTTTGATTTCTTGGGTTTTACACTTCTCTTGCTAACCTGACTCCTGATTTTGCAGTCAACAACTAAACTCCTCAGTTTCTTAGGCTACAACATGTTATTGGATCAGGATCCTCACAGCACAATTTGTCACTGCAAAGGGAACATTTCCCTTCTTGCACTTAACCCAGTTCAAATATTAGGACATTCAAGACTGAAAAATTGGCTGGAGGTTCCCAAAACGAGGGAAGTTGTTTTCTCCACCCAATGCCGAGAGGAGAATTAGCAGTGCTGATGAGATCTACTGTTTCTAAACCTCAGAGGACACAGTAACCCAAAACAATCAGTCCAGCACCTTCTGTCCAATGCATATTTCCCCTGATTAAAAGATCAATTTCAAATGCAGAAGCAGCTGGATTCGTTTAAGTTTTTTGTTAATAAGTTGGCTATATGTAGTTTCAACTGGTGAAAATAATTGTGGAGGTAACAATTTGGGCTGCAGTTGGCTTCCAGCTTCTGTCCAAACACTCCCCACAAAGACTGAGTAAAACCTGTGCAATTCCCCCCTCCACACACCATAAAGATGGAAGAAGGCACGATCAAAGGACATGTGTGTAAAGCCATTGAGTTGTTTATGTTGGGATGAGTCTGAACAGTGAATCCATATCTCAATCAGTCAAATGAAATGCCAAATTGGAAGCAAAGGCTCCACTTAACACCACAATTAAATGTTCCCTCACCTCTGAGAATCTCTCACCAGGAAAACAAATAAAAAATGCAAATGCAAAGCAAACCTGAAGTTTATTTGCACCGTTTTCTCATTTAGATGAAAAGATTGTTTATTCCCTTGGAAGAAAATGGAGGGGCCTTGTTCCCTGGGGGGAAGCAGCTCTGTATTTCCATCAGGGTGGTGGAGAGATCTGAGACCCAAGACTACGAATTGCAGTGAAATGCCTCAGCTGGGCCTAAATTACAGCCTGTGCATGTTCCTAATTACTCTGGTCTTAACTCCAGGCAAGGAACAATGGGCAGACACAGCCTGAGGCTGCCCAGGCAGCCTGGGTGGCTCAGGCCACAGAGATGAGGGGCACACAGACCAGGCAGGATGGAAGTCATGGATATGCTTCCAGGGCTGGAGCCCCTCTGCTCTGGAGCCAGGCTGGGAGAGCTGGGAGTGCTCACCTGGAGAGGAGAACAATCCAGGGAGAGCTCAGAGCCCCTTCCAGAGCCTAAAGGGGCTCCAGGAGAGCTGGAGAGGGACTTGAGATAAGGGATGGCAGGACAGGACAAAGGGGAATGGCTTCCCAGTGCCCCAGGGCAGGGATGGATGGGATATTGGGAAGGAATTGTTCCCTGGGAGGGTGGGCAGGCCCTGGCACAGGGTGCCCAGAGAAGCTGTGGCTGCCCCTGGATCCCTGCAAGTGTCCAAGGCCAGGTTGGACGTTGGGGCCTGGAACAACCTGGGCTAGTGGAAGGTGTCCCTGCCCATGGTAGGGGTGGAACTGGATAAGCTTTAAGGTCCCTTCCCACCCAAACCACTCTGGGGTTCTGGGATTCTATGAAATGCAGCTCCCTCTCCCTGAGCCTCAGCAGAGCCAGGGCTGCCTGTGGGTGGGGAGCAGGGCTGGAATGCTGGGGATCCCCACAAGACCTCCTCAGTCATGTGTGGGTCACATGGGGTAGAATGAGATGATCTTTAAGGTCCCTTCCAACCCATACCATTCTAGAATTACACAATCCCCTGGATAAAAGGGGCCTCAGTGTGCTCCGTCCTCAACCCAACAAACTTTGACTGTAGCATCTCCTGCACTCTGGGATTCCAGGTCTCCTGCTATTGGTGCTCTTTGAGCTCCCTTGGAGCAAACAAACCTCCCTGAGCCCATAAGGAACCTATGTCCCAGCAGTGCTGGATATGGGGAGCAAGCTCCCTGAAGGTAGACCCATCTGAGCTGCACCTATGCAGGGCTTGGCTGGCTCCACTCAGGCTTTGCCAGGTCCATCTGGACCGAGGCTGGGCCCTTGCCTCTCCCAGTCAGGACCACTTAGTGGAGAATGGAGCCATCACATCGAGAGAAACAAGTGCTTCATTTGTGTATTTCATGGGAAAAGGCACTGAGTGTTGCTACCAGAGCAGAAAAGAAAGAGAAATAATTTAATCCGTAGGACTGTGCTAATTCTGGCTGTGTCTGAGGCAGCATTTCTCAGCATCGGCCCCTAGCTGTTGTCACAGAGAGAGCATCACTCCCTGTGTGAACAGATGGGGAGACTGAGTCGCAGAGGGGAGCTGTGATCTGCCAAGATGGACCAAGCTGAATGAGAAAACATCCCTGGTTCCAGGAGCTGGTACTTCCCTTATTTGAAGGAGGCCAAAAAAAATCATCCCTGTCTCTGGTTGCAGGGAGAGAAATGGCCTGGAGAAGGTGGATAAACAACCATGTTTATCCAAAAACATGGCAATGTTTTTGGATAAAAACATTGCTAAAAGCAATGTCCTGGCTTTCTGTGCCCAGGCCTTCCTTAGAGGAATGATGGAGAAGTGATATTGCCACCCCAGGCAGGGGGTGGGACAGGGGGATGTCACCTCTGCGTCCCCACAGTCCTGCTGGGTACGGCTGGTACCTGGGATCTGTGAGCAAGAGCACCTCAGCCAGTGCCAGGGACAGCACAGAGGGAGGCTGGCAGGGGACACGCAGGAATGAGGCTGGGGAAGAAATCCCTCATCCTCCTCCAGCTCCTTTTTGTGATCAGAGACTTCTGACCCTGACAAAAACCCAACCAAACCACCCAAGACTGTGAGGGCTGCTGGTGCCAGTGCCAGGGAGCAAAGCCCAGGTGAGGGAGGAATGTGGGAACAACGGGAAATGCAGAGAGAGGGAGGGTGAGGGTGCAAGGGGGAGGTGTTGGGTCCCACACCGCAGAGAAGGGAAAACCCAGATGCCCCAAATCTTTCCAGCGGCTGATCCTGCTCTGCTCTTCCCTACATCACCAAACACAGCCCTTCCTCTCCTATTTGCCCCCATTGCCCTCTGTCCACAGGACTCTGTGAGAGGGAGAATCTCAGTCTTTCAGGGTTATTTCATCCTCTCTCACTGGTGGCATCACCAGTGATGTCTCCCTTTCCCCCTGCCCTGCCCATCCAGCCACTCTTGGGAATGGTGTCTCTGCAGGGCCGGAGGTGCCGTGGGGGTGGCCAGGGTGCTCAGCTCATTGTTATTCTGCAAAAGAACCCACTGGCTCTGGGGGCTTTTTGTGGCTGCCTTAGAGAGCATCAATTGTTCTTTCTTGCCACTGGGCACCCTGTGCAAGAGCCAGCCCAGCAGCTGGGTAGCTGCGCTGCCAGGGCAGGAATTCCCTGCCAGGAGCCCAGGCAGCCTCTGGGACAGCACCTTTCCCATTCCACAGCCTTGAAAGTTCAGGTCACCTTGGGTGAGATGTGTCCCCAAAGGACCAGCTCCTTGGGATGCTCCACCCAGCCCATCGGCAGCCCCAGCGCTGGGCTCTGCCGGCTCTCGGCTCCTGTGTCCACCCCTGCTGCTTCGGCAGGATCACTGTGAGAAATCATTCATTTGTCTCCAGGGTAATGCAGTGCTGTTCCTATCAGCTCAGCTGTGCTGGCTGTCATTTCCCCAGGCTGAGACAGTGCTGTTGTCCCCAAGGGGATGAGCCTCTTGAGCTGTCTCTATCCCTCCCAGGACTCTCTTGCTCCTGTGGTCCCCTCTACGCTCCATGTCCTGCTGTCTGCAGAGACCACAACCCCTCCGAGCTGTGGCTTGGCTTCCCTCACACCCCTGTGGGCAAGATCCTTCAGGGCTTTTCCCTGTCCTTCCAGACAGAGGTTTTCTTCCAGCCCATCAGTCCCGCTCCAGTCTGAAATGACTCTGGTGTGTGTCACAATGAAACTCATCTCCCACGTTCTTTCACCGTGGTGCCTCCCAAACGTTTTCATCTTTTTTCCCATCCTTCTCTGTGTTGCCACGACCTTTCTTTCCCCCCTGCCTCCACCCCAGGACACAGACCTGCCAATGCACTGCTGTGACTCCTTGGATGAGCCATTCCCCACTGTCAGGCTGATTTCAAGCACAGTAATTTGGATGCAGGAGCTCCACTGTCCCCATCCCTAATCCTTTGTCCAGCCCTGCTTGTTCTGCCTTGGAGACCCCAGGCCACCCAGACAGGTCCCCTCAGAGCAGATCCCCAGGACCAACAGTCCCTTGTGTTTGGTATAAGCTGCTTTGAGGTGTCCCAGAGAGGAGATTTCATTTGGTCTGACCTCACAAGAGTATCTCCAGATCTGAGTTTGGAAGTGGAGTCTGGTGGGCTTTGTCCCAAGCTGTCTCCCACCCAAGCATGGCCAAAATCCCCTTCCTGGTCAACAGAGCCAACCTGGTCCTTTAAGACACAGTTAAGCTTATTCTGACACCATGAATGGACTAAGAAACCCTGCTGTGACTGACCTGGGGGTGTAAGAGGAGCTGAGGGTGGTTTGGCTGTTGGTGGCCACAAGGCACACATCCAATGAGAGGCCACGTGCCTGTGCCAAGGGCTGGGCAGTGACATGAAGCCCAGCCCAGACCCCAGAGCTGCTCACCAGGAAGGGCTCCATGTCAAGAGGAGCATCTGAGTTCCTCTGCACCCCCAGCCCAAACACCAGAGGAGTGTCTGAGCCCCTCTGCACTCCCTGTGAGTCACTTATTCCTGCTCTATCTCCTGCTCTGGCTGATGTGGAGCGCAGGTGAGACCAAAGGTGGGACTGTCTCGGTAAAGGCTGGGTGATAATGGCACCTCCCCTGAATGGAGTCACATTCCTGCCTCTCGGGGGTGGGGGAAGACCCGGGACCCTGTCAAAGGGCTCCTGTGTGCCCTGAGCCAGCTCAGCACAGACCATGGTGAGCCGGGCCTGACTCAGCCCAACGCCCAGCCTTCAGGGCCAGGCTGGGCTGCTGGGGCTGGAACAGCTGAATCAGCAGCTTTTGCTTTGACAGAGCCTCCTTCCTGGGGTGTTTCCCTTGTCTCTATGCCAGCAGCTGCACAGGGCCCTCGGACACCCAGCCCAGAGGGGCATCGCTGTCACCTCCACCAACCCAGTGCCCTGGGACACAGCCCGGTCACTCTGGGAAAGGGAAAACCATGTCCTGGAAGTGTGACTGTCTGGGTGTTCCCATGTGGTTCTGGGGCCCTGCAGCTCAGCCATAGGTCTCTGCCCTGGACACAGGAGCATCTCTCAGGGACTGGGGACCTGCTGTCCATCCCACTGTGCCTGGGTGGCCTGGCTGTGGGTGCTCCTTGCTTTCTGCTCAGTGGGGGCTTCATGGACCCTCTGTGCTGCCATGGGATGAGGGAACAGAGGCTGGCTGAGGGAACAACTGCTTGGCAGAGTAGATCCTCTTGGATTGATGGTACCATACCTGAACCACAGCCATGGAGGTGGCAGAGGCATGTTGGGTTCCATCCACACATCCCCACCTCGTTTGGTGTCTGCTTCCTGCAGGATAAGTTCATGGAGAGCCATAGAATCCCAAAATCCCAGGATGGTTCGGGCTGGAAGGGACCCCAAAGCTCATCCCATTCCACCCCCTTTCATGGGCAGGGACACCTTCCACTAGCCCAGGTTGCTCCAAACCCCATCCAGCCTGACCTTGGACAGGGATCCAGGGGCAGCCATAGCTGCTCTGGGCACCCTGTGCCAGGGCCTGCCCACCCTCCCAGGGAAGAATTACGTCCTAGTATTGAACTTAAATTTCCTTTTTTTTTGGTTTGGACCCATTGCTCCTTGTCCTGTCCTATAGATGAGCCAACCTGGCCTTTTTAAGACACATTCATTTTTATTTTAATACCACAAATGGCTACAAACCCATGCTGTGATGCAGCCTGGGCTGTGAAAGAGAAAAAATTTAATTTCATGGAATTACTCCTGCAGGGATCACCAGGGCTGGGACTGGATCCCAGAGGAGCCTGGCCCCAGAACCCTGTGCACAATCACGGCAGGACTCCAGTGCAGGAACGGAGAGGCCATGCTGTCCTGGCAAATCTCAGCTTCCACACCTTCCCTGTCCCCAGTCTCATCTCAGCTTCCACACCTTCTCTCTCCCCAGCCTCTATCCCTCACCTGTGGGCTCACTCCGAGCCAGCCATGGTGCAGCTCTGTGCTTTAGTTTCCCTGTCTGCAGATGTGCCCTTGCTGGGAGCATACCCTCAAATTTACTGGTGAGACATTGCCAAAGGTTGATGCCTTACTCTGAAAATCAGTAGAAATGGGTAAAAAGCCCAATGAGAACATTTCCAGAGCAGGGGTTTGGGGTGCAGCAGCAGGAAGGAGCAGGCTTTCATTCCTGGCCCCGCAGCACAGCCCTGGCAGACGTGAGCTCTGCTAAGGGACAGATGTGACACTGCTAGCAGGGTCAGGGCGATTACCCAGCACGGGGACCACGCCTTGCCCTACTGGGATACACCAGGACCAGGGGACAGGGTCCTGCTGCTCAGGAAACCCATACGGGGTGTCTCGAGGCCATTCATCTCCTCTTGCCCTTTTGATTGAGAGAATTTGGGAATAACTCCAAATATCAGCAAGTTTGGGGCATCCCCGCACAGGATTCAGAGCTCTCCTCCCTTCCCTCCCCACTACCGGGGATGGAACATCCCACACGCAGCCCCTCACTGCATCCCGAAGGGACACCCCCAAGCCCCAGCATTTTCCCTGCCATTCCAGGAGCTGGATCCCTGCTGACAGCCCCACTCGCCTCTCTGCAGCCACACGGCAACGTCTGGAGCTTTTGGGAGTGACCTGATTTTGTGTCTGCCGGCGAAGGTCTCGTGGCGCTGCTGCAGCAGCTGTGTGAGCTCCCAGCGAGCCTAATCCAGGCATTCCCTCACCAAGGGAAGAGCCCTCACGGCTTTGATCCCTGACTTAGCCTATTCTTGGCTGAAAATTATTCTGTGGAGCAGAGAGTAGGGCTGCAAACCAGTTCACCTGGGTATTTACAGGTCTTTACCAGGATCTCAGACCAATATAACCTGCTGGTGAATCCCTGCCCATCTCAAGGGCTCTGGGATTTTGGTGATACTGGAATTGAGCTCCTGGTGCTGGACCAGCATAGCTCATCCATGCAGCTGGATCTGGTTGGAGCAGAGCTCGGTGGGAAATGCTGGCTCTGATGCAGAACCCACACGCTGAGCTGGTGCAGTGTGCTGGAAACGGCGGCTTGGAAACAGCCTCAAGTCTGCAGAAACCTCCCCGGACTGTAATTCCTGCCTTTTAATCTCCATCCTTGGTTCAGAGCTGCTTGTTCCATGGAACGAAGGTCTCCACAGATCACTCTCACTTGCTAAAAATATACCTGGAGGAGGGCAGTGAGGGAAGAAACAAAAGAGGAGGCTGCAAAGTCCTGCCAGTCCCCAAAATTCCTCCAGGTTAGGGAAAATGGGAGTTCTCTCCTTGGAAATGAAATGTGCTTTCTCAGGGACAGGGCCCATACAGATGGATGGCATCTTTTCACTGACTAATGGAGTTTGAAAGAAAATAAATGAGCTTCTGGGTGAGAGCTCTGAGTCACCTGGACGCTTTTGAAATTCCTCCGAATTTAAACCAGGCCTTGGAAGAGCTACGGTTTGGTTCGTTCACTGGCCTGGCTGGACAGGAAGGTTTCCTGGCACTAAATGTTGGGAGCACTGGAAAGATGTCCCATAAGCCCTTAGCTGTTTTGGGAGCTGGGAATTCGGGCCAAATCATCCCAACGTCCTCCTCCTCACCCATCCCATGACAGCGTGTGCCTGTCGTGCTCTCCTGCCAAGACCCTCCATGAACTCTTGGTGGAGGAATCATGGAACGGTTTGGGTTGGAAGAGACCTTAAAGATCATCTCATTCCATTCATGGGCAGGGACACCTTTCACTAGCCCAGGTTGCTCCAAGCCCTGTCCAACCTGGCCTGGGACACTTCCAGGCATGGGGCAGCCACAGCTTCCCTGGGACACATGGAATGGGGAAAAGCCACCTCAGACATGTGTCCTGCTCCACGACCCAGCTGGCTGAAGGCAACGAGATTTCCCGGGCTTCCCATGACCCAGCCCTAGCTGGCCCCATGCCTGTGGGCCTTGGCAGGGCTGGAGAGAAGGGGAAAGAGCGCTGAAATCCTGGCAAGAGCCTGAGCTCAGGCAAGAGCCTGGAAAACAGGGAGTCCAGGGGGGAAGCTTCCCCCTTTCCCCTCCCTGTCCATCCAGGAGCTCACAGGTCACCTGCAATCCCCTCACTTCCTGCCTTGCAGGCACTGCAGTCCAGGGCTGAGGGATGCTCCTGCCATCCCTGAGCTTTTTATCTCCCGACACTCCAGACAGGGCACTCTTGAATCGCCAGACAAAGCCAGCACTGTCTTCAGAGCCACCCCTAACCCTGCCTCACCCTGGGATCTCCCCCTGCTGTGCTCCAGCCTCCTGTCCCCCATTTCCTAGAGAGTTCCAACTGTTCTGATCTAACTTCCATGGCTCTGCAGCCTCACAGGCATGCGTTCCAAACCTTCAGCAACACCAAATGCAGCTCTCCCTGGCGGGATGCCACTTGGGATGCTGCAGAGTGGGAAGGGCAGGGCGGGCTGGGAGGATACCCCAATGTTGAGGCCCAGGCACAGAGGGGTGAGGTCCTGGCTGTGGATGGAGACACCCCAATATGAAGGGTCCTGCAAACTGCAGATTCCTGTAGGTTTTCCCTTCCTGGCACATTTCAAAGTGTTTGAAGTTAGGTCACAAGGTGAGGACTCCCAGGGACTCCCCGAGACAGGCTTGGGGTGCATCCATGCATTCGGCATCCCCAGCCAAGGGGTGGTTTGGCACATCCCAAGGACAGCAGCTCATTTTCTATGGCCCTTTCCAAAAGGCCCAACGCATGTCTCAGAGCAGAGACAGGGCCCCCAGGGCAGCAGGGGCTGGTGCTAAAAGAGCTGCATCCCCCCAAACATCCCTCCAACACCATCCCCCGCAGACATCCCTCCAGCCCTGTCTCCTCCAGCATCCTGCCTCCACCGGGATGCCGAGGGGCCGGTTCCTGCCGGACACCCCCAGCCGGCTGCTTCCCCTCTCTTTGAACTCGTTTCATCTTCCCCAAGCACGGCTGTGAGAGGGAAGTTTGGGCTGGGCTGGGGGACCCCACTGTGCCCGGATGGGGGGATCACAGGCCAGGGGTCTTGCCTGGCTGCCGGGCGGGAAGGAAGGATGCGAGAGGGGAGTGGGTGTTTTCCACCAGCAAATCTATTTTAGGTGGTTTCCAGCTGTTCCTGTGGGGGCTGGGAAGTGGGGGACCCTCTGCTCTAGTCTGCTCAGCCCAATAGATGCTCCTGCAGCCCTCCACAGTCAAGGAAAGGCCCCTCAGGGGGGGAGGCAGCATCACTCAGGCCCCAGCACCCAGGAGGGATCATACCCAGGGGCTAGAGCAGAGGGAGAGGGTTTGGTGGGATATCCCATTGCCTCGACCATGCTGGGTGTGTGCTGGGTGTGTGCTGGGTGGAGGAGGAGGAAGAGCAGAAGCCAACTCAAAGCCAAGCAAGACCCCTCTCCATCTGATAAAATCTGCCTCCACCTTGCAGGAGTGGCCCACGTCCCTCTGTGCTTCTGCGTCCATGGGAAGTGGCCACAGGAACGATGGCGCATTGGATGCTGCTTTGGTATCTCCCACTGCCATGTAGAGACACCCTAAATGTCTCAGGGTGCCACTTCTTCCAGAAGACATCCACCCCTGGGGCCACCAAGCTCCCAGTGTCCCCCCAGGGCTCAGGTCTCCAGCAGAGGATCCATGTGTTTCCTGGAAGGGGGATCAGATCTGCAGGTTGTCCCCCAAACTTGCAGCTGAAGGGGTAGGGTGTCCATGGGGAGGCTGGAGCTGGAACCAGGCTGCCATGCACTGTGTTCCCCATTCCCTGCCATTCTTCCCTGTGAGGAAGGCACAGGGTGCCCAGAGCAGCTGTGGCTGTCCCACCCTGAAAGAGTCCAAGGCCAGGCTGGATGGGGCTTGGAGCAACCTGGGCTAGTGAAAGGTGTCCCTGCCCATGGCAGGGAAAGGTCCCTTCACACACAAACCACTCTGGGGTTCTGGGATTCTATGAAATGCAGCTCCCTCTCCCTGAGCCTCAGCAGCGCCAGGGCTGCCTGTGGGTGGGTGGCAGGGCTGGAATGCTGGGGATCCCCACAAGACCCCCTCAGCCTCCTGTGGGTCACACTGGTGAGGATGCACCCCGTGCCACTCTTGTCTGAGGAATCCTGCTGGCACAGGAACAGGCTTCAGGGAGCACACTGTCCATGCCTGTGCAAGAGGGGATGTCCCTGGTCCTTGTCCTGGCTGCCCTGGGGATGAGCCTGAGGCAGATATTCCCTACATTCCTCCCCACCTGCCTCCAAAGCTCTGCTCAGGTCTGGCTGCCATCACTGCCTGTGGCCCTCCGGGGATGCTCAGAGCTCTCCCAGGCACAGTGGCCACATATGTCCCCCCAGGACCCTGAATACTGCCAGGTGTTGCCGGCTCTCAGCACCCAGTTTGCCACTGCTGGGTTCGGTGTCATAGTCAGGAACAACACCACAAGAGCTGTCAGCACGGTAAAAATGTTGTCACTGTCATCCTCAGCATCCTGCAACGACGGGGAGACACTCAAGGCATTTGAGATTCAGGGAATGTTCCTTACTGCTGTTTCCTGTCCTGTGTGCTATATATAGGGCACTACATCCCCTAAAATCACCACATGTACCAACTACCAGGAATTCACGGAGTTGTAGGATCTTTAAGACTGGCAAAGACCTCTGAGATACTCAAGTGCAACCATTAAGTTGATGAGGTTACAAAGCTTTTCAATATTAAAGTAGGCTCTGAAAAGACAGAGGAAAATCTCCTGCTGCTGAGTGCTTGGGCACACAATGGAATCACAAAATTCAGGGTGGAAATTGAATGAGAAAAACTCACCCAAACTGTACACAGCATAATATTAACATTGCTCCTAAGAAAGCTCCTGGGATCAGGACAGGAATCTCCTTCGAAAGGCCCATCTGAGACTCAGAGGCAGCCAAGGAGTTAAAAACGGACTGGTTTGTTAGGAAAATGCCTGACAGGCTGTGCTCCTCCTGTGGAGCCGCAGAACTCCCACACCGGAGCCTTCCCCACGCGCAGGGGATGCGTGAAGCCCAAAAAAGCTCCAAGAGCAGTGACAGGGTGGGAATCACTCTGATGACACTGGCAGGCTGGGAGATAGGGATTGGGAAAATCACACCTAGGGAGGAAGTCGGGAACAGTCTGTGAAATCATGTGTGGCAGGGACGGGGTGGGCAGGAATCGAGGATTTATCCTGCGCCCCCTCCTCTGTCTTACACTTCTTCTCCAAGCAGCGTCTGCTGGTGGTGGCTGCAGGAAAACCCCAAAGGAATCCCTGGCCTGATCCCATGGGTCTGGGAACACCAAGCACTGTAGAGCAGTCAGGTGATCACAACACAGGTGCCTCCTGTCCCTGTCTCCCTGCATGGGAAGGCAATTCCTGCCCCAGGAATTCCTGACCTATACCCACTAGGGTCTGGGCAGCACCAACACAAGGGTTAAAAATGGACTGGCGCCTTTTTGGAGTGTTTGTGCTGATGAAGGGTCAGGAACCCAGCGAACTGCCTTGAACTGCAAAGAGGTCACTAGGGTGACATGAGTGCTCAGCTGGGCTGGGCTGTTTTACAGCAGTGCTCCCATAGCCAGAGCCTTCTGGGGCCAACGAGCCTGGCAAAGGCGTCCCACAGAGCGAGGGGGACTCACAGCGAGGGGCTGAGCCTGGCTGTGCTCGGGGGCACGGGGCTCGGGTGTCACGTCCCCTTCCAGCCCTGTTCACAGCCCCCGGTCCCACCGTGGCACTCCAGAACAGCTTCCCCAGCCCAGCCCCGGCGGGGAGGGAGTGGGGCATAAAGGGTTAAATATCTCTTCTTGGAGCGGCAGAGTTGGAATAAAGTGCCCAAATAAAGTGTCCCTCTCCTTTACACTCTGAGGCACTTGCTCTGGTCTTGGAACGGCAACAGATAACAGATAAGGAAAAAAGAGGGAAAGGAGTTATTTGTGCAGCATCCCATAGCAGGAGTCTCTCCTGGGTGAGGCTGCCCCATGAAACGTGCCAGGCTGTCACCTCTGGTCCCTCAGACCCCCAAAGCTATGTCCCCTTGCAATCCAGGGAAAACCTGGCCTGAAAGCCAAACTTGTCATCCTCTTTCCTCCTGGAGCACCCACCTGGGGCTCTCCCGTGTGTAGGGACCCCCTTCGTGCTGGCCAGGGGGATCCCGTGAGGGACTGTCCCTCACTGCCAGCCGGCTGTCACAATGTCATCTCTGCCTGCGCACCCAGCACCCCCTGAGCCCCCAAAAGAAGCTGCTGGAGGCTCCAGGACCCTCCCCACCCCTAGCCCAGCCTGCCCTGGTTGCTTCTACAGCCAGATGTGTCTGGGATGGCAGCGTGGAGGAAAGTCTTTTCTCCCAGTGGCTCCCCAAGAGTTTGGGGTTTTCTCACTCCCTTTTAAGCTCCACAGCAGTCACAGCAGAGCTGGTTCCGACGCGTTTTCCTACCTGACAGGGATCTTCACCCGCAGGTATCGATCCACAGCGATGGCCAGGAGCGCCAGGATGGAGCTCTCGGTGAGGATGAGGACGGGGCAGGCCACCATGAGGCAGGTGTAAAACTCCATCTGGGGACCGATGTTGATGATGATGGCCAGGGGGATGACCAGAGCCCCCACGGCCACGTCGGCCACCGCCAGCGAGACGATGAAGCAGAAGGTGGCATCCCGCAGTGCCTGGTTCATCTTCACAGCCCAGATGACCAGGATATTGCCCGGCACGGACACCAAAGCGATGAGCACTTCGATGGAGATGTAGGCAGCCTGGAAGGCTGAAATGGGGTGTGCCATGATGCTCCGGTCCGCCCTGCTCCCGTGGGGTCCCTCGGTCACCTGCAAACGCACAGGGAGGCGGTGAGAGAGTGGCATCTCTGACTGAGCTGCGAGCGGGATGGAGCCTGTGCGGGGGGGTGGGAAAAACCCCTCTCCCGTCTGTGCCGTCCCCCGGGGCTCCGGCTCCCTCAGCCCCCCCGTAGAGCTCATCCAGCACCCACCTCCATCCCGCACCCACCTCCATCCCGCAGCGCCACCGCTCCCGACGCTGCAGAGGGAGCGGGAGCCGCCGGCCAGTCCTGGGAGAGCGGCGGAGCCCCCTCCCCTCGGGCCGCCCCAGGGTCCTCTGTCGGAGCCCCTCGGGGCCGATGGAGCTGCAGCGGGACCCCGCTGTCCCCGCGCTGGATCCCCTCCCTGCTCTGCGCTGCTTCCTGCAGCCGCCCGAGCCCCGGCAGCCGCCGCCCGCCCGCTCCCGGCCCCGACCCCTCTCACCTTGTCCTGCAAACCCAGGGCTTGTTTTGGGGTGTCCTCACCCCCGTAGAGCCACTGCTGTCCCCCCGCAGGGCAAGGCGGGGCTCATGCTGGGGGCGGCCGGGGGGACGCTGCGGCCGGCGGGGACCGGGCTGGCCGCGGCCACCGGGGCTGCGCTCGGTCCCCGGTGCCCGGCACCGCTCGGCTCCCGCAGGCGCTGCCCGCTCCCCGCCGGAGCCGGAGCATCACATGGTGCCGCCTTCCAGCCTTTAAAGAGCGACTGACCCGATTCGGGGCTCGTCGGCACCGGGAAGAACCGGGGTGCGGGGAGGCCGGGCGGAGGCGGCGGGACCNAACCTGTTTTTGAGGTCGAGTGTGAGCAGAGGACCGGGGCGGGGAGGGGAGGGCGGAGGCAGAGCCTGAGCTGGGGTGGGCAAGGACCCGGCCCGTCCCCGGCACGGGCAGCGCTGCTCGGGGCTGTGCCCCAGGACGGCGTCGGGACCCCGAGTCAGACCCGAACGGCCTCAAGGAGCTTTCGGTGCTCACCCGGGCTCTGGCAGCCAGTGCCTCACCCAAAATCACTGCTGGGGTGGGCGGGGACTGAGACTCCCAAAGCACTCTTCATCCTCTGGACGGCAGTCCCCGGGCTGGGGAGGGGCTCTGTCCCTGGGGCAGGGGAAGGCTCTGTCCACACGAGGCGTGCGGAGGAATGGTGGGCCCGAACTGCTGCTGAGACTGGACCAGACGCTCCTCAAGGTTCTAGGAAAAGTTTGGGGGAATATGGTCACCCCCGAATTCCCCTCCCCAGGCCGGACAGCACAGAGAAAATGGGTCTGGGGGCTCGATCTCACTGATGGATTTGAATCAGCCAGTCCCTCCAGGGACCCCCGGGTGATGACCAGGTTCCTGCAAAGCTCATCTTACGTTAATCGCTTCCCAGGAGTGGGGCTGGTTTATCCAAGTGCTGCAGGGAACAGCACCTCAGACGTGGGGCAAGGGAACTCTCCCAACCCCCTTCTGCACCTTTCCCCGTCCTTTCTCCCTCTTCTGGTGAGACTCGGGACTGGAGTTGTCCTCTGCTCTGCTCCGTGAGAGATGTCCCGACCCTTGGATCTGCCCCTTGGGGCTGCCCCTCATCCCTCTCCTCATCAGAGACTGCACACCCCACAGCAGGGATGGGATCAGCTCTGGGACCATCCCAACCCAGGGCTGATTTTCCATCAGCCGGTGTCCCATGGAATGCCTGCTCTCCCTCTTGGGCAAGTGGCCAGCAAAGAGCTGGGAGTCCCAGCCTCCGAGGGCTGTCCGGGGACTGCAGCATTGTGCCACCTCTGAGCACTGAGCTGTGCCACCAGCAGGACGAGGTGGGCTTAATTTGGTCTGAACGATCTTTTAGCTCTGCAGAGAGAAAAATAAACCGAGGCTCACGGGCTCCTGTAAACATGGCTCTATTTATGGAGCGCCCGCATCCTGCAGCATCTCCTCATATCTCCTCCGCTGCAGGGAAAAGTGATGCCCCCTGTGGCTGAGCCCCTAAATCCAGAGGCAGGGTATGGGATGGGGGTGCTCAGGATGGGCTACTGAGAGTGGAAAGGGCATTTCCAGACAGCCCAAAACCCCTAGCCCACCACCTTCCCAGGGTGAGTGTCCTTGCAATCAACCTCTGGCTGGGAGTAGGGCAGGAAAACCGGCAGGTTCCTCACGGGAGTGCAATGCGGAAGCAAACGCAGGCAGGGCCCGACCTAATTGTATGCAAATCTCCCAAACAGAGATTAAAACCACTCCTTTTCCTTTGTGGATTTGCAGTTTGTTCTCCCTCCCTGGATTTGTGCCCCTGAATGCTCAATTTTAGCAGCACCCCTAAACCCCCCATGTTATGTCAGAAAGGAGCTGCTGGCTGCAAACCTGCCAGAGGGGGTCCGAGTTCTCCCACCAGCCCAAGAAAAGTGTCCCAGGGCTCGGGCAAAGGCTGCAGAGGTTGGATGACCAGATTGATACAGGTGGTTGCACAGAGTCCATTCCTGATAGACAGGGATCATCTGCTCACTCTCTTAACGCCAAGCTGGAGATGTGTCCAAAAGGTGTCAGGGATTCCTTAAAAACCCATGAAAAGGAATTTTCCGGTGAACATCGAACACTGAGAAAGTTATTCAGGTCTTCCAGGCTCTTTCTGGGGTTTGTAAGGAGAAAATGTCTTGAGAACTGCAGTGGGTTGTGAAGATCCTAAAATGATGGATGATGCTGCTATGGATAAATACCTGGTGCCACCCTGGGCACACGGAGAGATGGAATGAAGTGGGACAAACAGGGGACATGGTGTGGCTTCTTGCACCAGTTCCCGAGAGCCAGGGACAGGCTGTGGCCATGGCAGGGGACGGTTGGTGTCTGGCTCAATGCCAGCAGGATGCACCCGAGGCTGCAGCGTGTCTGGGCTGGCTGATGAGACCAAACCCTGACTGAACCCTCAGGGCTCAGCAGCAGCCAAGAAATGCTTTTCCAGGGAGACAAGTCAGGGCGTGGAGAGTTAAATTTCTGCCCATCTTTCTTCAGCTTTTCTCTGGGGTGTGAGTTTCCCCCTCCTGCCTCAGTTTACCTACACAAAGAGCAACTCCATGGTGCCATTCTGGGTGCTCAGAGCAAGAGAAGTTGAAGATTTCTCCACCTCTGCCATCATGGCAACCATCCCACAGCACTTCTAGTCATGGAAAGAGGCCTCTTAATTAGGAAAGTGAATTAGGAGCATGGCTGATGCCAGCAGCGCAGGGATGTGGCTCTGAGAGATATTAATTAGGACGAGTGACCCCCTGAATGCTATGGTCTGGTGGGTCCACACAGGATGGCACAAGGCAAAGAAAGAAGCAGCAAACAAAGGGAAACCCCGAAGCTTTTCCAAGGAGGCCTCCACTGTGCTATTTGGGAGTGATGTTCACCCCATAGTGCTGGGGCCACCACACTGTGTGTGCCAGTGACACAGAGCCCTGGGGACCTCACTCAGGACATGGCTGCTCTATGACTTGCACTCAGTTTCTCTCCCATTAAATGGGACACACGGCCCTGGGAAGCTGTCTGGGGAGCAGAGAACACCAGACTTGTGTAGGGTGGTGCATCCCCGTCTGGGCTTGGCAGCACATACTCAGCAGCAATGACACAGCACAGAAAATATCCCAGGAGATAATTTAAACCAGCAAAGCCCAGAGACTGGACAAAGAAAAGGCTCTTTCCCTGTGGACTGCCTGTTCCCACTGAGTGCATCCCACCCCTGTCACTTGGAGCAGGTTGGGAAGGGGGTTGGCAATGCACCAAGGGAGAAACTGAGTCAAAGGAGGTGCCTGTGATCCCTCAGCCCTGTGCTGGCACCAGGATGTGCCCCAGTTCCCTCTAGCCTGGGTAGATGCCACATCGACGATGCTACAGATTCCCACAATAGCCAAATGGGTCAGGCTCCACTCAGATGCCAGCCAGATGCTGCCCACAGGCAGCTGGGTCACTGTGCCGGATGCCTTGGCACAGTAGGATATTGCCAGGCCTTTGTGCTTCCCTGTCAGGGAGGAACTGCTGAGACATCACCGGGTGGAAGAGAAAACTCGTCCGAGCCCGGGGAGCTCTGGCAGTGCCGTCCCTGGCAGGGCAGCAGGGTAGGGCAGAGGTCTGTCCTGACGCCTGCCCCCACACCTCGATCTGGGCCCTTTGCCTCGGCACTGCTGCCCCTTCCTCACGACACTGGGAGTATTTTATTCCCCAGGGAGCCCCGGGAGTGTTATCAAGCCGGGCTGAAGGCCAGGAGATATCCCTGCCACCCCTTCCAGCAGGCTCTGTGGGACAGGAGGGGGTTAAACCTTTCCAACCCTGCCAAGCAGTTTAGAGGACGGTTCAAACCCATTTACCCCTCTCCAGGGCCACCCCCCGAAAAAATCCAGCGCTGTTTGCCCTCTGGTTTCAGTTGCAGCAGCCGGTGGAAAGGCAGGACGGCTCCTGCTGCCTCCAGCCGCACTGTGCCGTGGGGAGGGAGGAAGGAGCCCGGTGCTGTGAGGGCTCTGAAACACCCAGCAGGGATGACAGATCCTTCTGGGATCTGGCATGAAACAGTGACTGCTCAGGAAAGGGGAAAAATGGCTGCGTGAGAGGAAAATGTAAAAGGAAATATGTGAGTTCAGGTTTGCTACAAGGGATGAATGAGGGGAACTGTTTCCCTTGATGGATCTCCAAGATGCTAAAATAATTTTCTAATTGATCTTTGGGGAAATACTGGGGAGGGGATGAAGAGCTGAGTAAGCTCTTGTGGCTAGAAGAGCCCAAGGCCAGCCCCAGACCTGGGGCTGTGATGGCCTGGGGACACCTGGGAACACCACAGGGGTGGTGGAAAATGAGGATTTGGGGTGAAGGAGAAAATTGGGACAAAGGAGTGACAGCAACAGAGGGAAATGTCCGAGGAGGACTGGGTTGGACTGGGTGAGGATGGAGAGATGGCAAAAAGGAAACCATGTCTGCTGCTTCCCAAGCCTGTATCTCTCACTTTAGTATTATGTCCCATATTTCTATTTTTAAATTCCCTGCTTTTAGCTTCCAGCTGTCACTTACAGCTCTTGGGTTCGGTAACAGAGCTTTTCCCCCCACTCAGGCTCTCACAGACTGTAACCACCTCACCACCCTCCAAGAGGAAAGCTCTTCTTCCACCCAGCTCCTGCAGCTTCTTAGTCCGGCACTCGGCTGCTGCCCAAATTATTGCCTTCCAACCAATTTAAGGCGAATTCTTTTATATCCAGAAATTAATTCAGGACAGCAATTCACTGGGCAGATTCTCTGTTGTAGGAAAAGCTGTTCAAACCCTTCCCACATGCCTAAACCTGCATATTCCTACGTGAGACGTGCAAAACTCCTTATCAGCAGAGGGGATCCGCCTCCTGCCCTGTTCCGCTTCTCTTCCGGCTGGAATCGTTTCCCCCGCGGCCCTGGAGCAGCACAAACACCGCTGGAGCCGTCCGAGCGCCGGCGAAAGCAGCGTCCCAGCCGATCCCTGGGGCATGGCTTGTCCAGGACGGTGACGGGGCCGCGGGACATGTGACATTCCGCAGAGCTCACACGGCCGGGGAGACGTTCCCAGGGCTGGGAGCCTTCCTCGGGGCCAGCAGTGCGTGCCACGGCTCGGAGCGCATCAGCTCCGTTGGACGCGGAGGCTTCTGCTGCCTCTGCACCCTCTCCTCCCGAGGACTGGGAATCTGGGGGTCAGGGCCTGGCGTGGGGTCACCCAGCCTCACCCTGCGGAGCCCCGGAGGGATCTGTGCCCGGGATGTGGCTCGGTGATACCCCCGAACCTGCTGCCACAGGGGCTTGGAGACGAGGGAAAAGGGAAAAGGGGGATCCATCAGTGCTGCACTGGCCAAGGGGTGTCAGCTGGGTGGGCGCAGTTTTGGGGCGCTGACACCCCCCGGATTGTCTCCGAGCTCTGGGGGAGCAGAGGGGAGCTGAAGGCAAATGCAGGCCCCGCATTCTCTTGCTGGGGAAAGCAGCAGGTTGTGAAGGCAGTAACCCCAAATTTCCTCTCCTCACCTCCGGAGCGGCCCTTTCCACGAAAAGCCGTGGCTGGAGCAGTGTTTGTCATCCATGTCCATCTCCTCCATCCAGGCTGGACACGTGGGCATGGAGCAGGGAAGGAGCCTCCTCCCCGTGACACTGACACCTGCTCGCCCTTCCCAAAATATCACAGTGGGGCAGGAGCTCGGATGTTGCACCTCTAGGGATCCCCTGGGATTAAAAGGTACCCAGGCACTGGAAACTGGGAAACTGGGAAAGAAGCCCAGGGTCCCCTCCTGGGGACAGCCCCTGCAGCCCAGAGTCCTCTCCTAGGGACAATGGTCTTGCCCAGCCCTAGGGGCAACTAGGGCTCCCAGTTTCAATTACGTAAATAAATGCTCTTGAAAGGGCAGAAACCAGCGTGAACTCCAGTGGCTGAGCAGTCCTCCCCTCCCCCAGCCATTGCACTCCCCAAAAGCAATTAAATCCGTGGGACCAAAGGGACCACATGGGACACAGGCACTGGGAAAGAGCATCCTGTGAGGGACAGAGGAGAAAGAGAATAAACAGAAGAAACAATAATAATAGAAATAATGACATTAAATAATATTGCACAATTAATATATTATAATATATTAATGATATATTATATCATTATATAATTATATTGTATAGTAAATATATTGTATAGTGTATTATCTTAAATAATTATTAATTAATATCAGATGGTTTATTATTAATATCATTACTATTATTTTTTATTTCTGCTGCAGAAGAAACAGAGAGGGGAACCCCTCAAATCACATTCCTGTCCCTCGCTGTGGGATGAAAGCCGGCTGTTCCTCCAAACAGATTTGGGGGAAAATGTATCTGCTACAGCTGAGGCAAAAAATTCTTTCTCCAGGGCAATTTCATCTCCAGATGAGCAGGAAAACGCAACAGAAATTGTTTCCGGGAAGTCTCCCCAGTTCCCTGGAGCCTCCCCTCCCCGGATTAGGATGTTTTGGCCCAAAAGATGAACGAGGGAACTGGGAGCGGGGCAGGAACCGCAGGAAGCCAAACCCTGGGAGCTATTTTCAGCCGTCGCTCAGGAAAAGCACCTGCTGGGGTCATTACACCGCGGGAAAAAACGAACCTTGAGGTTTTCTCCCATATAGGGGTCAGAAATAAATAGCTGGGATCATCCCTGCTGGAGAACCGGAGCTGGATACGCGGGGAACAACCTACGAGCTTCCAGATCCTGATCCCCCCTCTCAGCCCCCAGGAAAAGGGCTGGGGCCCCACCCTGGATCCTGCGGGGAGAAGGGCGGGTTCCTCCTAAAAAAGGGGGATTCAAAAGGGTATGAGATGCTTTTGGGCTCTGACTCGCGGTGTGCATCCCTAAATGCGGACTCGGCTGTGGATAACCGGGCTGCTGGTGCCCTCTCCCGTCCAGCTGCGGTGGCTGATGGCTCCTGCATCCCTCCTTCATACCTCCTCTATCCCTCCTGCCACCCCTCTTTTATCCCTCCTCTATCCCTCCTTCATCCCTTCTCTATCCCTCCTGCCATCCCTCCTTCATCCCTCCTCTATCCCTCCTTCATCCCTCCTCTATCCCTCCCCTATCCCTCCTTCATCCCTCCTTCATCCCTCCTCTATCCCTCCCCTATCCCTCCTTCATCCCTCCTTCATCCCTCCTCTATCCCTCCCGCCATCTCTCCTTCATCCTTCCTCTGTCCCTCCTGCACATCCCTCCTGCCTCCGTCTGTCGTTCCTTTTGCGTGGAGCTGGAGACCTTGAGCATCCCTGGTCCCATGGGACCCTCGGGTGACCTTGACCAAGGAATGGAGGGTTTATCCTTGGCCACCACCTCATGGCTCCACAAATTTGCCTTTCAAGGCATTTTTCCTCACGGGAATGTTGCATTGCACTGCAGCACGGGAAGCCAGGGGCTGCATTTCCTCAGCGGCTGAGATGGGCTGGGAGGAGCTTGACCCCCTGAAATGGGGCACGGGGAACACCCCAAAAACACTTACCCCCCTTTCCCTACGCCGATACCCCCGAGGCCTTCTCACCCTTCCCAGCCCCTCCTCATCCTGGTTGTCCTCTCTCCTGCCTGTGCTCCAGCTCCATCGGCTCTGAGAGCAGGACATCCCCGGGCGGGGCTGGCCCGGGGACCCCCCCGGGGTGCAGCTCTGCCCGGCCCGGGCTGGGATTCTCCTCCAGCCCCTGGAGCAGTGCTGGCAGCGGTGCCGGAGCGACGACAGCTGGGAATGCGAGTGGGGGTCGGGGTTTACTGAGGCTCGGCCCCCCCGGACAGGGGAACTCGGGGCGGGAGGGGGAGCAGGGACCGAAAGGCTCTGCTCCTGCCCGGGGAATTTGCAGGGTGGGGCCCCTCCGGAAGGGCTGGGGGCCCCTCCCTGGGGACCGGCGCGTCCGGCATCACTGCTGGCATGTCAAGGGAGAGTCTGCTGTCCCTTGTCCCCCGGGGAATCCTCCCTCTCTGTCTCTCTGAGTTACCACGGGGTGCCCTCCATAGGGGGAGAAGAGGGTGAGTGTCACAACCCCTTGTGCCAAAATTTGCTGTCAATTGGGTTGGGAGCAGAAAAATACAGGAGTCACTGGTTCATGTCCTGAAAGCTGGACATGAGCATCACAAGATACTTTTTCCTCTATTCACCAGACTTTGGTCCTGCAGCATCAGCCCCAACCAGGCCATGGAGGGAATGGAACATGCCCACCATGGGGACAAGCTGATGGTCACCCAGCCAGGACACTGGCTGGCATCCACCCAGATACCTCCCGGCCCTCCCTGCTGGTTCCAGGCATCCCGTGTCGGGGCTGTCCCTGCCGAGGGACTCTGCTGGCCCTGTCAAGGGACATTGCTGTCCCCAGGTCCCATCCCCAGGAATCACACCCTCCCCTGCCTGGACAGCTGTCCCCTCTCGGGGTCAAACAGCCGCCACATGTCGCGACTGAATCCCTCACATTCATGGGTCTTCCTCCAAACACCCACCTGTCCTGCAGCTCGCTCCTGCCACACTGTCCCACCCCGGAGAAAATAACCCCTAGTCGACAACTCAAGTCTCCCCCGCTCCCTTGGTGACACATAAGGGGACAGCCTGGCCAGAGCCACCATGCAGGGCATGGAGCAGCTGGGGATACCCTTGGCTTAGGGGAAGGTGGGGGGTGGGCCCAGAAGGGAAACCCCACTGTGGGGTTCATTAGTGGGGGTCCTGGGTGAATCCCTGGGTGAATCCCTCCTCCAGCTGTAATTTAGGGCTAGGGAGTGGAAGGGAAAGAGTCACATCCAGGCTGTGAGGTTATGGAGCAAGGGAGGCCATGGAGGGGCAGAAACACAGAAGGTTTAGTGCTGCAGTGGGGCAGAGTATCCCCTGATCAGTGTGGGCAAGGAGGGAGGTCAGGGAACCCAGTGAGTCCCTGGGCTGGGAACCAGCAGACTCGTGGATCAGGGTGCCTGGTTTGGTCCCCAAACGGGGATCCTGTTGGGTCAGGGCACACAAGGTGGTTGCAGCAAGGCACCCACTAAAATTCCCAGACTGGGCCCAGTGGGTTGGTATGCTGGGGCACCCAGTATTGTCCCCAAACTGGGATCCAGTGGGCTGGGGGCTGCTCAGCCACCAACACCTCTCTGTTGATCCCTCATCTCCCTCCCAGATCAAACCCGCAAAGACATTGAATAACCAAAAAAAAAACTTCTTCAGACAGATTTTAGACCTCCATCATGATCCCTGATTTCCTGATGGGGAAACTGGGGCACCTGGATGGGAGTGAGGGGGCACCAAATGTGCTGAGCCCCGTGGGGACACAAGAGCTTAAGGAACAGCCCTGTCCCACCTCCCTCCCAGCCTGCCAGGGAACCCTAACTGGACAAGTTGGCACTTATGGCTGAGGGAGGGATTGTCTGCTGGTGCTGTCACCATTGCTCCCATCCCTGCTGGGACAGACAGCAGGACATCACCCCTCATTGCTCCCCACGGGCTGGACCCCAAACTAACCCTGGATCCCCAGCAGGACAAGACATGGATGTGCAAAGCCTCAGGCTGGGGCTGAGCGGGGAGGCTCTGCTGAGCCCCATCCCGGCTGAGCAGCTGTCGCCGTCCCAAATCTCCGGCGAGCAGGCACGTCGGAAATCCCGGGTGTCGGAGGAGAGGTCTGCTCCACATTCCTCGGCCGAGAGTGGGGACAGGGCCAAGCATCTCCCCGCCGCCTGCAGCTGCTCCCAAATATGTTACGACTTGTCACGGCGGCAGGAAGGGATATCGGTGAGCCTGGAAAGCGAGAGGGGATGTGGGACTGTGGGGTGCCCGGCGGGGGNGATGATCTCTGCTGGACCCTGGCTTTCCCCACCTTCTACCCATGCTCTCTTCACCAGCCCCTAAACCCAGGCTTTTCTGCCCTTTCCAGTGGGAGCAGGCTGGCACCATCCCCACCCTCACCTCTCCGGCGTGGGCACGGTGCAGCTCCACGCCCCAGGCAGGGATGTGCAACCCGTGAGTGCAGCTCCGAGTGGGGAACAGGGATATGCACGGGTTAAGGCTCTGTGCAACAGGAGGGACACTCCCCAGGCTGCAACACGCTCAAGTGTATCCCCAAAACTCAGCAAATCCAGACCATCAGATGTGGTGGGAAAGCAAAACAGCCGAGGCAGCCCCTGCATGTCTCTCTGTGACCTCGCTCTGTGGACCTGGCCACCGGCTTGGGAAGCTGCCCCGAAGGAGCAGGGACAAGCCCTCCTCGCTGGGATTTTCTCAATGGACGGGTATTTTTAGCTCTGGGCTCGTGGCTGCCCTCCCCGCCAGCTGTGTCGGGGTGAGCCGTCCCCGCGAGGCCCCCGCCGGCCAGGGGAAGGTCACCCTGTGACGGATCGCAGCACGTTCTGCCCGGGGCTCACACAGCGTGGCTTTGTGTTGCCTCCCAGCCGCCACCATCCATCACAGGATAACCTGACAGCCGGCAGCAGAGCCCTAATCCCCCCTTGGCTCCGAATTACGCAGGGCGCAGCCTCGGCTGCTGTGGGCACCCACGGGACCGGGAAGAGCTGCCACGCTCTCCTGTCCCTTTGTGGGGTGGCGTGGGCCACGATGGGAGCCTCCTTGTAGCCCAGACACAGGGTCCCTTGATGATGGGTACTTGCCCAATGGGATTAATTGTCCTTGATTTGATATCCACTGGGATGAGCCCGCTGGACCCACAGACGCCCGACCCTGCCGTGTCCCTCCATCGTGTTCAAGGTTAGGGTCATCATGGCATGGAGGGGCTGAAGGAGCTGCAGAGCTGCAGGTGGGTGGGCACAGACTTATCCCTGCTCCCACATCACTGGATGAGACCCCCAAATGGAGCTGGAGCGAGTGCAGGTGCTGGGGCTGTCACCCCAGTGGGGTTCCTCTTCCCAGGACCCACCCCATGCTGCCACTGAGTACCTTTTCCTCCCCATCTCCATGAGCTGCCTTCTGTCTCCCCTGCCCCCTCAGCCGAGGGGACACAGTGGCCTTGGTGGCCTGTTGGGGCTGGCTTGTCCTACTTCTCCAGCTGGGGACATGTGGCCGGCGCTGTCCCACCGGTGCTGGCCCTGTTTATGAACTGCCAAATGCTTGACCTCTTCCCTGTGCGGGTCAGTCACGTGCCCGTGGAGCCGGTTATGTCACCACCGTGTTTCTCACCCTCCAAACATGCTCCTGCAATCCCAAAAAGCCCATTTATACAGTCAGCCAGGATGGTCCTGACACCTTTCACCCAGGGATGCGGCTGCAGCTCAAGGGGCTCACTGGATCATGTCCACAAAGTGCCACTGATAAAGGTGCCCAGGAGTGACTCAAGCTGCTTGATGTGATGGTGTGGAGCTGATGTGAAGCCCTCAGGTTCACTCCTAAAGCCTTCGCTCCTGCCATGGGCACCTCTGCACATCTGAGAGAGGAATCCTGCCTCTTCCCAACTCTTTTAGTGCTTTTTCCTTGGGCAGGGGCCAAGCTGATGCTCTGATTTCTTTCCTTCTTGAGTATTTTGGAGTTCGACTGATGGTGGCACAGGGGCTGTGCTGAGGGTGAACCTCAAGGCTGCAGGTCCTGCTTTCTTCAGTGAAGACTTTCATAGATGTTAACACCATGGGGACAGCAAATCCCCAGGGCTGGAGTCCCGAGAGAGCAGAAATTGGGGTGAGGAGGTGTTGGAAAGCTCCTGGCTGCAAAGAAATCACAAGGAGAGAAGAGCATCATGGCAGATTCCAAAAAGGCCAGAAATCAACCCCAAGTGAGCGAGGGTGCTGATAGTGGGCACAGGGAATCTGCCACAGCACAGCCTCTCCAAGGAGAGGGAATTTGGGGAAGGAAAATCCCGGCAGGGTTGGCCCTGCACTTTGCTGACATTCTTTCCACTGACCGATCCCTCAGCTGGAATCTGGCCTGGAGCAGGAATAGGAGGAGAAGGGAGATGGTTTCTGATGTTCCAGATGGAAAAAAAATCCCCTCTGAATTAAAAGCTGGAGAGATGTGGCCAAGCCGTTGGAGTCAGCAGGGAAGGGCTGGGGATGAGTTCAAATCCCCCTCATGCTGCTGCTGCTGGGTGTGCCTCAGTTTCCCTATCAGGCATGTGTGAGCAGTGTGTCTTTTCTGGGAGAGGGGTGCATCAGGATGGCATTGGGGCTTTGGTAATCCACAGGTACAGAGGCCAGCACAGGAGAATAAGGTTGGATGAGGCAGTGCCAGCTAAGAGAGGGTGGAGCCCAGCCTGGCTCTGCTGGAACCTGGAGACACGTGGGAGAAGGTGTCCTTTGGGTTTGGTGCATGGGAGAAGCCACGAACATGGATTTTGTGACAAAAATGTGGTAAGGGACTTGGACAGGCACCTTCGAGATGCCCGTGGAGGAGGAAAGGTTGGTCTTGGCTCTGTCCTGCCTGCTTCTGCTTGCTCTGTTTCAGCAGGACAGGCAGCAGACACAGCAACTAGAACCGGGACTGGTGAGCACAGAGAAGGGTGTCCACAGGGATGGGACTGGAACCTAGGGTGCTCCCTGCACTGAGATATCCCTCCCAGGGCTGGATTCTGTGGCTTCTCCTAGGCTTCAGCAGAAGCAGGATCAGTGTAACTTGGGGCGGCAGGATGGGGCCATGGGGAATATGGGGCAGAGTGGGATTGGGAGGTGGGAAGGACTGGGAAGGGGAGGATGCTGTGCTAGTGTTGGGTCCCACCGCAGGGAAGGGACAGATTTGGGGTGGCGAGGGATCCAGGGCAGCGTGAAGGGATAGGGGTGCCCTGGTCAGGCAGATTGGCCACGATGCCACCATGGCTCTCCCAACCCGGCCGTAACTGAAGGGACCAGATGATGCAGGAATGCCGGCGAGGAGCTGGCAGCCGCCCGCCGTCCCCAATGGCACCTCGGGGCTCACACAAAGCCCTTGTTCGGGTTCAGCCGAGCTGCCCCCCCGCCGTGCCAGCCCCCCCAAGCCCCGCCGGGCCGGGCACTGTAATACCCGTGGGGAGAGCACATGGAATCAGACGGACAAGTTTTGATGTGAGGCAGCAGCTTAGGGTGGGCTCAGGTTTCCTTTGGGTTTTCTATATTTATCTCCGTGATTTAATGCCAGCGCCGGGGTTTAAATGGCACCAAGCAGTTGGCGCGGGGAGAGGGAGCAGCCGTCCCCGAGCAGCGCGCACGTCCCCGAGCCGCCCATGGAGCTCTTCGAGACCAACCCGTACTTTTTCCCGGAGCAGAGGTTTTACGATGGGGAAAACTTTCTGGGCTCCCGCTTGCAGGCCTACGACCCCGCGGCGTCCCCCGAGCGCGCCGAGGCGAGCCTGTGTGCCGAGGGCAGGGTGGCTCTGGAGGACAAGGAGGCGCTGGCCGAGCACTGCCCCGGGCAATGCCTGCCCTGGGCCTGCAAGGTGTGCAAGAGGAAATCGGTGTCCATGGACCGGCGGCGAGCGGCCACGCTGCGGGAGAAGCGGCGGCTCAAGAAGGTGAACGAGGCGTTCGAGGCTCTGAAGCGCAGCACCCTCCTGAACCCCAACCAGCGGCTGCCCAAGGTGGAGATCCTGCGCAGCGCCATCCAGTACATCGAGCGGCTGCAGAGCCTGCTCAGCTCCCTCAACCAGCAGGAGCGGGACCAGCGGGAGCTGCGCTTCCGACCCGCCGTGAGTGTCCCCGGCTGTGCCCAGCCTGGCCTGGCAGCAGCGGGCGGGGGTGATGCCCCTCGGGGTGATGCGTACGGGGTGACTCTCTGTGGGGTGATGCCGTTTCGGGGTGACACTCCATGGGAGTGAGGCCATATCGGAGTGATGCTCTACGGGGACAATGCCCTATGGAGGTGACACTGTGTGCCCTGTGGGCGTGATGCCCTGTGGGGGTGACTTTCAATGGGGTGATACTCAGTGGGGCGATGTTCTATAGGGGGATGCCATTTAGGGGTGATGCTCTATGGGGGTGATGCCTGCTGTGGGTGGCATCATTTTGGGGAACCATTCTATGGTGGTGATGCTCTATGGGGACAATGCCCTATGGAGGTTATGCCCTATAAGTGGGGGGTGACACTCTATGAGGTTGATGCCACATGAGAATGACGTTCTAAGAGCGTGATGTTATTTTAGGGTGCCGTTCTGTTTGGGTGACCCTCTATGGGACAATGCTTTAAGGGGTTGATGCCATTTCAGGGTGAAGCCCTTTGGGGGTGCTGCCATAGGGGAGTGATTTTTTGTGGGGACATTGCTCTATGGGGACACTGCTCTGTAGGGGTGAGGCCCTAGGGGGTAACCCCAGGCAGAGGCACTGCAGCAGCTCTGGGGCACTGAGTCCTGCTGGAGGCAGGAAGAATCTGCCGTCTCAGGACGCTGGTGGCTGTGTGAGTGTGTCCTGCGTGGGGCACAGAGACAATGATCCAACCCTGCCGAGTGCTGCGGGACAGGGGCTGCTGCTGCTCTGCCCCTGTGAATGAGGGTGTTGGGGCTGTGCGTGTGAGTGACGCGTGATCCTGGGCTGGGGAGAGGTGGGAAGGGAGAAAATGAAGTAAATAACATAGAACTAAACTAAACTAAATGAAATAATATAATATAATATAATATAATATAATATAATATAATATAATATAATATAATATAATATGTGATATTATATTATATTACATTATATTTAATAAAATTAAATACTAAATACAAAAATAAACATGAAAATATTAAACACAAAAATAAAATATAAAGCATAAAATACAAAATGAAATTAACACTCCCTGCTCACACACAGGCAGAGGAAGGGATGAGAGGGGTGGCACAGGGACACCTCTGGTTTCTAGGACTGAAGTGGCAGAGGGCCACAGCCCTCAGAGAGCCAGGACCTGTCACACCACAAGATTTTGGTCATTTAACCAAGTTTTTGAGAGGCATTTTCATCTGTCCCTGGTTCCTGTGGATGGCTAGGCATGTGCTTCCCTGCTGCTCTGAGGTTTGGATCTGGGAATGCAGAGAGCTGAAACTACAGCTACAGGTGTAGGGAGAGGTGATTGATACAGATGGGATAGATAGATGTAGGTGTATGTATTGGTACAGGCATTGCTGATACAGGTTCTACAGATAGAGAGATCATATAGATAAATGAGATAGAGATAAAATTGATATGGATATGATAGCTATAGAGATAGATACAAATTCTAGAGATAGATTATATAAATATATATAGATAATATAGATAGTGATAAAGATTATACAGATTATCAATAAATATATAAATGACATACAGGTGTATCTATAGATACAGATCATGGAGATGTGGATAATGTAGGTGTGAGTGATATAGATACAGAAATAAGTAATGCAGATATGGATATAAATATGACATAAATACATGGAGATATAGATATCAGATTGGATATAGATGCAGATAGAGATAGAGACAGAGATACAGATATAGATACAGATATAGATATGGAAAGACTTTATCAGAGGCCCAGAAGAGGAAATCCCAGATCTCCTTCCAGACTAAAGGATTTAAGGGCCGAACCAGTAGGTACCCAGTCAGTCCAACTTAATGCTGAATAAAGGAATGAAAGAGTATTTAGACTCCATCCTACATACTTGCAGCACTTCCCAGTATCCACTTTAATGCCAGAATCCACTTGAATACCAGAATCCAGTTTCCACTTCCCAGAATCCACTTGGATTTGCAAATGTGCCCAAAGCTGTGCTGAGCTGTCCCTTTGTCGCTTCTGTTCTGAGCTGCCCCTTCTCCCAGGTGTAACCAGAGTTCACATATTGATGCAAAACCCAATATTTTGGGGGGGAAAGAAAGATTGTATTTGTAAGAATTTCCAGCTTTAATGGGAAATAATTAAGTGTTAATTAATTATCCTGTGCTGCCATGAGCTTGAAGAGCCTAAGTGCCATTTCTAGTCTGCTGCAGAGCTGGGTCTGTGGGGTTCATATAAATCTCATTTGAGGTTTTACCTGCGCTGACATCCACTCCCAGATGAAGACACACTCCAAAAAAAGTGAATTCTGAGCTTTGCTGAGTAATGGTCTCATTCTTCATGCTGTCATCTCTTTTCTCCAAAATAAACGCTCAGCACCAAAACCACAAATCAAACTGCCAAAAGCTTTTCCCAAACCCTCTCCCCTCTGGAGATAGCCTGAGGGCATCCAGCCCGTGTGTCATTTTTTATGAGCCTGATTAGGCGATTCTCAGCAAAAAGCTGTTTTGCCCAAGGACATTTGTTCATCTCCAGCCCTTTCTCACAATCAGTGGGGAAAGAAACACCTTTGTACTTGCACTGAGCGGGGAGCCCCATTTCTCTGGGACCAGCGTCCCAAAAAAAAGGAGTTTTTTCAGCCTTCGTGGTTAAGGAAGTACCTGGCCCTGATGGGTCCCCATGTGCTGCTGGCGCCTCCGGGTGGGGAAGGACGTGGCCCCAGCACAGGAGTGTCCTGCTGTGGGATGGCCCCCACGGGTGTTTTTGGGGTGGCTGGTGGGGTTCGGCCGTGCCGGAGGAGGTGACACGCTGTTGCTCTGGCCTCCTGCAGGCAGCCAGCGAGTGCGGGTCCGGCAGCTCCTCCTGCAGCCCCGAGTGGAGCAGCCAGCTGGAGTTCGGCACCAACCCTGCAGGTAATGCCCTCCTCGCCTCCCTGGGGCATCCCACGGCCTCGCGGGGAGTGGGAACAGCAGGGGCACCACAGCCCCGGAGCAGAGCACCGCTGAGCCAGCCCAGCCCTCCCCCCGGGCAGGAGAGGCTCGGAGCAAAGGACAGAAGGAACCTCTCCCCATCCCACTGCTGCCGAGTGACCAGCTCAGAGATCCTCCAGCCCCTCCTTGGTCAATGCTCAGCAATTCAGGGTTCATCTAGCCCTGATTTCACCAAAACACCAACCCTTGGGAGCTGAGAAATTGGGCTGCAGCGCTGGTGACTCCATCCCCAGCAAGGGTTTCATCTGTTGCCATCCCTTGGCTTGGCTTTACTGTCTGTGTTGCTGGGCATGGCTGGGCATGGCTGGGCATCACTGGACATCACTGGACATTGATGCCCCAGCCCCCCCTTCCCTCCCCACATGCCCTCGGCAGCCGCTGATCTTTTTTTCCATGCTTGGCATTATCCCCACCCCTGCCAAATCCACCTGTTATTTTCCCCAGAAGGTAGAAACTTAAATCTCATTTTCCAGTGGAGATTAAAACATATAAAGGGTCCAAAAGTTCCACTCGCTGTTGGTCTCTCATCCTTCCCCAGGGTGGGGGCTGGCAGCAGGTCCCTAGGTCACTCTGGCCATGAGAGGGATCATGGGGTCATGGAATGGTAGAAAAGAATCAACAAATGATTACAGGTGGAAAAGATCATCAAATCCAACCCTCAGCCATGTTCACCATTAACCTACATACCCCAGAGCAGAACTAGGAGCCATCTCCAGTACACAGTCCCCATTCCCAGCAGTCTCCTCACCCCTTTGTCTCCCCAGATCACCTCCTGGCTGACGAGGCAGCTGAGGAGCGCAACCTGCACTCGCTGTCTTCCATCGTGGAGAGCATTGCCGTGGAGGACGTGGCCGTGACGTTCCCAGAGGAGCGGGGTCAAAACTGAGCTGGCGCAAACCCTGGTGGCTCCTCGAGCTGGTAACAGGGTGGGAATGAGATGCCAGAAGGGTCCAGCCACTGGAAATCACATCCACCCCTCCGGTGTCGTGGGTTGCATGGCTGACACCCCCCGGCTCCCTCCCCTCTCCCTGCGGAACGCTCCTGCCAGGCCGGGAGGAGAACAGGAGAGGTGGGATGGGGCAGCTCCGCAGCGGCTGCAGGTCCTGGAGGGGCTTCCCGGGGCCAGGCCCTGCTCTGCTGCCCGGCCGGGGACGGGTGGGTTCGGGGCCAACGTGTGTGCTGGGTTCGCTTTGCTGAGTTTTCCAGATGCGCCTTGACCAAGGTCTCTCTCCGGCCAGTCCCCGGAGCTCGCCTCTCTTTTCTACTGAACACTGTGTGCAGCTGCCATTTAGGGTTTTTTTAATTATTATTTTTGCTAACTTATTTGGATTCTTTTTTAAATAAAGGCATTCTTGTTTGGACAGCTTGGGTTTCCTTTACTGTTGTCCCGCTCTGTGTAGGTCTCCCCAGTTCCACAATCTCCAAATCCAGGCTGGAGATTTTCCTATCAGTAAATCCAGCTGGACCTTGGAACAGTCTCTCAGCTGGGAACTGGATGTGCCACACTTCAATCAGCCCTATACAGACCAGTGATTTCACTGGTGTTTAACTGGGGTTCAACCCTGTGCCCCAAAGATCTTGAGGGAGCTAGAGAGTAATGATATTTTTAATTTGGGCTCTACAAAGAAGGCTCAAAGCCAGCAGTGTTTTAAAATCCTGTTTATTGGAACACACATACATCCTTTCCTGACCCGATCCAGGGTTTGGAGTCCATGCAGTACCAATAATATGACGAAAGAAATAGGGCATTGATATAAAGGGCTCACTGACTCTTCAAATTAAAAAAATATTTAATACTGTATTAGGCAAATAATACACCGAAAAGACGTCGTGACTGTAGAGCCTTTCAGATATTGCACTTCCAGACAGCACATGATAAGTATAAGGTCATTCCAGCCATCAATAAATATCACATCAGAAATAGGGGCCACACAAGGCAAACGTGGCATGAGGAGACGAAGAGATCCTACCCTACGGGGAAGAAATGGGAACAGTTAAGAGCCTCCTGGATTGACCCCTGCAGGAGGCAGGACGGGAGAGCATCTCCTCTGCACCTGGAGGGGAAGGGTGGGCACGTCCCGGGGGCGGAGGGGGCTCCCGTTGTCTCCCCGGGCACCCAAGGAGGGTCCCCTCTCCCGTGGGTGCCAGGCACCGTCCCCGTGAGCCGTGTGGGGCGGTCCCAGGCGCAGCCCCCTCAAACAGGGCACCCGACAGCACCAAAATCAGCACCTCGCCCACCCAGCCCTGGGCAGACATCGCCCTCCTCACCCTGTGCTGGGCCTCCTCCGTCCCACCCAGCACCAGCCCTGGCACTGCCCCAGCCCCCCGCGGGCAGCTCCTTGCCCAGCCACCCTGGAGGGAGAATTTTCACGAGCCTGAATCTTCCTTGGCTTCAAGTCCTGTGGGCAGCAGCATCCCTGATGCCCAGGGCTCAGGTGAGTCAGTGCAGCCCCGTGGCAGATTGGCAACATGAACCAGGCAGGAGAGAGGCTTCCAAACACCGCAGACACTTCAGGGGTGTCTGTGCTGCTCCCCAGATTGCACCACGCCAGGACGGCATCCGGAGCACATCCATGGCCTGGCCATGGGGAGAAGGGGGGGACAGGCCACGGCGAGAGCCACGGGAGCCAGGGGAAGCAGGGGGTGCACGAGCAGGAGGGACAGGTCCTGTCGGTCCACAGCAGTGACAGTCTGTGGGTCTGGGCTGAGGAACAGGCACAGGCTGGGCTCTCGTCCTGGAAGGCAGCCAGCACGTGGTGTACGGACACGGGGATTTGCTGAGGAGCAAAGAGGGAAAGGCCCTGTGAGGATGTTCAGCTCCACCTCTGCACCCACCGGCCAACAAACCCAGGGGGAATCAGCACTGGATCCTCCTGGCACAGGGCAACTATGGTCCAGGGCCCAGCAGGATCCCAGGAGCCTCCCTGAAGGGCTTGACTCCTTCCCTCACACAAGCGGGACCCTCATGGGATGGCATCCTGAGGTCCCCAGTGGAGCCATCTGTCCAAGCCTGGACAAACCACACGTGGTGGGACACTGAGCATCCCTCCTGCATCATCTCTGTGAGCCTAGGGCAGCAGTGGCTCCCCCACCACGGAGGTCTCCCTGGTTCTCCATGGCCAGGCAAACCTTGGCGAGGGCAGCTCCCCTGCCCGGGTGCTGCTGGGGATCCTGCTCTGCCCTTGGTCCCCAGCCAGCTCCAGGACCTCGGTGCCCCTCGTGCTCACCCAGGGCCTGGCTCCTGTCTCGCTGACCCTCAGCACGAGTACGTCCGGACCGTGGAGGTCTCCAGCCTTGGGGACCCGGAGGCACCGACTGGAAGGGAACCAAAGAGCAAAGTAATTAGTGACTGCTCCAATTAGCCCCCAGCTTCCTCAAATGCCGTGTTTATTGAGCAGCATCTGTGCACTGCAGCCACGTGAAGATGAGGGTTAGAGGAAGAGCCATGTTTGGCCAGCTTGGATGCTCCTGAGGCTTCAGGGTATTTGGGAAATTGCCACTTGCCATCCCTGCTCCTGGGCAGCGAGCACCCTGCTCCCTGTCTGGGTGGGATTCTGTCCCAGGTTTCACTGTCCTCAGCCAGGTGGGAACTGCAGCTTCCGGGGATGGGGTGGAAAAGGTCAAACAGTAGCTTGACCCAACTGCTGGATGGAAAACTGGGACAATTGAGCAAAACTGGAGGCAGGAGAAGAGCTGAGGTTTGGAGTTGGAAGGTGAATGCTCAGCTTTCTAATTCTCATTCCCACCCTTGTTTCTGAGCCTGCTGAAGCCAGCTTTGCTCCAGTGGGGATGTGGCAGCTGCCTTGGGACAGTGGGACCAGGGTGCCTGGTCCAGGCGACAAACTGGGGTGACCAGGCTGGAGCTTCTGCCTCCCTACAGCTTTGGAAGGGACCAAGACCCCTTGAAGACAGGAGTTTTGTGGTGGGGGCAGATCCTGGGACATAAAACAGGGCAGCCAGCAGTACGGGCAGCCAGGGTGTCCCAGCAGGTCCTGCCAGCCCTGTGAGAGCTCAGGCAAATGGAGCCAGTTAATCCATCCCTTTGGGGTGGTTTCCAAAAGGCAGAATGGACAAAACTGGTCCAGACTGGGCTCCTGCATCCTGGCAGCCCCTGCGTGACATATCCCCACTTCATATCTCAATCCTGGCCCCTCCCTTGTCCTTGTAGTTCATAATGAAGAAATCACACACAGGTCTAAAATAACCCTCCCCAAAAAAAACATTTCCAGCAGGCCACACCTCCAGGATCACAGGGATTGAACATCTTGGGTGATCAGCAAGCCTCTCTCATCTCCCTCTCTCCCTCTCTCCCTTCTCCTTCTCCTCCCTCTCTCCCTTCTTCTCCCTCTCCCTCTCCCTCTCCTTCTCCTTCTCCCTCTCCTTCTCCTTCTCCTTCTCCTTCTCCTTCTCCTTCTCCTTCTCCTTCTCCTTCTCCTTCTCCTTCTCCTTCTCCTTCTCCTTCTCCTTCTCCTTCTCCTTCTCCTTCTCCTTCTCCTTCTCCTTCTCCTTTCCCCCTCCTATCCCTCTCCTCTTCTGGTGGCACATCCTTCCCCACACTCCCTAAGACTCTGAGCAGGGGGAGCAGAGGACCCTCTGGAGAAGGGCTGACCCACCTTCCGGGGGCATTTTCTTGGCTGGAGCAGCTGGAGGGGGCAGTGGCACGAGGCTGGTGACACGGAAGCCGGCGGGGAGGGTCTCAGCAGAGCCGCTGAGGAGGTTGATGCTGTGCACGTCCCGCGGGCGGAAGCGCTTGCGCCAGGAGGGTGTCCGACGGAAAGTCTTGTCATCACCCTGTGGGGACAGCACGTCACAGCCCCGGGGTCAGTGCCAGCAGCACCTCCTGCCCCTGGGAGACACCAGTCAACAAGGGAGGGCCTGTCCTTGGTCCTTGGTGTCCTTCGCTCCAGCAAAGTGTGGGATCAAACAGGGCCAAGGACATAGGACATCTTGCTGGGATCCCATGGCATTGCCTTTATCCTTTCCAGCTCATCTCTCTCTTCTCCATAGCCTGCCTGCAAAGATGCCTTGGAGACATCAACACAAAAGTCCCAGTAAAGACTCCAAGGGATGCTGGGCCCATGGCAGAGGAGCTCCAGCTCTCGGAGCACCTCCTCTGGACTCTCCAGCAGCTCCACGTCCTTCCCGTGCTGGAACCCAGGGCTGGAGGCAGTTCTGCAGGTGGGGTCTCACCTGAGCGGGGCACAGGGGCAGAATCCCCCCTGCCCTGCTGCCCACACTGGGGGATCAGCCCAGCACACGAGGGGTTCTGGGCTGCCAGAGCACGTGACTGGGGCACACTGAGCTTCTCATCCACCAGCACCCCCATGACCTTCCCCAGTCACAAGGGACATGGAGAGGTTTGGCACTCACATCATCCAGCCTCCGGTCTGTGCCCAAGGCAAGCAGGTTGTTGAACTCCCTCTCCAGCACTTGTCGAGCCTGCAATTAACCAAAAAATGATGATTCCCCCATCAATGGGAAATGTGCTTCCAGCCCGAACTCCCATCCTAGGAAAGCCTGAGTGTGACAGAAAGAGCCCCTGTGCCACAGGAGAGGTCTGCTTTGAAAGGCAGAGCTGGGTTGATGACACTGGTGGGGTCACACCAGAGCCATGTCCTGTTGCAGCTCATGGCCATTGCTGGCCATTTGCAGCATGACTCCATTAGAAGGTAAATATCTTTTTTATTTTAAGCAGAAGGCAAGCCAAAGAAATCTCTGAAGAGATCCAGCTGCCTTGACCTGGATGCTTCCTTTTCCATGGTCAGGCGCAGAGAGAGAGACAAGAACAGCTACAATTGGCTGAATACAGAGAAATCCGCTAGGATAACAAAAGTAACAAATATTGTGGAGATAGGTATTCTCAAAACATCCCAGACAGTTTACAAAACTTTTTGAGGTTTCTCACCCTGATCGTGAGAAAGTCGCTGCTTCTCAGAGTCAGGGTGAGAGTTGAAAATTTCCCTCTGACCAATTTTGTCAGAGTCCACAATGTCCCACACTGGCCACTCTCCTCCAAAATCCCCCAAGGATGCTGCTCCTACCTGGGTGTTCTGGGTGGGGATCTGCAGCACAAGGGCCAGGCTGTTGTGGTCGAAGTTCTCGTCGAGGGCCAGCAGGGCTCCGTGCACGCCGCTCTCCACCAGGTTGTTCCCATACTCGCGCAGCCCGATGGACTGAATCCAGTGAATGACCTGGTCATTGGTCCACACCAACACATCTGCACGGGCAAGGGCACAGCTCAGGGCACCCCACAACGCACTCGTGGCTCTGAGGAGATCTGGGGATGTCCTGAGGCCCCCTCCCTTTGCCCCAGGCTGATCCTGGGACCCTCCTTCCCAAGCCAGCAGCAAAACCAGGAGCTCAAGTGCCAGGAACAGTTCTGTTCAATTTACCAAGCTCAAAGCTGAAATAACAGGCAGAAAACAACTGTGAAAATTAATCCTAAGAACCCATGGCTGCTGGTGTAATTAGGGGCATTATCAACAATGAGATGTAATCCAAGCAGCAGCCAGCTGCGCAGGGAATCTCAGGACAGCAATGAGGAAGGGGAGGCTGAGCAAGCTGGGGATGCCCTGAGCAATGAAATGGGCAGAGAAGATCATGGGATGCTCAGGCTGCATCTTTGCTTTCCCCTCCTCTCTCCTCAAGCCTGCCTGGGGCCAGCTGATAAAGGCACTTGGAGCAGCAGGGAGGTGCCCCTGGAGAACAGCCCTGTGGGCTCAGAAATAATGGCTTAAAAATAAGAGATAGGAGAGAGACCAGCCCTGGGTATCTCCTGGGAGGTTTCTCTTCTCCTGTTCTGGAGCTGGACGGGCATGCTGACCTTTGATTTCGTGTTGGGTTTCCTCTCGCCTCCTCTCAAGCTCTTTGCGGTCGTAGTTGAGCCTCTTGAGGCACATGATGCCGTACTGGAGGCTGGTGCTGCAAGGACACGAGGGGGCACAAGTGGTCACCCAGCCCTCCAGGACACGTGGCTGGGAGGGACCCGGGTAGGGACCTCCCTCTCTGCGTGCTCCCCGCATGCCCAAAGGATGCTTCAGGCCAGTGGTGGGTCAGAACAGACACAGCCCAAAGCTGGAAAACAAGGAATGTCCCTCCCTTCCACGGCAATTCCCCACCCCATCAGCTTGAGGCTGTTCCAGCTGCCTAAGAGTGCATGGATCCAAACGATCCTCACACTTGGTGGCTGGAGAGGGAAGGGGGAACCAGCCCATGGAGACTGCTCCAGGCTGAAGGGCTCAGCCCTGGAGGTGACTCTGGCAGGCCTGTGCGTCAGGGTGGGCACTGGAACCCCACAGGTTGGATGCTGGTGCTGGAGCATCCCGGCTGGGATGGCACAAGCCTTCTCCCACTGGCCTGCTGGCAGACAACAGTGGAGCACCAGGTGGGATGAGCCTGAAGTTTTGCCCATGGTTTGCTTCACAGCCAGGGCAGAGGACCAGGGGAAGGCCTGGTCCTCTGCAATTCTGAAGCAGGGAGGGAGGTGAAGGGGAACTTCTGCCCATAAGAGCTGCCCCAACCCAGGGCAGCTTGGAAGAGCCATCCAGGGCTGCCCAAGAAGGGAGAACCCCTCATATCCCCCCATCCTCTGCTCCATGTGCACGTCGGGGAGCTCTGGGGGCCAGGACTCACCGGTGGAAGCTGTCCACCATCTTCAGGTGCACCCGCAGGTCCTTCTTGGTGAGGTGGTCCAGCATGCGCGCGTCCACCAGGCATTCCATGAAGTAGCTGCGGTACTGGGGCAGACCCAGGCTGGGAAGCCACTCGTTCCCAATCCACTCATGGTTCATGTCCCCGTAGGCCAATGTCTGCAGAGAAGCACATGGAGAAGCTGGGGAGAATCCAGGGCTTGGTGGAGCTGCAGAATCCCAGGAAATCGGTGACAGCCCAGGAGGGTCACTGTCCTAAGGCCAAACCCAGGCCCGAGGGGTCAGCCCTGGGTGGTACTGAAGGAGCTGGAGGGAACAGTCCTGTTTGCAATGGTCTGTGTCCTACTCATGCCCCCCCAGGAGACAAAACAGTAGCCAAAAATAAGGGATAACTGGACTTTATGAGCAGCTGCCTCTGGAAAAAGCACATTCATTGAAAGATGAAACAACCAAGAAATAGGTTCCAGTGCATTGCCAACTGATTTTTAAGAATCTCTATTTTAATAATCTCTATTTTATGACTTCATAAAAACAAAAAAAAAGGTCAGTTTTTGGAAAAAAGCCCACTCATTCATTGCCACTGCAAACTGATTTTGGGTCCAAAAATGAATTAAAATCCACCAGAAGGAAAGTAAAACATTTGAGAGGGATAAAACCAGAAGAGATGGATCCAAGCAGGACTCTTTCCTCCCACCTTTTTGGTTCATAAAAATGATCGGTACTGATTTGGGGCTACAAAATAGATGAAAAGTAAATGTCTGTGCAGCTGGAATCCTTCCCCCATGCAGGGTGGTCACACAGGTGGGGCTTCTTAACACAGGCTCTGGATCCCACATAGCAGGTCCCAGGAAAAGCCACTACCTGGAGCAGAGAGGGGCCCAGGAGGACACCCTGCACCTGAGAGATGGCCCAGAGGAGCAACCATGGGTGCAGGTAAAGCCTCCAAGGCCTCGGTGAACATCAGTGCCCCAAACAACCCCTGGGACATCCAGGACATCCAGCCCCCCCCAACCACCCCACGCACCGCCCACAGACAAGGGTGGCCCAGGGACCTCACCTGTGCCCAGCTGCCTTCCTCTGTGTCCTAAGTGTGACACGCAGCATGTCAACAGAAAGGACAGTGAAGTCAGTACCTGGTGGCCCTGCACAGAGACAGGCCCTGCCACGTGCACTGAGCATGGGACCCCTCAGCATGGAGGGATACAAAGGGGACCAGGGCTCACTCTTATGGCTTGGAGACCTCAGCCTTGTCCCCAGGGTACTGAGGACACCCCGACACCACTGGGCCTGGTTCCCATCCCATCTCAAACCAGGAATACAGGATGGAGAAGAAGGAGAAGGAGAAGGAGAAGGAGAAGGAGAAGGAGAAGGAGAAGGAGAAGGAGAAGGAGAAGGAGAAGGAGAAGGAGAAGGAGAAGGAGAAGGAGGATACAGGATGAGGCTTGGGCTGGAGATGGCACCGACCCTGGGGCTCATTCATCTTCCCTGGGAAACATGGAGAGTCCTTGGGTTCCCCCAGGTCAGATGGATGAAAGAGAATTAAGCTTCAGCTCATGTGTAACAACCCCCAAGGGGCTGCCCAAGCCAATTTGCTGATTTTCTAGCTATTTCCTCCTTTGCCAACCTGTGCTGGTTTTCCTCAGTCTCACAGAACCTGCTAAGGGACAGTGGCACATCCCTGCTACTCAACTCAATAAAATGCCTATTTCAGAGACCCCTAAACTTGTTTGGATTGGAAGGGACCTTATAGCTCATCCCATTCCACCCCTACCATGGGCAGTGACACCTTCTACTACCCCAGGGTGCTCTAACCTGGCCTTGGACACAAAATTCCCAAAATGCTGCCCTGCTCTGAGACACCGACAGGGTGATCAGTTTGCAGAGAAGGGAGTGTGGCTCCCTCTCTCCAAAGGAGCCAGAGCTTTTGTGAGCATGGACACATCCCTGGAAAGGACCCCAAGCTGTCAGCCAGTGGCAGGACAGACAGTGGGGACAATATTTGGGTGTGCTGAGGTCAGTGGGGGACTCATGTGTCTGTCTTGAGATCACTCCTGGGTTTTGTCTTTGACTCCCAAACAGCAGCCAGGCTGCTCTGGAAATCCAGTGAAATCTACGAGGGGAAAATAAATCTGATGGGGTTTAAGCTACTTTCAGAAATTGCTGGGACATCAAAGGTTGAAAGAGGGTTTCTAAAGAGCTGACCCCCTTCCCTCTGCGTTAACATGCCTGCAGCTGCTCGGACCCGACACCCTGGGGGCTGCCCAGCCTCACCGTCTTGGTGGAAGTTGCCATAGTCTCCATCTCCTCGTGGGTGACCCAGACGTTTCCAGAGGACTGCAGGGAAAAGAGCAAAGGGGTCAGAGCAAACCAGCACAGAAACGTGGCCTCAGTTCACAACCACCACGAAGTCATGGAATCACAGAATTGTTAAAGTTGGAAAAGACTTTTAATATCATCAAGCCCAACCCTCAACCCAGCACCACTGTGTTCAGCACTAAACCATGTCCTCAAACCCACTCATCTTTTGAACACTTCCAGGGATGGTGACTTCACCACTGCCCTGGGCAGCTGTGCCAGGGCCTGACCACCCTTTCCATGAAGAAATTTCCCCAATATCCAACCTGAACCTCCCCTGGCCCAGCCTGAGGCTGTTCCCTCTCCTCCTGTCCCTGTTCCCTGGGAGCAGAGCCTGACCCCCCCCGGCTGCCCCCTCCTGTCAGGGAGTTGTGCAGAGCCACAAGGTCCCCCCTGAGCCTCCTTTGCTCCAGGCTGAGCTCCTTTCCCAGCTCCCTCAGCTCCCTCAGCTGCTCCTGCTGCTCCAGTCCCTTCCCTAGCTCTGTTCCCTTCTCTGGACACGCTCCTGCCCCTTCAGGTCTGTCTTGTCATGAGGTGCCCAGAACTCCTCCAGGATTCCAGGTGTGACTCCAACAGTGCCAGTACAGTGGACAGAGACTCCCCTGGGCCAGCTGCCAGCACAGTGCTGGGACAGACCAGGTGCCCTTGGCCTTTCTGCCCACCTGAGCACACTTGGGCTCACCTGGGCTCATGTCCAGCCTCTGTCAGCACCAACCATGCTGGAACCAAGCCCAGCTCAGGCTGATGAAGGACTAGACCACCCTGTGCTTGGAGCTGTCCTGGGAACACCCCACATCCTTGCAGCTCAGCCTGGTGACACCTCACTGCCTGAGGGGACTCTGGGCTGTCCATGCAGCCACAGGGAGCAGAGCAAGGACCTTCATTTATCTCCCTTTCCACTTTAGTGTGATGCTCAAGGAGCCTGCAGGCCTCTCCCCATCAGTTGTGACCCCACACACAGCTGTCTGAGGGGGACATATCAGCTTCCCTTCTACATGTCTACAGATGTGTCTTAGCATTACTGGGCCACCATTAACACCTCGAGGCTTTTGGGGACCAGCAAAAGACACAATCCCTCCCTCCTAACAAGGGCAGGGATCTGCAGTTGCTCTGAGCTGCCCCAGGAATTTCAGATGGAAAAGGCTTGTGTTGAAAAGATTGGGAGAGAGGCTGTGTGTAACCGAGCTCGCCCTGCACATCAGCAATGTCTGGATTTCTGCTCTTTGGATGAAGTTTGATCTTCTCCAGGGCAGCCAGGCCCTGAGCTCTGCTCTTTGCAAGGTGGGCCTCCTGCTGACAACCCCATGGGAGGGGCAGGAGCCTTGAAACTGGAAAAAGCTTCGTGCTTCCAGCTGGGAATGACCTTTGTGCTGGGGGATGAGTGTTCGGTCGTTTGACCTGTCCATGAGGGGACATCACCTCATCCTCAGTGGTCCCAAGGGAAAGGAGGGCAGGGAGGGCAAGGAGCACTTTGTGTGGCCTGTGGAGGGTCAGGGGTGGCAGGGAGCACTCACCGTGCGGGAGGTGGGCGGTGCCGAGGGGCTGGTGAGGGACACCATCTCCTGGATGGCCAGGCGCAGCTTGAGGCGGTGCAGGGCGTTGCTGATGCCAATCTCCCGCTGGATCTCGGTGTCTGACAGGGCTGACATGATGGCCCCGCTCTTGACGTTGGCCCGGCACGCGGCCACATACCAGGCTGGCATCCCCACCCAGAGCTGGGGACAGGGACAGCAGTGACTGACTGGCATTGCCACCCTGGCTCCCATGCCAGGGGCAAGGCCACCCTCTCTGGAGCCCAGTATCAAAGCTGAATGTCCACATGGGATTCTGGGTTTGGTTCTAACTTGGAGAGGTGGCCTGTGGGCGGCCCAGCATCCCTGTGTCTGATGAGCACAGGAAAGGAGCACCCACGGAGCTTTTCATAGAATCCTTAAGGTTGGAAAAGACCTCTGTGATCAGCTCCAACCATTCACATTCACCTCTAACCCATGTCCCAGGTGCCACATCCACACATCTTTTGAACACTTCCAGGGATGGTGACTCCATGGCCACCCTTTCCATGGAGAAATTTTCCCCAATATCCAACCTGAACCTCCCCTGGCCCAGCCTGAGGCCGTTTCCTCTCCTCCTGTCCCTGTTCCCTGGGAGCAGAGCCTGAACCCCCCCGGCTGCCCCCTCCTGTCAGGGAGTTGTGCAGAGCCACAAGGTCCCCCCTGAGCCTCCTTTTCTCTAGGCTAAGCCCCTTTCCCAGCTCCCTCAGGCACTCCTCATCAGACTCGTAATAATCAGGCTCAAATCCAAAGCTCTACTCAAACCACAACTCCAGAGGCTCTGTGAGGGATCCAGGGATCTCCTCTGCTCTCCCAGGGTTTGCAGCCCCCAGCCATGCACATGGAGCAAGCATGGTGGGACATGGTGGCACACACAGATGGGTGGGGACAGCATGGGGACAATCCATGAGCACTCTTTGCCTCACCTCCAGCCAGGACACAACAGTGGGGCCGTCCCAGTGGGCAAAGGGCAATCCTTTCCTCCGAGCCTCTTCCAGGAGTTCATGCCTGGCAGGAACAGAAACAGAAGAGTGATTTATGGGGGGCTTGTGGGGAAGGGAAGGGAACAGACCCCGAGCAGTAGGAAGCAGCTGGAGACAAAGCAGTGAAGGAGGTAACAAGGCCCAAGGGGGGGTGAAGATGAGAAGACTTCCCAGCAATTCCTAGTCCCATGCCATGGCTTCCCAGCAGATCAGTTTCTTGCTGGGTTAGGGAAGGAAGGTCACTCACTTCTTCCGCAGGCGCCGATCCTTCTCGGCCTGAGCCCCCAGCTTGCCCAGTCCCAGGGGGTCCTGGATGCCCCCCTCCATGTCAGTCAGCAGCACTGTTGGGCAAGCAGGACACCCTCAGGTCAGCGTGATGTTCCCGGGTCAGTGTAACCTCCCCCAGGGCCAGTGTGAGCATTGTCACCATCCCCACGCCAGGGGGAAACACAGTGACAGCACAGGAGGTGACAGTGTCCCTTTGTAACCCACCCCCATGGCCCCCCTGCATCCCTGGGAAGCCCAAGAGGATCCCCTCCTGTCATCCCTCCTGTTTCCAAATCCCAGAATCCCAAAGTCATAGGATAGTCCCTTCTGGAAGGGACCCAGAATGATCATTGAGTCAACAATGATCAACATGGAAGCAGTAAAAGATTTAGGAGTGGGAAAGTAGCTCCTACCAAAGGGCTCTGCAAAATCCAGAAGGTCCCATGGGGAGGGAAGTAGATTTGGGGACATAAAGATGAGATAGAGTGACAGGGGGTCCCTACCCACATCCCAGCTCTGACAGAGCATTGAGGTAACACCATGCTCAGGCCAGAGAGGTCAAGGGGTAAAAACACCAAGCTCCAACTTCCCTGAAGCTGCCATGGCCCTAACATCCCCAAACCAGCACGGGTGTCCCTGGCCCTCCGTGTCACCCCAAGAGCACCCTAATGGCAGACAGAGCCAGAGGGTGTGAACAAACAGGGACAGGGCTGCTCACAGACCCTGCCCCGTGGCCCCTTCTCTGCTCAGCTGGATCAAGCGACCCTTCTCTTTCTTTCCAAACAGGCGCCCAATGGAGGATTTGATCCCCTTCCTCTTGGAGCCCTTGTGCAAGGAGTCCTGGCTGCTGCTGGGATTGCTGGCCTGGTCCTCCAGTGAGCTGGGGATGGAGGAGGGAGAGGAAGAGCAAAGCCTTTAGGTTATTCCTGAGCAGGGCACAAGCCACGGCAAACCCCAGCCCGCCCCATGTCCCATGCGTGCCCCATGTATATCCTCAAACTGATGCCTTAGGTTTTAACTTTTATAATTTTTCCAATCCTGCAGTGCCCAGTGTAACTCTGCAGTCCCTGGAGCTCGTTGGCTGATGCTCTCCTGTGCTCACACAGACATAACAAAGCCTCTCCAGCTCGCTCTCCAAGGACACCCAGACCCTCCTGGGCCCAAAAGTGTAAACCTTCATCTTGGGGAGGGGTGCAAGCTTGGGGAAATGTCATCATTAGCTGAAGTTTTAATTGGTGAATTGATGCTGATATGCAAATGGACCAAAATCATAAAAGGGTGAAGAACTCATGACCTGTCATCCATTTTGGGATCCCCTGGGGCAGGAGCCTCCGGGAGCCCCAGGATGTGACCTTTGACAGCCTTTCAAATAAATACCTCCTTTATTCCCTTATTCCTGTCTAGTCTCTGTTTTTAGGTAGCCATTTAAGACATCAAAACCAACAGAGATCCCAAGGGTCTCCACATACCTCTTGCCATCCTCCTGGCTCAGGGCAGGGTGGCCCAGCTTCTCCAGCCGCAGTGTCCTGGGTGAGGACGGTGGGGACGTCTCACACTTGATGGTGGTTTTGTCCTCCCGGCTCTCATCCCGAGCTGCAGGTGACTGAACAAGCAGAGAGGCCGTGAGGGCAGGAGGCCAGAGCCCAGCTCCATCCTTGCCCTGCTGCCTGCCTCTCTCTTGCTCCGTGGAGGCATGGCCAAAAGAGCCACCAGATCCCTGGGGCTTTGCCATGCTCCAGGAATGGCCTGAATGAGAGTTCTGGCAATGGTTCCAGATGCCCAAGCGGATGGGGAGGATGTGGCCGTATGGCTGAGATCCTGGGAATGGGGAGGTGAGAGGATGTAGCCCCATGGTCCAGGTCAGGGTGTGGGGACAGAAGCTGCTGGCTCTCATCAGAGGGCTCTGAGGAGCACAGACGGGAATGTCCCAAGGACACCGTCACCAGAGGGGACACAATGTTTGAGGACCTAGTGGCGTTCTGAGCCTCCCCATGTCCTGCCAGACCCCCCAGGCTGCCGGCGGGAACATGTCCAAGCACCTTTTGGGATCCCCATGATCCTCCTGCTGAATCCCTGGGGTCCCCAGCTCCATCCCGCGCCTGCTGCACCCTGACCTGGTGTGGACAAAGCCAGGAGCAGGCTGGAAAAAGGGCTTGGACAAAAACCAACGGGATGGGAGCCACTCACTAGCAGTTTCCTCCGGTGCTTCCTCAAGTCGCTGGGCTGATTGCAAGGGGGAAAGCGAGAGAGACACAGAAAGGGGGGCAGTTAATGGAGCACCCCCCCAGAGCAGTCCTGGGGCCAGGCTGCCAGGCCAGAGACAGCAAACACAGGCACCCCCTTGTCCCACACCCCCACAGGCCCGTGTGGACACCGGGCATGGCTCCCACCTCACGGCCGGACCCGCGTCACCCCCAGCCCCTCCGGCTCCTCACCAACGTCATGATCCCCATGCGGTCCAGGTCCTGCGCGGCGCTGCGGGAGCTGAGCTTGGGCGTGGAGCGGCCGCTGAGCGGGGGGGACGAGCTGGCCAGGGACAGGGCCGTCAGCGAGGTGGGGATGGAGGCCCTCTTGCACAGCTGGGTCAGGTTCAGGCCCTCCATGCTGCCGCTCGTGACCCGCGTCTCCAGCTCCTCTGCGCGGAGCTCCGTGGACTCCTTCTCCTCCTGGATCATCCTGCAGGAGCGGTGGGGCTCAGGGCTCCTGGCTTCCCATCTTGCCAGGGACACAGGGCCTCTATCCCGGGAAAATGCACCTTGGTGCTGTGCCTCAACCCCCGATCTCCAGAAATGGCAGCAAGATCCATCAGGATCCAGAAAAACGAGAGCTGAGACACACCCTGATTCCTTTTAATATTCATGGAGGACTTTCTATAAAATAATGATTGTTTGAAATAATCAAACGGTAGTAATAATCAATAACGAACCTGTGAGGCAGCACTGCTGCAGCTGAGGGCCTAGGCATGGCAGGAAGGACCAAGCCCTGTGGCTGGATGTCCTCAAGCCATTTCCCTGGCTGAAGACACACCAAGGCCCCAATATTAGGCCAGCAGAGCCCCCTGGCTGTTTGTTGTCCCCCTGGAGTCACTTCAGCATGAGGCAGCGGTGAGTTTTTGGCCATGGTCATACCTGATCTCCTCGTTGATGGCATCCAGCTGCTCCTGAAGCATCATGGCCAATGTCTGGGCATCTGAGTGCCCACCAGGAGAGAGCACATCCATGGAGCTGAACAGCGTCTCACGGTCGTCCTCGTCCACGTCAGAGATGTCGGGGTCGCTGTCGAAGGCGTGAGGCCCCGTGGCCAGCACCCCACCTGCCTGGGCCTGCTCCCAGTCCTGGGGGAACAAGGGCCACTGTCCTACACAGCATTCCCATGTCTCCAAAAGCCAAACTGGTGACCTCCATGCAGGAATTCCATCTCAATGTGACCCCAACGGGAAACCCTTCCAATGTTCCCCATCAATGCACCAGAGGAAGGAAACTGCCCCGTCTCCAGATCTGAGCCTAATCCCAGGAGGCAGGGCAGGAGCAGACCCCAGTGCTGGGGTGCACAGGGGTTACCTTGGCTGGCTCCTCCCTCCGGGCACCGAATCGTCCCTTCTGTGCCCGGGGCAGCCCCGGGGCTGCTCCAAAGGGCTCGGCTGGGGCGTGGACCACAGCTCCCAGCGGGAAGCGCAGGTCAGTGGCACTGCCCATGTGGGACCTGAGAAGAAAGAGACCTGTGTGGGACATCGCTCTGTGCAGGACACTCTCACCCTCAGGCTGCTCCCCTTGCAGCACAGGCTGCCTGGGACAGGAGGAGGAGCAGGATGAGGAGGAGACCACTGCAGGATGCCCATCCCAGCGATGTTCACCTGCTCGGCATTAGATGATGCAAAACCAGGCTCTGGAGAAAAGTGCCCCATTCCCCCACACTGGACCTGGAAATGCACTCACAGAATCACTCACAGAATCACTGAATCACGGAATATCCTGAGCTGGAAGGGACCCACAACAATCAAGTCCAGCCCCTGGTCCTGCACACACACCTCAACAAGTCCACCCTCTGCATCCTGGAGAGCCTTGTCCAAATGCTCCTGGATCTCTGGCAGCCTCGGGGCCTCGGGGCCATGCCTATTCCCTGGGGAGCCTGGGCAGAGTCCCAGCACCCTCTGGGGGAAGAACCTTTGCCTGATCTCCAGCCTGACCCTCCCCTGACACAGCTCCAGCCCTTCCCTGGCTCCTGTCCCTGGCACAGACAGCAGAGATCAGAGCTGTCCCATCTGAGGAATCTGCAGCCTCTGATGAGCTCTGACCTCAGGAGACTCTGACTTTCCCAGACTATCAGAAGGTCAGCCCTACTGCTATCCCCTTCTCCGTGCATACACCAGGGCATCCAGCCAGTTCTGCTCAAAACCCCCTGCACTGCAGGCAGCTGTGGAGCCAGGGCTGAAAAGGTCCCTCCTGCCCTTCCCTTTCCAGAGCATCTTGAATCTCTCTGCACAGCTTGAGTCTTTTCCACCCCCACATACCCAGCAGGAGCCAGCCAGGGAGCTCTTCTCCCTTTTGTGTTTATTCCAACATTTTCATGAGAAAATACCCTGATGAGGGTCGGGCTTTTCTCCCAGGCAGTGAGTGACAGGATGAGGGGAAATGGCCTCAAGGGGAGGTTCAGGTTGGATATTGGGAAAAATTTCTTAATGGAAAGGGTGGTCAGGCCCTGGCACAGGCTGCCCAGGGCAGAAGTGAGTTCCCATCCCTGGAAGTGTTCATAAAATGGTAGATGTGGCACTTTGTGATATGATTTAGTGGGAATGTTGGTATTTGGGTGAAGGTTGGACTTGATGACCCTGGAGGACTTTTACAATCTTAATGTTTCTGTGATTTCCCTGGATAAAATTCCACTTGAAACATTTTCCAGGTGTGAGGACATGAGCATTGTTGGGATCTCCCAGCAGGAACCAGCTGGCACTTCTTTACCTTCCTCCTCCCTTCCAGGGCTGATGCTTGGGACCAGGACCTGGTGAGGCCCATAGCAGGCAGAGCGAGGCAGCAGCTGGACACGAGGACACTGAGCCACTCGTGGTGCTCATTCCATCGTGAATTGGAATTGCTCCAATTTCACCCATTGCTCATGGTCTCCACTTTGCCTGGTTATTCCTCTTGGCCCTGAAGACCCAACCACGAGGCTGAGCAAGGCACCTTCCCAGGGCACAGGGTGATCACTCCCCACACACGCTGACGTTGGAGACACGAGGTTTGCTTAGTTTAAGCTGAATTTAAGATGACAAAAGCAGCAACTCAAGGCAGACTGTGGTTTTCCACCATGGTGGGCCTGGTGCAGATACAGGTCTGGAGATAAAACCAGCACCACGAGCAGCATGGCTGGGTCAGCCTGATGTATCAGACAAAGGCAAAGCCCAAGTTCCAGGGATTTCAGAGCTGCTGACAAACTGCTCCCCAGCAGATAATAACACCTTAGACAAAAGCTGACATTTCAGCTGGGTGATCATTCTGCAAGTCAAGATTTCTGCTGATTTTTCTTCTGAGAAATATAAAAAAATCACACTGTCCATCCTGCTCTTACAGACCCATGCAAAGAGGTCCCACATGTGCTCCAGACTGCTCCAGCACCCAGCTCTCCTTCATTCTCACAGGCTCTTCCTCACCCTCCCCATTTCTTCTCTCCATAACACACACAGGGTGTCCAGGCCTTCTCCTCTCTGCTGACAGATCCAAAGCTGGTTACATCAGCTCCTCCCCATCTTTTCCAGCCTCACTGAGAGAGGAATTTTCTTCATTGCTTGCTCCCATTGACCACTTGCTGCCCTGAACCCACACTGGAAGTGCTCAGGGCAGGGTGTGGTGTCCCAGGTGGCTGCAGCAGCACAATGGGGTTGTTGTGCTGTCACACTCCTTTTCCACCTCCGTTTTCCTGGAGCAGCTCTGGGTATCCCGAGGGACTCACCTCTGCTCCTGGTGCCCTGGGCTGGGACGTCCCCATGTCCCAGCTGACTTTAAATGAAAGGGTGTGGGAGGACCATTGCATAGGGGAAAGAGGGGCTTCATTCTCCTTTGCCTGAAACAGCTCCAACAAGGGAAAAGTCCTTTGGTGAACATCCAGCTTTCAGAGCAAAATAAGTCCTAAGCCCCTTGACAGAAGAAGAAACAATGGCCGGTGGTTTCTCACCCTGAGAAGAGCAAATCTGGGGCCATTCAGTTGGGCTGGGCTCTTCTCAGAGACTGTGTCCCACCTCAGGACAGATCCATGGTGGGACAGCATGGCTGGAGCTGACCCTGCTGTGAGGATCCTGCAGCCCAGCACTGAAGCTTGGGGGTACCAGAAACACCCAATGTCAACAGCACTCTGGGGTCCCCAGAGCAAACTGCCCCCAAAGCCAGGGGTGCAGGGGTTTGCCCTGGCTCTTACCTGGTGTGCACACTCTCCACAAACGTCCCACTCCTGGTCTTGAGCTGATCCACCTCCAGCCTCAGCTTGTCGATCTCATCTGACAAACGCCGCTGTTTGGGGGGATGAGACAGGCAGGGGTTGGTTTGCTCTGGAGAGCTGCCAGTTTTGGGGTAATCCACACCCCTGGCTATTGCCACGTTTACATTCCCTTTACAGATCTCCACCCCAGATTTAAAGCATCTTGGTCACATCAGTAAAGAAAGAGTTCATGCAGGCACAGGGAATGAGGGTGCTGGGGAGGGAGGGTCAGGACAGACAGACACAGGTGCTCAAGGAATGCTGCTTTGGGAAACAAAGGAAAACAGGTCCCACTTGGATGCTCTGGTTCTGCTCCAGACTGCACGTGTGTGCTCCCTTGGCAAGGGACCAGCAGTGAGGGACCTCCCAGCCAAACTTGCTGCTGGTCCTGTCCCTCCTGCTCCCAGCCCCATCCCCATGGGGAAGCTGTGCCTGCACCCAGTGCTGGGAGATACCAGGGGGAGGCTGTGGATGGACAGGGAGGGAGGGAGGGGAGAAGGGATCTCCTGGGCACAGCAGGATGCAGTCTTGGGGACAAACAGGCTGAGCCAGGCTGGGCAAAGTGCCAGCAGTGTTGTGCGAGTCCCCGAGCTCTGCCCTGCCCAGACCTGAGCAGCCATGGCTGGGAAGCACAAGGAACAAGCACACATCCTCCCCATAGGCAAGGGGAAAAGCAGCCCCTCTGATCCCCCAAACCATGTGTGAGACATGGGGCACATCCCAAAAGCTCCCATTGCTCCACAAAGCCGCATCCCTCCAGCTTTCCAGCAAGGCCACCAGGGGTTCATGCAGACCCTACTGAGATGCTTTATCTGAGAGCAGACTGTGAAGGCCTGCGGGGCCTCTGCGAGCTGGGCATGGGGCAGATCTCCCCCCATCTGAGGAAGCCTCAAGGGCCAAGGGGACGTGGCTACCTGAGCCCTCCTCTACACATGGGTGAAGCCACTCTGGCCTCGCCACTGTCCCCAGTGGGCTCAGGGATGGACGAGTGTGACAGAAACACGGAGGTGGGGCCCAGCATGCCTGGTGGGGAACTGACCCGGGGCTCTCCAGGGAGGGGGCTGGCAGCTTCCATCCAGCTACTGCATGCGTGAGTGTGTGGCCTCCTGCTGCCAGGTGATCTGGGATCCCAGCTCGTCCCAAAATGGGGCATTTTAGGAGAAGAAAGTACCCCTAGCCAGGGCTCGGGAGTGAGGCAGTGCCGTCACTGGGGCAGGTCCCTGCGGCTGCATTTACCTTGTCATGCTGGTGTTCCTCTATCTGCTTTTGGGTATTTTCCAGCTCTTGTAACAATGTATTCTTTAAGAAAAACCAAAGAAAATAAAAGGGAACAAAAAGAGGAAAGAAAAAGAGAGACCGTTTAGGAAACAGCTGTGCGGCCTCCCAGGAATGGCCAGTGTGGAATCCCTGTGTGGTGGACACCTGGAAAAGGCTCCCTGGGCTATTCCTCACCTGCCTGTGCACAGGTGTCCTCTGCAAAGCTCCTGCCTCTCAAGCAGGGTGGCCACAGCTCAACTCCTGCCCCGCTCTGGGGCTGGGCATGGCCGTGGAGGGCGATGAGGGATTTGACAGGCAGGGCTTGAAGACTAGGAAATATGTCTGCGAGGAGAACAACTCCTTGAGCAGCTGGATTAAGGGGAAAAATGTCCCGTATATCTAAGCTAGGCAGGAGGGAAAGGACATGTGCCTATAGAACCACAGAATCATGGGATTGTTAAGATTGAAAAAGCCCTCTGAGACTGAGCCCAACCATTCCCCCCAGCACTGCTGTGTTCACAGCTAAACCATGACCCTAAGTGTCACATCCGTGTGTCTGGAACACTTCCAGGGATGGTGACTGTCCTGAGCAGTCTATTCTAATGCTATAATTCTTTCCTTGAAAATTTTTTTCCTAATATCTAATCTAAACCTCTCCTGGAGAGCTTGTAACTGCCTGATCTAGTGCTCATTTTTGGGAAGTGCTGGCAGCCAAACAGGATAACTTTTGTGCATGGAAGACCTGGAGAAACTCTCAGGGTGGGCCAGTGCTGGCACCAGACTGGGGAGTAGGCAGTGCCCTTCACAAGGTGTTACTACCCTGTTGCTTCCTGGGGTAGGATTTGGACTCATCCCCGCAGATTGGGTCCTGCTCTTTATCCAGACAAATCTGCTGAAGGATTGGACACGCTGGCACAGCCACATTTGGTTGGGGACAGAGCCAGCCCTGCCGGTATCAGCTGGGGGATGCACCTGGGCCGAGGGGCAGGAACCCCAGGAGCTGAATCACCAAGGCCTAACCTCCCACTGGCACTGCAGGTGGATGCTTGCTTGGAGCCAGCTGCTCCCAGTCAATTCCATTCACACCCAGGCAGCCACGGCTCCAGCCGGCTCCTCCAAGGAAACCCAGCTCCCCAGGAGCTGGGTGGGAGCTGCTCATGGACACTGCCCTGGCTTGGAGAAGGGAAATCAGTCTGGACCTGGGGGCAGGAAGGTTTTAAGGCAGCAGTGGAGGGATGGGCACTGGGACAGGATGAACACTGCATTTTTTCCTGCAAAATGCAGTCGGGATTTGCTCCGACAGCTGGGCACAGGTGGCATCAGCGACACAGGGAGGCAAGGGAACGGAGCAGGACAAATCCTGCTGCTGTGGGAGGTGGTGGGGAGGGGGTCTCTCCAGGCGAGGTGACTGGAGCAGTTCCCTGAGCTCCACCAGCCCCAACACAGCCATGTCCTGCATGTTACCATTTCTCCAGCCCTGCACAGGCACTTCCAGCCCTGAGCCACGGCTGGATGAGACGCGGAGGGGCTGCAGACCCCTCACCCCCCAGAGGACCCCTGCCCCAGGCACTACCTTCTCCTCCAAGGCTGCCATCCTCTCCTTGAGGTGCAGCTGCAGCCGCTCGTTGGACTCGCTCAGCAGCCGATCCACAGTGTCCGAGAGCCTCTTGTTGTGCTCCTCGTTCATCTTCTCCCGCTGGCGGGCCTGGGACAGACACAGTGACATCCATGTCACATCCAGAGGGGCTCAGTGCCCTCCTGTCATCCTCTGCCTGCTGTGCTGGCAGAGCTGGCCCACCAGGCCCAGCTTTTGGGGACAAATCCACCTCTTACAGCACTGGTTGGACCCTCTGTGGTGGCTCTGCTGCTCTCTGCCACCTCCCAGCCAGGGATGAACGGGAGGAGACAGGATTTAGGGAGATCACGCCCACCTGCCCCTCAAGAAAGCTTCTCCTGTGTATCTGCCAGGAATATCCACCCTGGGGGCACTTTCTAGACCCCAGTGGATACTGAACCTCTGGATTTTCAAATATATGTCCTAGGGAAAAACCTCTGGGGGCTTCCCCAGGGGCACTTCTGTAATGTCACCTGGGTGACCCAAGAAATGGGCACCACAACCTCCTGCATGGACAGGCCAGCCCGTGGCTGAGAAGCACAGAAGGGACTGTGCACCCAGAGTGCAGCAGCTCAGCTTCCCTGCCCTTTTCATCCTGCTGATCCGGGCTCGGGGGAGAGCTGCTGGAACCTCCCCTTCCACCCTGCATTTGGAGTCCCAGCTTGCCCCAGGGGGTCATGCTGGGAGAGGAGCGGTGTGGAACATTAATAGTAAGTCTTGGATGCCTTGGAGAGGAGAAATCACAGCAGAGAGTGTTAAGAGCTCCTGTGTGGCTCAAGTTTAAGTGACACTGAATGGGAAAGGATTAACCAGGCTGTTCTTCCATCTTGCTCCTAAACAGCAATCCAGGTGTGCTCAGGTACCCAGGCACCAAGGCAAGGATCAGGACTTACCCTGGCCAGCTCCTGGTTCTTCTCCTCCAGCTGAGTCTCCAACTGCCGGAGGTGCTCCTCGATGCTCCCATGCCTCTCTTCTGCCTGGGAAAAGCAGAGCAGCCTTCTTGGATGATGCCCCCAAAGCCATGAGGGTCCTGCTGCATCCCTGCGTTCATCTCTGCATGAGTCCTTCTTGGGATGCAGAGCTCTCTCCCACTGCCTGCATCCCTGCCAGGGCTCCCTGTGAGCCCAAACCAGCCCTACTGGCACAGTGACAGGAGCTGGAGGTGCTCTGTGAGGGACTAAACACCATTCCAGAACGCAGGAAGGGCAGGGATGGCTGCATCCAGCCCCCCCTCCAGCTCCTACATCCAGCCTGGTGCTTCCTCTTTCTCCTCATCCTGGAGTGGTCTCACACAAGCCAAAGGGCATCCACATCGACAGGGCCATCCCTTGGAGAAAGGGGCCAGGGGAAGGGAGCAAACCCCACATGTGCAGGACACAGCGAGAGCTTTAAAGGCAGTGCCTTGTCCCTGCAGCAGTGGAGACAGCAGGGGACAGCTGGGAAGGAGAGTGGGACGCCTTGTGCTGCCAGGGGCTCCATCACTGCAGGAAGTGGCCAGACGCAGCTCCCATCCCTGCCCTCCTTCTCCAAGCCCTTCCCTTCCCTTCCCTTCCCTTCCCTTCCCTTCCCCTCCAGCTCCTGTCTGGCCCCGGGCCCACCCCTGCCACTTGCCTTGGTGAGGGCAGCAATGCGCTGGGCCAGCTCTGCTTCCACCTCGGGCAGTGTCTCTGCCTTTCTCATCGTCTGCTGCAGCTTCTGCTCTGCCAGCTCCAGCAGCTCCTGCAGGTGCCGAGCCTTCTCCTCGCACTGTGGGACAGCACGGTGGGTGCCCAGCGTGTCCCACCCCCAGCACCCCCTTCTGTCCCCAGCTCCCCGGGGCAGGGGGGCCCCTTGGGCCCCGCTCTGGTACCTGGCGGTGCAGGGACTCCTTGTTGGCCAACTCGTTCTCCAGTTTGTCATTGAGGTCATGGATGGAGGTGGCCTCTCGCTGGGCTGCCAGGTACCGTTTCTCCAGCGTGGTGATCCTCTCCTCCATGTCCTCCTTCTGCGCCAGGGCCTGGGGAGCGATGGGGCTGTCACGCCGTGCTCTGGGACAGCATTTTGGGAACAGCAGGGCTGCCCAGCTCCTTCAAGCCTGGGACACCCCGAGTCCAAGGGGTGTGAAAAGCCCCCCCTGACCCAGGGATGAGGAGCAGCAGAATGGGACAGTGAAAAAGGCAGAGTCAAACAATCACAGGAAAAGCTAGAGAGGTCACTGCCCCAGGTGCGCAGCACACCTGAGAGACTGTAACCTCAGGGAAGTCCTGCTGGTGGACTTGGGGACAATTTCCCAAAGGCAGTGGCCTCTTCTGGGGAACACTCTGCACACAACAGGAGTTCCAATCCCTTTCCAGCCCAGGGCAAGCTGCTGTGAGGTCCTGCCCCAGGCTGGGCAGCACAGGGAGACAGGAACTCACCTCTCGGAGGTCCCTCTGGTACTTGCTGCTCATCTCCTCAGATTTGATGAGATCCTTCCTGGCGGTGCCCAGATCCTCCTCCAGCTCAGCCACACTGGCAGCCAAGGCAGAGATTCGCTCCTTGGCCTGGACCACTTCAAAATTCTGCTTCTCCAGGAGCTCCTGCAGCTCTACCACCCGCCCAGCCTCGTCATCCGCGTGCACGGAGCCATTGGAGAGACGCTGCAAGGCACCAGAGAGGGAGGTGAATGTTGGGATGCTCCAAAGCCCCTGGGTTGTGGCATTGCCTGCAGCCACTCAAAGTGGGAATGTGGCCCTGCAGGGATTTGGTGAGGGGGTGGAAGTGGAGACAGTGGGCTCTGGGCCCTCCATCAACAGCCTCCACAAGCCAGGGATGGGGCTTCTTACAGGAATGGTGGAATAGGCATGGCTGAGGGTTTCCCAGAGCACCTGGTAGAAAGTGTCCCTGCTCATGGTGGGGCTTGGAACAAGATGGCCTTTAAGGTCTCCTCCCATACAAACTATTCTGTGATCTCTGGGAAGCAGAACTCCTTGGAGCACCCGAGCACAAATTCCCCCTGCTCAGAAATGGCCTGTATCCACCAGGAAGGGTATTTCCCAAGGGGCTGGACCCAGGGGAGAGAAAAAAAGGTTTTCAGCACCCTGGAACCAGCAGCAGGGAGGTGGGAGAAATGACAGCCTCACTGAGCGTGGTCAGAGCAGGGGTTTGCAGGGCTCTCACCTTCCAGGGAATCTTCGGTGCTGGTTCCTTGGGCTCCCTCTCATCGCGCTCGCCCACCGGCGGCTCACGGGCAGAGCCTTGTTGCAGAGCTGCCACCTGCAGGGAACGGGCACCGAGCAGTGGGGCACGGTGGGACACACCGGGCCAGCCACAGGTGAGGCCAGGCCTGCTGCACCCAGGGCTGCACTGCTTCCTGCCAGGGTCCTGCTTGTGGCTGGGGCACCAGAGGGAGCAGGTGAGGAACAGCCCTGAGCTGGCACTGCTGGAGTCACACCTGGAATCCTGGGGTCTGCTCTGGGCCCCTCAATTCAGGAAGGACATTGAGGGGCTGGAGTTTGTCCAGGGCAGGGAATGGATCTGGGAAGGGGCTGGAGCCCCAGGAGCAACTGAGGGAGCTGGGGAAGGGTCTGGAGCCCCAGGAGCGGCTGAGGGAGCTGGGGAGGCTCAGCCTGGAGAAAAGGAGGCTCTGGGGAGACCTTGTGGCTCTGCACAACTCCCTGACAGGAGGGGGCAGCCGGGGGGGGGTCAGGTTCTGCTCCCAGGGAACAGGGACAGGAGGAGAGGGAACAGCCTCAGGCTGGGCCAGGGGACAGGCAGGTTGGACAGCAGGACAAAATTTTTCCCTGAAAGGGTGGTCAGGCCCTGGCACAGCTGCCCAGGGGAGTGGTGGAGTCACCATCCCTGAAAGTGTTCAAAAAACAAGTAGACGTGGAACTTCACAATATTGTTTAGTGGGCACGAAGGTGTTTGGTCAAAGGTTGGGGGCTTTTCCAGCCTTAATGATTCCATGATTCTAAGAGAAAGGAAGTCAGAGATGCTGGGAAGGATGAGTACTGAGGGAGGTTTTCCTGGTGAACCCTGGATCCCAGGGCTCCCTGCCAGCTCATTTCACTGGTTTACAGCCAGACAGATTCCACACCCGGTGCAGCAGGAGCAGGGGATAAACACTGGCACTGTGTCCTGCTCTGATAGGGGGGAGGATGGGGAATGGTCTCTGCAAGGAGAGGGGCCTGGGAAATACCATGAGACTTATCCTGGGAACTGGAAAGAGGAAAAAAATTTGGCTGGCAGAGGCTGTAGGAATGTCTCTTTCCTTTTGGGAGTAGTGGCTGGGCACAAACTCCAGGAAGGAAAACAGAGTTCATGTCTCTTCAAGAACACTTTATCCCTGGAAGTGTCCAAGGCCAGGCTGGACAGAGCTTGGGGCAACCTGGGATAGTGGAAGGTGTCCCTGCACACGGCAAGGGGTGGAGTGAGATGAGCTTTAAAGCCCCTTCCCACCCAAATGGGATTCTGAGATGACCATGGCTGGAGGCTGGGGATGGCAAAGTCCCAGGACTCCAGCAGGGAAGGAGAGGGGGATGCAAGATGAGGTGCTTGAAGCAGTTTGGGTTGTGCAAAGTGGTTTGGGTTTCTGCCAAATCAGGGCAAATCCCAAGTCACCCTCAGCCCCCTGGAATGATTCAGATTCAGACTGGTTTTGTCAGTGACATGAATTCCAAACATCAAACAACAGGGAAATGTCACCTGCGAGACAAAAAGCTTTCAGGATCTTCACAAGGTTTCCTTAAATACAGACAAACTTTCAAGTAAACAGCAATTTTAGAACAAAAGCCTGACATCAAACCCAACGAATGCGAATACCACATGAATTTCCAAAGGTAACAGGGAGCATTCCCAGCCCAGTGGGTGCCCTCACCTGCCGATGGGCATCCACAAGCTGCTCCTCCAAGGTGGCCACTCGCTCCAAGGCTGCTCGCAGGCGTTCCCTCACCTGCGGGTGAATGAAACAATGGGAAAGGCTGTTATTTATCTGGGATGAGGGAGTCCAGGATTTAGGCATGCCCCCAGGCCTGTTTGTTGGGCTGACAGCCAGGCTCAGGTGGATTCACAGGTTCAGGATCATCCAGCCCATCCACTGGGCAGCCCCAGCAGCTCCTCAGTGCAGCTCTGGGATATCCAAGACTTTCCTGCTGAGGGACCCCGCGTGACCCTAACAACACAAAGTGGCAGGCAGGGAGTGGAGGGTTGGGAGAGGGAGCTCTTAGCAGGAGAGGTCCCAGCAGCTTTCCCACCTTTTCATCCAGTGCCTTGTGATGCTCAAAGAGTGACTTGAGTGCCTTGAGCACCTCAACCTCACTGGACACCCCAGATGGCGACTGGGCCTGACGCTTGACCACGGTCATCCTGAGGGAGCGCTCATGCCGTGACACCAGGCACTCCAGGTGCTCCAGCAGCAGCTGCAGGGGGACGAGAGAGGGGCTGTCACTGCCAGGACGGGCCAGCAGCCCCTGGTGTCCCACAGTCCCAGGACTGAGGGCCTGCCAGCAGGGTCTGCAGGCTTACCCGGGTGTTGTTGCGCTCGGCCTTCAGCTCCGAAATCTCCTCCTCCCTCTCCAGGAGCTGCTCCCGGCAGGCGCTGAGCTCCCGTGTCAGCGTCGCAAACTCCTGCGGAGAGCAGGGCGGCTGTGAGCGGGGACAGCGGCTGGGATGGAGCCAGCATTCCAGCCCCACTGCTGGACCTCCAGCACAGCATTTCCCATCCAAACCCAACCAGGGAGACACGGTAACACCGAGGGGTACGTGGAGAAACTGGCGGAGAGCCACAGCCAAGCCAGGAGAGGATTTATTCCCTCATGCTTTGGACAAGGAGAGAACAGCATCTCAAGATTTATTCCACTTGGTTTCATGTCCAACGACACAAGAAACTGCTCTACAGCTGCAGAGGTGCTTGACGGCATTTAAAGCATCTCAGTCAAGGCCACCAGCACATTCCCATTCCCACTGTCCCCTGGATACAGCTCCCACCTCAGAGCATCCCATCAGGCTAAAACTCACCACAAAGCCACAGCCAGCCAGGATGAGTCCCCTGGCCCTCAGCCAGCCTCTGCCATGACCTCAGGACGTGGAATCATCCAAAACTTCCTTCCAAAAGAAAGAGGTTGCTGCCCCAGTCCAGCATGTGGAGCCCCAGTGAGTTGCCTATGGGGCACCCCCAGGCCCCTAATCCCAGCTGAGAGGGATGGGGCACAGCAGGAGATGTGCCAGGTGCCACCAGCTCTTGCTGCTGCCACCGCTCCCTCCAGGGATATGACAGCCAGCAAGGAAGAGCCATGCCCAGAGCAATGCCAAAGGAATGCTGCACACCCAGCACATCCCTTGGGACAGGATGAAAACCACAGTCACACTTGTGGCTATGTTGGAGGGAAAGGGAAAGTCACTTTGAAGTCACTCGGATGCAGGAAGGTTCACTTTCCCTTAGAAAATGAAACCCAGGCACATGGGTGAGCCCAGGAGCACCTCCCATTGCTCCCAGTTGCTCTGCAGTGGTGCCAGGCCCAAGCGAGGATTTTGCAGCTGGGATTTCTTAGGGTGAGAAATGCAAATGTGGGAACACGCCATGAATTCACACCAGGTTCAGTGTTGTGGGGAAGAATTTTAAAAGGCGAAGGATTTCAGAAGAAGTTGAGAAGGATTTGAAGGAGCATTAACAAACCAAATTTCAAGAGGGGGCTGAGAGCTGTTTTACAGCATGGAATTCTTTTTCACTTCAATTTTCAGGTTTAGCAAATAAAACTCCTTCAAATCGAAGCAAAGCATTGAGGCTTAGGCTGAACCAAATGCTCTGTTCAGCTCTGAGTGAAACCTCCTGCAACAGCTGAAGCTCCAAGAAATCTGTTTGCCCCAGCCAAGTTTTCCCTCCCCCTTCCCACATCAAACCTGTCCCACTGGTGGGGTTTGTAGCCTGGGATTGGTGGGGATGGTGGTGGCACTGGTGCAGCTGAGACCCCACAGGAGCCGAGCAGGTCACAGTGAGGGGGAAGGGAAAGAGTCACTGTCCCCATAAAACAGTTCCTTTCCTGCCTGTCACCTGCCTCAGGCTGCTGCCACCCCTCACCCCTGCTCCACATCCCTGCTCCAAAATCCCTGCTCTGGCATTGCCCCAGGGCCTGAGGTCCCCAGTTCCTTCCCAGAGCCACTCCTGCCCCATCCATTCCCCAGAGACCACTCCAGCCCTGCAGTTATCCCTCTTTCCATCCCTTCTTACGGACCACTCCAATGTGGGATCATCCCTGTCCCCAGGGATCCCTCCAGCCCTGGGATCACCCTTCTCCCCACTAGTTTTTCCCCAAATCTGTCATAACACCCCAAACCTCGTCACCAACCTCTGCCATGCCCCATCCCACACTCGCTCTGGGACCATCGCACAGAGCACAGGGAACCCTCGGCAGATCCAGCTCCACTGGGGCCCCGCCGTGCCAGCCCAGCCCTTCCCGGAGCCGGGCTCTCCCTGGCGCTGGGATGGCGGCGGGATCGGGATCGGGATCGGGATCGGGATCGGGATCGGGATCGGGATCGGGATCGGGCTCGGGCTCAGGCTCGGGCTCGGGATCAGGCTCGGGCTCGGGATCAGGCTCGGCACAGCCCGGCCGCACACACGTGCGCGTTCCGCGGGTTATGCAAGCGCTGCCAGCAGCTCCCGAGCGTCCCTGCGGATTAGAGCCGGGCTGGGAATGCCGGCGAGCAGAGAGCGGCAGGGAGATGTTCCAGCGAGGTGCCTGTGCATCGCCTCACATTTAGGGATCTGTCACTCCCCCAGTCGCTCAATACGCCAGGAGACAGGCGACAAGGCTCCGGGAGCTCGGGAAAAGCATCTTGGCAGCCGGGATGGCTCCGGTAATGTCTTCCAGCAGCCCGAGCTGTAAATGTGGGGGACACATCGGCTCTGGGCTCTTCCAGCACCAGGGCAGGACCCTGCGGATGCAAAGCCTCCGGCTCTGCCCCGTGGCTGGCAGGGGACGTGGATGTTCTTCCCGCTGGAGTGAACAGGGCAGGGCAGCGTGGGATGGATGGGACAAGGCATTGGAGGCGGCGAGAGGACAGGGATGGCCAGCACCGGCGACAGAGACCGCCAGCACTCAGCCTCCTCTCCCCGCATTCCCTCGCTGTGGTGGCCAGGCTGTACAGATGCTCCTGCAATCAGGATTCCATCCTGAAAGGGGATTAAAAGGGAGCAAATCCTCTGGAGAGAGAGGCAGCCCCTCCTGCAGCCAGCCCTGTGCACACGCGGTCAGCGGGTCACAGCCAGGGGTGGGCACAGCACAAAGCTCCTGCCAGCCCTTCCCCAGGGGTGCTCCTCTCCGAGCCCTCCATCTCGACAGGAATGCTGCCTGCATCCTGTGCTCTGTGCCCCACATCCTGTGCCCGGCCTGCAGCTTTCCATGGCAAATCAAAGAGCCTTCGATAACTGTCCCCCCTCGGGGAAAGGCTGCAAAAATGAACATTTACATCAAAAATAGCAACAGCCCTGCGGCGAGCCAGGCCAGTAGCGAGGTCAGCCGAGTACACAGGGCCTGAGTGTGATGCCTTGGGAATAAAAAATAGGAATAAAATACTCCAGCACCTGCCTGTAGCCACCTCCCTCAGCCCTGGCTGTGCCAGATGCCAGCGCTGCCACCTTGCTCTGGGTCACTGGCAGGCACCAGGCGAGTTGGGGACCATGACAAGCTGTCCCCAGCTCCCGGCCGCAGTGTCACACTGTGGAGTGCAGCCTCCACCCCCATCCACACATGTGCCATGGCCCTCCATCCCAGCAAAGTGGAGATAAAGAGAATCCAGATGATTTTCCTCTGCCCTGGCCATGGCCAGGAGTCTCCCAGACAAGGCAGAGGCGCCTGCCCAGCTCTGATAAGCTGTGGGACTAAGCAGGGACACCTATAAACAGATTAGAAAGTGAAGGAGAGGTGCCTGATCTCCAATCAAAGCGTGGACAATGAGACACAACCTGGGAGTCCCCAGGAGCCCTGCAGGAAGCCCAGCAGTCCGAGAAGGAACCAGTTTGGATTAAAACCAAACCACTGTGTGACTCAGCCCTGAGTCCTGGAGTGAGAGGGAGCAGGATGGAGGGAAGGAGCAGGAGGAAAGGATGGAGCAGGAGGGAGGAAAGGAGCAGGATGGAGGGAAGGAGCAGGACAGAGGGATGGAGCAGGATGGAAAGACTCTGTTTACACTATTGGAGCAGGGAGGGAGACCTGGAGCACCACACAAGGTATTGAAGTGGGATGTTGTGGATTGGGACTCAGATCTTCAGTCAGCACTTGTCATGTTGGGGATTTGGGGTTTTCCTCCTTGCCTGCATCAGTGGGGAAGGCATAGGGAAGAGCTGGAGGGAGGCCACAAACCAAAAGCATGGAGATAGCTGGAAAAGCAAGGAGAGGTTTTGGAAGCTCAGGGGGAGGAGGCTCCAAGGCCTGCAGCATGGAAAAGCTGAAATGCCAAAGTCCTCAGCCCAGGGCCCCCTTGTGTCTCTCCCGGTGCAATTCGCAGCACAGACAGGGATGTGGGATCACACCACAGCCAGAAAAATTCCCTGTTTGTGGCAGGAACGTGGCTGCTGCTCCAACACACCCGAGCCTGGGGACAAACTGGCTCCGGCTGTAGGATTAATGGCATTTTAAAGCCCCTAATTGGAGTGATTGCTCCTGACGGGAGCGGCGGGGGATGTGTGGGAAGGATGCCCGTGCTGGGAAATCAGCGCTGCTGACTCGGCACGCGAGGGACAGAGCCCCAGCCATTGTCTGCCTGTGCTGGCAGCCCCGTCACCCCACTCCTCCTTGTGTCCCAGGAGTGGAGCAGAATGAGGAGAAAGCCCCAAATCGGAGATGAGGGGATAAACACAACCCCAGCAGTTGTAGCATGGGATTACACAGATTAAATCCTGCTGGGTAAACGCAGGGCTTCGACCATCACCCATCCCCAGTGCTGGACACAGGCACCTCCCAGACCTCCTGGATACAACACAGAGGCTCTGTGAGACCATCCATGGGGAATCAGTGTCCTCCCTTCATCAAGATGTGTATTTCCACCTGGGATTGCTCAGGGAGGAGCACTGTGCAGCTAGGCGAGCAGGAATCCAACATCTCAGCATCCCAGTCTTGTGGGACCACAACCAGCTCCAAAGATTCCACACAGCTGCCAGATCCCTCCATCCTTCCCCAAAATCTGGAGACACTTTAAGCGTCTTACCCAGTGGGTGTTTTCTCCCACCTAGGGCTGCTGAAGTTCCCATTTAGCTGCTGGTCTTTGCAAGTTAACTCGAGATATACTCTGAAATTAAATGGGATTGTTTGATGTCAGGACCTTCCCCAGCTCCTGGGGGACTTCCAGGGAGTTTGGGGAATCTTAGGGGGTCTGCTCACCCCAAAAAGGCCAGATCTCAGCTCTCCAGGCAGCCCTAAGAGGCAGCGAAGGCACAGCAGAGCTTCATGGAAGGAGGAACTGCAGGAGGTTTCCATGGCCATTGGCAGCCTGCAGCCCTCACCCTCAGCCCTGTGAAATCTGGGAGCCTGTTCTCCCCAGCACAGCTCGGGACAGGTATTCCTGCCAAACCCCCAAGCCACGGCAGGACAGGGAGGAGCTCCATCCCACACAGGACCCTGCACTGGGAACACATCTGGATACACCCAGAGCCCTGAGTGCCACATCCCTTGGTGGCACCTGCACCCAGGAGAAACTGAGCTGGGGGGCTGGGCAGGAGGGAGCTGGGAGCAAAGCCAGGGCCTTGGGGGGGCTGCTGAGAGCACCCAGAGCACACTCAGGGTTCAGTCCTTGGCCATGAATTCCCTGCACAACAGGGAGTGCAGGGGGGCTGGAGCTGGTGCATTCAGCCCGATTAATTCGCATTCAGCACTCCCACATGAATAAATAAATCATGTAAGAAGCATTAAGGCAGCTTAGTCTCCCCAGGAAATCGCCCTGGAGTTCTGCCTTTTGGGGGCTGAGGGATGCCCCCATGGGCTGGGGGTGGGGATGGCTCAGCACAGGCAAGGGGAAATGGGAGCTACAGGCAGGAGCATCCCTGGAGCATCCCTGCCAAGGGGTTTGCCCTGGACAGGCACATCCCCTGCCTGCCCCACGCCTGCATCTGCACCAGATGCACATTCCCAGCCTGTCTCTTTATATCCCGTGCCGGCACAGCAGCATCCAGCTGCCACTGTGCCCTGAGAGGGTGCAGAGTGTCATGTCCCCAGCTGCCATCCTCCCCAGCCTTGCCAGGCAGTTCATCCCCCAGCCTGGCTGCACCCAGGGGACACTACCAATGAGCCTGGGTGCTCAGTCCTGCCCTCAAAGAAGGGGTTCTCCCAGCAATCCAGCTTGCATCCCATCCCAGTGGGGTCTGAGACATTGCAGGAAGCTCCTGGGCAAAAGAGCTCACCGAGAAGAAGGAAGAGGATGGGACAGACCCATGGGATGTCCCCACACAGCCCCCTGGGGAGAGGCCCGCGCGTCCCGGTCCCACTTACCTGGTACATGCACATGCTGGGATTAATCCCATTGGGCAGGTGAGCGCCTTTGGATTTGTTTCCCGTGTTCATGCCGAGCCCTCATGTCCGGAGGCGAGCGCAGGAGGCACTGGGGGCCACCGTGCCCAGGCTCAGAGCCCCCTGCCCACGCAGGGACCGCGGGAGGCAGCAGAGGGTCAGGGGAACTCCCCATGGGATCCCCCCGCTCACATCCCGGGGCCGGAGGTGGCCTCGGCCGGGCAGTGCTGGGTCGCGGGCACAGAGCTGCCAGCGGGTCCCGAGCGCTGACCCAGATTGCTCCGAGCACACCCCGAGGCTCTGAGGGTCTGTCCCCGGAGCGGGAGCGGAGGCTAAATCCGCGCATCCCTTAATCCGGGAGGCTGCGGCGGGGCGGGCAGAGCGGCAGGGTGACCTGGCTTGCTCTCTCCAGAGCGGGGAGCAGAGGGACCGAGCCCCCAGCGCAGGGGGTGGCACTGGGTACACCCAACACCTGGCTACATCTCAGCACCTCTCTCAGGAAGGGAGAAACTCATCCATAGGTACCCCAGGAGCTCCTGAGAAACACTGTTGGGTGTTTTGCTCTCAGCAGCTTGGGCAGAAGCAGGACCAGCCCTGCTCTGTGTACAGAGCAGCTCTTCCCAAGCTGCTTTCCTCCATCCAGAGAGGGCAGGGATGCAGAGAGCTGGCCAGCCAACAGCCCAAGATCTGTCCTAGTTTGTGCCACCAGCTTTGACCCATTTCCCATCTCTCCAAGGTGCTCCAAACCCCAACACCCAGGCAAGGAGGATATCAGGTCTCAGCACTGCAGAGTCAGAACAGATAAAAACGCTTGAAGCCTCCTGCTTCCCTTGGCTGTTGGGCTCCTCCCACATCACACCCACAGCCAAGTCCCCCAAAATCCCTGTTCCCCCACGTCTGAGCCCTGTGTTGACTGTGCTGTCCCACCAGACCCCACAGTGATAGTGGACAGTTCAGACTCATCCTGCACAACCTTGTGACACTGGGGGACACAGCCCTGTGATGCCTCATCCTCTTCTGGCATGAACATCTTTGTGGAGATCAAGTCCAGGCCTCTGGAGTACCTGGAGGTGGTCCTGCAGGTGGAGGAACGAGGAGGCCCCAAGGGCCAAGGCAAGCCCTGATTCCCCAAGCCCTGGGCTGCTCACTGAGCACAGACCTCCGGCAGCCTCGCTGTCCTCTGCCCCTCTGCTCCCGGAGTGTCCCAGTCCCCACCCTGCACCAGCTCTGCCTCCTGTCCCCTCTCAGGACCAAGATCGAGATACAGAAATGCCATTGCCCCACTGGGGAATGGGGCTGATGGAAAGGAGCCCTCCTGGTGAAGGAAGGGGCAGGAGAGGGGCTGCTCTGCGCAGTGGGGAGTGATGGACGGTTCATGGTTAATGGTGAATGGTTAATGGTTACTGTCCCCATCTCAAGTGTGAACGTTGGCTCAGCACTTCCTGACATCCCAAGAAGTTGACTGGAGGCAGCAAGCCAGATCTGCTGCCCTAAATGTGCTACCTGCTCCCCAAGTGCTGTCTCCCAATGGACTGACTGTCCCCATGGGAAGTGAAGGTTCTGCATCTGCCTTGCTGTCACCTTGGGGAGGTTTTGCCTCTTCTCCAAATCCACTACCCTGTGCACAGGGAGGGCTGCACTCCCACCCCTCCTCACAGACCAGCAAGGGTATAGAGGAGAAGGGGAGCTGTCTGAGCTGGTTGTGGCTTGGCCTGAGAGCACCGCGAGGATTTACTGTTGACATGAGGAGCAACCCATGCGGCAGCGTCACCGCTGTCACACCGAGCCAAGCCTCCCAGAGCCCTGAGCTAAACCCCACATCCAGCGCCCCTCGGGTGCCTCAGGGCAGGCTTTGGTCATGCCAGGGGCAGGTCCTCACCTGCGGGAGTGCCGAGTTCAGCTGCCTCTGGAGCTGGTCCCGCTCCCGGAGTGTCTCCTGCAGGCGGCTCTGGGTGACAGCGAGCGTCTCGCGCGTCTCCCGCAGCGTGTCCAGCAGCTTGTCCCTCTCGTCCAGCATGTTCACCATCAGCTGCTCAAAGTCAGCGTCCGCCTCCGAGCCCTGGGGGGGGCCCAGCGGGTCCCCCTCGCTGATGGTGGGCATCACCTCGCACATCATGGCTGGGCTGGCTGGGGGAGGGTCCCGACGGGGCTGGGGGTGTGCCGAGCACAGGTCACATCACTGCGGGCTCCCGGGGGAGCACGGGAGGGGACAGCGGGGTGCTCAAGGAGGGGAACTCCCCATCCCTTCCTCCTGGGTGCTAAGCAGCAGCTGGCATCACTCCAGCAGGGTGCAGGGATGTCCTGGGTACCAACAAGGTCCTCGCAGTCACCAGTGCCTCGCTCGCTGCTTGTCACTGCCAGCTCCCAGGTGTCACGTCCCCAGGGGTCTCTGGTGTCACCTCTCCAAGGTCCTGGGTGTCACCTCCCTGATGCCTTTTGGAGGGGCTGCAGCATCTGTGACCCACAGAGTGTTCAGAGGGGGAGAAAATGATCCTTGAGGATTTGTCCCAGCGGAGAGCCCAAGCCGAGAGCAGCACAGAGAAGGTCCAGGGGATGTTTGGGCTGCCTGGGCATGCTGAGGGGGGCTCTGGTGAGGACGGGCTGTTGTCCCTAAAACTGGATGAGTTGTCACTGCCGATGTGGAAATGTGTCTCCGTTGGGCATCGCAGTTCTTCAAACACCCAGCAGTGACCTACAGGAGAGGGGACAGAGATCAAATCCCTTCTGCTGCCCCCAAAATGCCCAGGGACCTGCCCAGCCCCCTCTGCCCCCCATCAAACCCTGGAAAGCTGCACCAGTTGGGCTCAGCACCCACAGGAATGGGCTGTGCCAGGCTGTACCTCCTGCTCCCACTACACCGCATCCAGGATGGTACCAAGTTGTAAGAAACAGCAACCCCAGCACCCAAAATCCTGTAACTGTGGCATTCACACATCCTGGGCCAGGATCCCATCCCTTCTGTGGAGCTCCTGGTTGCCCAGGGCCCCTGTGCCCACAGCATTCTCCAGCCTCAGGGAATTTGCAGAAAATCAGTCTCTAACCTGAGTTTGCCCCAAACCTGGCAGGAAGTCACAGCAACAAATGAGTTGAATGATTGGATTAATGTTCCCCCCTCCTCTAGACAGACGTGCAGGACCCAGCTGTTCAGTGACAGCTGAACTCCAGCGCCTCCTCCCTTGGTCAAACCTCTCCCACAAGACGGAGGCAGCAGCATTCCCAAATTCCTGCCCAAGCAGAAGCACCAGGGATGAGAGGCTGGAGGGGAGAGGCAGAGCTGACATTTGGGCAGTATTTAGGCTGGATTAAAGCATGGCTGAACCTGAGGACCCAGCCCTGGGGTGATGCTGGAACCCACAGCCCCACCTCCATTTCTGTAGCCCCAAACCATCCCAGACAAGGTGCCAGGTGAGGATTTCTCCTGTCAGTCCTGTGGGGGAACTTCAGCCCTCAGCAGCCGGGTGAGGGTCCCCAGCAGCGAGTGTGACACTGCCACCCCAGCCACCCTGGGGACCTGCCCACCCCGGTCACCATCTGTGCCAGGGGACAAACCATGGCCAGGGCTCGAGCTGAGCAGCAAAACACAACGTGGCAGGCCCAGGGTGAGGAGAGTTGGTCTAGTGCTGCTTCTGGGCAGGCCCCTCTTCAGTTTTAAACTTTCCAGGTAAAACACTAAGGATAGGTCTGAATACTCTGAATCTGTGGACATATATGAGGCTGTGGCTGCCCCAACCCTGGAAGTGTCCAAGGCCAGGCTGGAAGGGGCTTGGAATAACCCGGGCTAGTGGAAGGTGTCTCTGCCACGGCAGGGGGTGGAACTGGATGAGCTTTGAGGTCCCTTCCAGCCCAAGCCAGCTGTGATTCTGTGTCATTTCCCTTTCAAACCCTCCCCCCAACCCCCCCTGGATAAAAAGGACCTGCACACAGGCCTGGGCCAGAGCAGCCTGTTCTGGCCCTTTGGGCTGGGATGAAAGCTTGTGTGTCCAACAGCTCGATGGCACAGCGGGGACCTGCCCCAATCAAAGGTGACACTTGTGAGGAGGTGCCTTTGTCACACCCAGACACTGCCAGGGCAGGGGAATCAGAACTCTGCTCTTGGAATGACGTTGGCTCATCAGCTGGGGGCATGTTTGACACAAAAAACTGTCTAAAAATAGAGAAGCTCTGGCAAAAGCAGCAGCCACTCACTGTGCATCCCGTGTGTGATGCTGAGAGCCAGCTCCAGCACACAGGGACATAGGACAGGGCTGTCCCACAGGTGGTGTCCTCCCCTCCCCTCACAGATTGGATCCTCAAGTGGGATAAAACCTGTTGTGGACATGTAACACTGCCCTGAAGCTTCGAGGGTTGTTCACACTCCATCCTGGCTGTTGGGACGTGGCTGTCTGGGATAACCAGGGATTCATGGGATAACTGCACTGAGGACACCCCATCCCTGCAGCATCCCACAAAAACAAGGCTGGTGGAGGAAAAGGCACAGAGTGAGGGACCATTCCAGCCCCTGCTCTCCTCGGGCTCTCCTCATCCCTGTAATTAAGCAGGAAAAATGCTTTCCAGTTCTCCTGCCCCTAACGAGCAGCCCCAGGGGTACCCACAGGCATGTGGCTCCTTGCCAGCTTTGCTGGGGGTAGGATGCCCCACACTCCAGGGAGATCCAGGGCCAAGAAGGGCAGAAACCAGTCCTACCCCAGGGCTAAGCCCTGTTAATTTGGGTGTAAACCCTAAATGAGGTGACTTTAATGCTCCCTCCTCTGCTGTGCCTCTGCTAGAGGGGTGAGCACGGAGAAGGAACATTCAGGCTGGGGAAAGTCTGGCGGTTCCTGAGCACAACTTGAATGGCAAAATGAGCCACATGGGCACGGCCCCGCCCCGCTGCTGCTGGGGAATTGGAAGAAATTAGCAGATGAATTAAGAGATATTAATCAAGGCACGGAGGGAAGAGCCCTGCAAGCCCTCAGGGAAGGGAAATGCTGCAGGGAATGACCAAGACATAAATCCAACCAGAGCGATGATGGGATGGAAATTTATCCCAGCTGCAAAGGAGAGACCTCCTCATCATAGGGATACTCTGCAAATGCCAGTTCCAGCAGGGCCATGGTGGCTTCCCACACCCCCTGGAGTTCATCCAGGGGACTGGACCCACATGGTGCAGGAGGAGGAACAGATTTACAGACATGAGCTGATTTTCCTTCTCCTTCCCCCGTGGTTGAGCTCGTGCACAGGTGCCTCTGGGGGGGGGTTGTTTTACTGCAAACCCGCTCCTGCCCACAGTCACATCCTGTTATTCCTGTGTGCTTGTGCAGGGAGATGGGGAGATGAGCACAGGCGGCCCCTCAGCCTGGGGAGAGTGATCCCAGAACCACAACGATCTTACACAGCACCAACGCTGGTCCAGGATGGACCCATCCCACTCCCCTAGTCCCCAAAAGCCTCTGTGCCCTGTCCCTGAGGATGCTCAGTGAAGCATAAAACTCTCCTGGACAAGGCAACATTGGTGACCCAAAGCTCCTCTGTGCCCAGGGTTCGGGGTGTCTCCACTGAGGGAGGCCACATTCTCCCCTCGTCCCAGGCCACCAAGGACACAAGCTGAGGTGTAAGGCAGGAGCTGCTACAACCCCCTGCAGCTGGAGCAGCCCTATGAGCAGAGTGAGACCTCCTACCACCACAGAGAGCAGCCAAAGCCCCCCTGGCCTGGCCTGAAACCCCCAGGCAGGTGGGGACTGCCAGCCCAGGGCTCTTGGGGCTCTCTGTGCCTCCCAGGACACTGCTGCACCATGAGAATCCCTCTGCCAGAGGATCCCTGGCAGGAATATCCAGGGGGATGCTCTGCCACCTCCGAGCATGGCTCTGGACACAACCCAGCCCCGTGTGCTCATCCTGGCTGGAACTATGGCAGAGCCCAAGAGTGGAAATTTCACTGCACTGCAGTGGGACCATCCACACCCATGGACAGACACTGGGCTGCCTCCAATCATGGATCCATTCCTCCAACAACTACGAGAACCATCCTACCCCATGGATTTGTGAGTGATCATTTCTGGATTCAAGTGCAACACCACGTGCCCCAGGAGTAGCCCAGGCACTGGGAAGAGCCAACACCTGGAGTCAGGGCACCTGCAAAGGGTTTATTTGGGATGGCACGAGAGGGAGCCAGGACCAGGCTGGCTTTGATCTCTGCTGTCTTCAAGGCCTGTGGAGCAGGAAGTGAGTTCAGTAAGCAACAGGCACAGGGGAGTGTGCAGGGATGTGCTCACAGGGACAGGGATACAGCAACATCCGTGGAGCAGGGATGTGCACACAAGCAGGAGTGTGCAGGAAATTCCTTTCCAGGGTCAGCTCCCCTCATTTCTGTCCCACCTCAAACCTTGAGATTTTCTCCATTTTCCAAAAGCAAGAGAATCTCACCTGCTCCCAGGCACCTGTCCCAGGAAGCCCAGCTGGAGGGGGCACAAACAGGGTTTGTCCCTGCCTGGAGAAGCTCAGCAGCTCCCAGGCAAATCCACACATGCCTTTGAAGGACCTTGGGGACATCAGTGTGGGTGACAGTCCAGACACCCCCCACACTCTGCTGTGACTGCAGCAGCAGTGAGGGCACACCCAGAGCACCTCCTTGCTGCTGGAGGTCAGAGGGGCCTGAGCTCAGTCCCAATTAGTGCCTGTAAATCTAAACCTTACACTGGTGTTTGGGAGAACTCCCTAAATGCTCCTGCCTGGCTTTAGAGGGCCTTAAGCGCTGGGATAATCATTGGGTAGAGCCGTGTGGCTGCAAGGAGAGAGCTGGGAGCTGAGCAAACAGACACTGCACAGCTCCAGCCCTTGCTGGGTATTTTTAGTCCCGCAGGGCTGCCAGGCATAGGCTTGCTGGGAGGAGGTTTCTTGCCAGGGAAAACATGCTTGCTTTACTATCCCTCCCCCCTCCACCCCAAAACGATGCTTTCCCCCCTTTTTGGGATGGAAAACAGCACAGTCACATGTTGCCTGCTCGGAGAGGCCACTTCCCCACGATGGTGCCTGGACCTGGAGCAGCTGATGGGGAGCAGAAGGGGTTTTTGCCCTGGAGCTGACGATTTGCTCAGCACAGCTCAGCTGTGAGTCAGGCTGCCCGTGGGATGCCGGATCCCAGGGAGCACCCTGGCTTTCCCTTCCCAACGAGGGCGAGAAGCACCCACAGCTTTACCCACACACGGAGGACAGAGATAGCCTCGTGTTTCCTCTTTGAACAGCTCCACTCCCATCCCAGCCCTGACGAGAGAAAGAGAAAAGCCTCGGTGGCTCTGTCATCAGGACCATCACCCAGCAGGCAAAGAGGCTTTAACTCTCTGGAGGCAACAAGCTCACAGAGATTGATCATCCCATAAAAACGTCACTCTGATCTTTTTCGCTCCTGGAAAATCCTCCTCAGCTGCCTGGCCTGGCCTCGGAAGAGCAGAGTTGGGGTGGCAGAGCCCACAGCAGCACCCCTCACTTCCAGCTCCCTGGCACAGGAACAGCCTCCCCTCCACCCAACTGGCCAAATTTGGGGTCCAGCACCCACACTGACCTCCCACACTGATGTCCCCTCCCTGCCAGATCCAGGAGGGACAAGAGTCTGATGCCCTTTTGCTGTTAAGTTTTACCTTTCAGGACCTCTTTTTTCACCCCTTCCTTGTGATACTGCATTAAACGTGATCTCAGGACAGGCTGCAAGTGTTGTATCCTGGCATTCCCAGCAAGCTCACCCCAAACAATGGCCCTGCAGACAGAGCCACATCCCAGCACACATCCTGCCCACCCTCACTGAAGTCAGACACCACTTGGGAGCAGCCAGGACATGCTGAGCCACCAATCCTCCCTTGTCTACCCCAGGGAAGGTCAGTAGTGACCTGCTGAGCACTGGGATGGCAGCGTGGGAACATCCTCACCATCTCTACCAAGCCACAGAGCCCATTCCCATCTACCTTCAGTGAGAGATGTGGTAATTAGATCTTGGGAAAAAGGGAAATTATTCTGCACACAAGACAAAGGGGATGCTGAAGAGCCCTGGCTTGACAGTAGAGATCACTGATTCGAATGTAGAAGCTGGAAATGTTCACCTGCAGCAAGTCTTGGAGCAGCCTTCGCCACATGCTCCTGTGGGTCATGGGCTGGGATTTCCCCTCCTGGGTGCCCTCAGGAGAGGTGCTGATCACGGCAGTGTCCAAATGAGAAACCAGCTGAGTTCCACGTGTGCCAGGAGCTACTTGGATCCCTCTGGACAGCCCCCAAGGGCCCCTCTCCATCCTTCCTTCCCTCCCTCTGTCCCTGTGCCCAGGCACAGACCCCTTTCCACACACTCCACAGAGTTTTACAAGCCTGGACTGGAGCAGTCCTGCTGTGAGATGAAGCATCCTGACTTCTCCATCCTGGGTGATCCCTGGGGAAAAAGCTGCTTTTCATGAAGAAAACCAAGCAGCAGATACAGCCTCATCCCAGCTTTGCTCCCAAGTCCCCACATTCACTGCCGGGGCCTGTGGCCTCTCGGGACCTCCAGTCGCCCCAGGCCAAGGAAGATGCAGTTTCCCGTGGGGCCCATATGGTGCCGGTGCTCCCTCATTCCCTCCCGCAGCCCCGCGGCCGGCAGGGAGCTGCACAGATGGTCCCTGGCTGGTGCCAGGGGCAGCCCGCGGCCAGGACACCCAGGGATAACAAGGGAAATGAGGCATTCTGGCTGGAAATAAGGTGCCAGTTTTCAGCAGCAGAGGATTGGATTCCCATTCCAAAGGGTGAGACAGATTTGCCGAGATCAGGGCTGGGAATGTGGTGGAGACCTGGGAAAAGACACAGTGGTGCCTCCTCTCCCATCCAGGTCTGGGAGGTCTCCAGGGGTCCCCACATCTGCAGCAGCGTGTCCTTTGCCCCCAAGGAGACAATGTCCAGCTTGTCCCTTGCTGGAGAGGCAGCAGTGGCAGAACAGGACATTTGGGCAGCGTCTCCAGGGTTTGGAGCTGTCTCAGTGTTGGGAAGCCCTAAAGGGGTGTCCCTAAAGGGTGGGGCCAGGGGACACTGCAAGCAAAAGAAGGCAGCTACTCCCAATATCTTACCTTAAAGGACACACTTCTGCCCCACAGACTTGCTCCAAACCCACAGAGCAGTTCGCACCTCAACCCTTGCTCGCTCCAAGTTGTTAAACCAGAGGAGAAACCGTGAGGAAAAATGTCCAGCTCTGACAGCTTCTTTGCAGGGAGCAGTAAACGTTAGCATTGCACTGGTATTTATACTTCCCAGTGGGAGGGGAGGCATTACACACCACTTCCAGAGGGTATTTTCAGACAGCCACCTGCTCCTCATTGTGCAGAGACACAATTGTTCCTCAGCAAAACCTCGTCAGACGAGGAGACGCAATCTGTGCCGGGCCCTCGGGGGGAGGAGGGGGCTGAAGCCCCCAGGGCTGGCACCCAAACGTGGTCACACACACATCTACAGGACTGTGTCACCCGGGGAGCTGCTGTGGGGGTCCTGTCGGGGTCCTGACGCAATTTCCCCATTTCCAAAGTGGGCCACGTGTCCTGCCCTGACCCTGGAGAAAGGCAGGATCCCAGTGCATTCCCAGGAGGAATCTGGCAGGGGCAGAACTGCCAAGGTAAAGCCACACCGACCTCCTGCCCTCGCATTTTGGGGTGATGTGACAGACAAAAATGGGCTTTGGAGGGGCTCCAGCCTGGATGATCCCTCTGACAAGTGGGATCCCCAAGCCTGGCCAAGGGACTCAGCAAGCCCAGGCTCACCTTGAGACTTCATCCCTGGGTTTGCAACAGCCAAAGACATGGCTGGGAGGAGAGAGGACCACAGGTCTGAGGATGCTGCTGAAGCCCTGAGAATCCCAGGAACCCGTGTGGAAGCACAGGGAGTGTTCTGGAGGAGCACGGGAATGTGGCTGCTGGAATGTGAGCTGGATTTCATCCTGTGGCACAGCTGCCCTAGCTAGCATGAGGGCTTCCCCCAAACCAGCAAAACCACAAACCAAATCCCCCAAATCCTGTAACCACACCCCACTCCAGTCACCTGCACCCAGCAGCATCACTGAAAGACAGGACTGTGGAAATCCCGGAGAAATCCCAATTCCTTCGGTGGGTGAGAGGTTGGGAAACCACCATGTGCCCTGGAAGGGAGGAGAAGGATGCACCTCATCCATGAGACCAAGTTCACATCCCTCTTCCAGGATGTGGTCTGCACTCAGATCCATCCACAGGGACAAGGAGGGGTTTCAGCAGCCACCAACCCGACACAAAAAAGCCACAATTCTGGTTAAAACAATTTCCTTTTCCAGTTGTTGCTCTGCTGTGTGTACACATGGCCCATCCATCCTTTTGTTCCACACCTTTGCAACCAAACCCCCTGTCCTTTGCTCTCTTAGGCCAAAGCCACAGAATCCCAGAAGCCCAGAATAGCTGGGGTTGGAAGGGACCTCTGAAGATCATCTAGTCCAACCCCCTCTCAAGGCAGGGTCAAACCCCAAGCAGGGGACACAGGGACATATCCAGGTGAGTTTGGGATGTCTCCAAGGAGGGAGACTCCAGGCCCTCTCCAGGCAGCTGTTCCTGGGCTCTACCCTCCTCCATGGAAAGATGTTCTTCCTTGTGTTGAGAGTCTTTGATTCCTCCCTCACTGAAGGTTACTTTGAACAGCAGCAGAACGAAATGCAATCCCTACAGCTCTTCTAGAAGCAGCACATCGAGGTGATCCAGCCCCTGAAGGACTCTGCCAGGAAAGGCAGCACTGGGATCCATCCCAGCAATCAGGGTGGTTTCCAGCCCAAGGTGGATGCAGACTCCTCTGGCAGGAAACAAAGCACAGGAAAGTGATCCACAACCATGGGGAGAAAATCCTTTGCTTGTCACAGAGGTGGCATCACTGCAAAGTCCCGTTACCTTTGGGGAAGTGTGGCTTTGTGCCTCAGTTTCTCCATGAGCAGGGCACAGCTTCAGTCCTCGCTGAGACACAGAGGGATGGCTGGTGATTTTCCATGATTTCACTAGAGGTTTTGTCCCTCCCGCCCCCGTGACACTTCTGCTGAAGAGTTATCTCATCTGGGAGCCTGCTGGGCTGGAGTCGGGGGCCTCCCCCTCGCTGCAAAACCAGCCCCTGCCTCGCTTTAGTCACACCCTGTGAGCACTTGTGGTGCTAATTTATTCAGCGACGGGGGAAGAGTCACCAGCTCCAAGGGGGGCTGAGGAAATCTGTGCCACGGGTGCACAGATGCAATGCTGCAGAGGTGCCTCTTCACTCACCCTGCCCTGGCACCCACACCCAGCCCATGCCCAGCCCAGGGCACAGGGGAGGCTACTGCTTGGAGAGAAACCCTGGGGCAAACCCCACGTACACCCTGATGAGCTTCCATTCCTGGTTTGCCCAAGATCCAGGGTTTCCCTGCAGCACCCATCCTGCTGGAATCTCTTCCACACCCTCAGCAGGCCCTCCCTGCCACGAGCCTCAGTGATAACCACTCCCACACATCAGCTGCACATCTGCCCAGCTCCCAGTGCACTATCTGGCCACCAACTCCATGACTGGTGGAAAGGGAAAGTGGCTCAGTGACCTTCCTGGGGCCCAGAGCGAAATCCTGCTCCCTGCTCCGCTCAGGCAGGTCTCCAGCATTTTGCCATCACAGAATCATGGAATGCTTTGCTTTGGAAGGGACTTTAAAAGCTCAGCCAGTTCCACCCCCTGCCATGGGCAGGGACACCTTCCACGAGACCAGGATGCTCCAAGCCCTGCCCAACCCGGCCAACCATCCTTCACCAGACTCTAAATTATGAGTGGGGTTGAGGAAGAGTCCAGGGAGGGAGTTTGGAGTCAGAGAAGAGGCAGACGGGGCTTTCAGTGAAATCTGAGAAGTGTTAGAGAGTGTTCAGAGCCAGAGCAGACAGAGCAGGTATTCGTCCAGTGCTGCTGGCTCCAGGCTGGACCACGGCAGGCTCAGGAACACACCCCTGCAATCACACTTTGGGTTCTGCAGGCACCACAACCTGCAAGGGAACACCAGTGGTCCTGGAGCACGACCCTGGCCCTGGGGAGGCCTCCAGAGCTCAGCAATTCACCACCAACCACCTCAGCACACAGAGAGAACAGCAGCGAGACTGTGCCCCAAGCCTCCCTTATACTCCCCATCCCACCTGCAGACAATCTAGGCAGGGCTCCCCTTTCCTCCATCCTCCCAAAGCACAGAAGGTTTAGTCCTTCCTGTTCCAGAAGAGTGGTGACATCATGGCTTGGGCACTGGATGACCCCAAACAGAGGTGACTGGGATGGTTTCAGTAGCTCAAGTGATGGGGGCTGGGGAAGATTCCCCCTTGTTTTCATCCCTTCTGTTGTTCCTCCCCTGTGCTAAGGGACTTTAGCAATTACTTAATCCCTTTGCTGATGGCACAGCTAATTCCTAAAGAGCTTTTGCCCAGCTGCAGTGGTGGGCAGTGGGATATCAGTGGGATTCTCGGTTCTGGACACTCAGGCTTTGAGGATGAGCAGATCCAGCACCAGGACAGCTCTGCAACATCTGGCAGGAAAACCTCACAGGATTCACCACGAGCATCCCCACCCCTGCCGGGACACGTGCGTGGATGGGATCTCAGAGCTGTGGTTGCTCAGCTCCATGTAGGACAAGGCAGGACTGTGGGGTTAAACTCCTGCCTGACTGAAACTTGCTCTTCCTCCCAAGCACCCTCATGCCAGGGATAATCACAGCCCTCCCTTGCCAAGCCGGGCTCCTTTGGCACCTCGGCTGGTTTGGAAGGGGTGGATGAATCCCAGCAAGGAGCAGGCAGAGATGGAGACAAACGGCCCTGTCCCCCCCAGTCCAGGCTGGAATGACCCTGGTGCCGTTCTCACAGTGCCCATGCCGACGAGGTGGGCCCAGGGTGGTGTCAGCTCCTGGCATCTCAGCCCTGCCATCCCTGACAGCGACAGGACGTGGCAGGAGCAGCCGTGCAGGGACATCTGAGGACAGTGACAGTGACATTACAGGGTGGCTGGGGGCGAGGCTCAGGCACTGGAGCTCTGTCTGCTCTGTCTGAATCCACATCAAGCAGGGTCACATCTTCAACCCACACCCTTCAGGTGCAAAGAGAGCCCCCCAAATGAGCCCCAGCCAAAGCCCACCTGGCACAGCTAAAGCCACAGTGCTGCAGGAAGGACTCATCCTACTCCTGTCTGGCATTTTAAGCCTTGTTTCATGCAAGAAGGACTTTCTGGTGGAGTCTCTGCCCTGCACATCCCAACTCCTGATGCAGGGGAGGATGTGCCCACTCACTGCACTAGCGAGGTGGAGGGCCTGGAGACACTGTGCCTTAGAAGGAAAATCCAAGTTGTCCCTCTTTAGGAGAATGGCTCAGCCCTTATTAAGCATCTGAGGAACCACAGAAAGCACCTCAAAAATAGCCTGCTATGGAAAAACTCCATCTGGAGCTCATTCCTCCCGGTTATAGGCTACAAGGAAGACATAAGGGATATAAAAGTCCAGCTCCCTCCAGAAATCCCAAGTACTGGAAAAGATCCAGAAGAATAAATCAAGGTTTGCATGAATGTGATGAGCTGTGTCGGATCCAGCAGGGAGCTCTAAGCAGAGCCCCTGAGGGCTTCACCCACCACAGGATAAGCAGAGAGAGGGACCAAAGGAAACACCATGTCCCACCACTGCTCCCCTCGTTTGTGGATTGGGGAAAACAAAGAAAGCTTCAAATCAAGGGAACCAACACCAAATTACTCCAGAAAGTGTGGGGAGTGTGGCAGTTTGCAGAGGGGTGGCAGCTCTCCCCCACGGCAGTAGAGCTCTCATCTGGGCACTTATCTCCAAATCCAGTGCTGGGCATTAGTTAAGTCAATTTCTAACTTGTTCCCTCTCAAAACGCCAGCTCAGTGGAGCCCAGCTAATGCGGTGTCCGTGGTGTCCCCAGGCACCTCCCTGCCTGGCACAGGAGCCCCAGAAGCTCTGCCCTTGTCCTCACTGTGCTTCCCATGGACTCCCACGGCCATCCCAGCTCTCCCAAGGGGAGCCCAACCATGGCATCACCGAGCCTGACCCCTGCCTCCATCCACCAGCCCCAAAGGGCACCTAAAAAGCACTGAACTCGTTACACCCTTTGGCCCAAAGCCCCTGGGCACAGCACTTTGCCACCCCCAGTACTCTGAGGGCTCCTGCACACGCTGAGTTCACAGGATCCCAGCCTGGTTTGGGTTGGAAAACACCTTTAAGCCCATCCTGTTCCACACCCTGCCAAGGGACACCTTCCACTATCCCAGGTTGCTCCAAGCCCTGTCCAACCCAGCACCAGGAACAATTCCCTGAACCACCCCAGGAGGTGAGAGCAGGATTTCGCCAATCCATGAGACATCACCAGGAGAGGAGGGACACATCTGCAGCTCAGCAGGCTTTTGAAGGAATAAAATGTGGGTAATTAACACTGGTGCATCACTGGTGGGAAGAGCTGTAGGTGGGGTGGTTTCCAACCTGATCCCACTGTTTGCTCCTGTGGGCACTCAAAAACATGGTGGCCAGGACACCATAAACTCCCTTGGGGGGGAATGAAGGAAAGGGGATGTCCCAATGCCTTGGAAAACATCTGCTGCCTGAGCTGAGGATGTCGTGTGCTCTCTATTAAAAGCCAAGAGCACATCAAAGCTCACAAGGCAGAAGGACACACGTGGGGCTGGGAGTCTCTCTCCACACACAGCTCAAGCACAGCAGCTGAGCCAACGCTTTTCAGAGGGTTTAGTGACCATTTCTGCACACAGCTTTAAATTTCTGGCTCTTTTACAACACAGTTTTGGACCCTGGACACCCCCCAGTGCCCATTCCTGCAGATATTAGAGCAGGCAGAGCCCAGCTCCAGCAGCACTGCCCAGGGGGGCTCAGGCCACCCCTGAGCCCCAGCACTCAGCAGTGCCAGGCCGTGCTGCTGCAGAGCTGCAGCTCCTCCAGGGCAGCACAAGCAGAAAACCCAGCATGTGTCAGGACTGGTGGGATGCTCACCCAAGCAGAAGTGGCTGCCCATCCTCCTGTTCCCTCCTCCCACCTCCCCAACTTCAGAGCTGCCTGCAGGCACCAGCCCACCTGAGGTGACCTTCACCTGTCGTGCTGATAGGGAGACATTCGCCGAGTGATGCTCACTTGTGAACACCTGACAGACAGAGCTCCCTGACCTTGTCTCCTGCACGTAAATGCACCAATTTATCTCACCAGCTCTGGAAGGAGCCTGGTTTGGACAGCTACAATCCCTTCCCTGCTGAAATACAGCAATTCCAGGCCAGCTCACCTGAGTGATGATTGCTGCTGGGTTCCACCTTGCACCACCACAAGAGGACCTTCAGCCCATGCAGACACAGCAGAAACACCTCCCTGGTGCAGGACTGCAGCCAGTGAGGTGCTCAGAAGGATGGAATTTACCCTGCATCCAACTGGGATGTAACTGGAGGTGGGATTTTTTGTGCCTTGTTCTTTGCAAAGTGCTTGGTCCTGCTGAAGAACACAGTAGACTCTGAAAACGTGGTGGACTCGGGGCTTGATAGGCAAAGACATTAACACCCACCCTGCAGATCTCCCACCCTCACGGCACAGCATGAGGGGCTGTCCAAAGGCCCTTTGTCCCCTCTAACATCATAACCACAGTTGTTGGTCACCATCTTTCAGCTCAGCAGAGCCACCTTCACCTGCCTGGACCTGCTCAGAGCTGACAGGGAGCTCCAGGGCTGGGCTCACATCCAGCAGTGCTCTGCACCCCTACAGGCCATGCAGCCTCTCCCAGGGTGCTCCCAGGCCAGCTGGGGAGTGAACCTGAACAGGATTCATCTCTCCCTACAGCCAAAGCCACCTTCCTGCCAGGCACGGAGTCTCTCTGGCACCTTGGTGTCACAGATAAGTTGAGTCAGTCTAATAACTTGCAATTGTTTGGCAGCTGCAGTGGGAGAGATGTGGTTGTCCTGCTGTTAGTCGATAGCGGTTGGGGTATTACTGGAGCAGCTCCTGTAACCTGTCAGTGTCGTTCTGATGGTAGGGGTGAGAGTGGGGCAGTGTGTGTGACAGGTGTGCGTGATGGGTGTATGTGTGACAGGTGTGTGTGATGGGTGTGTGTGACAGGTGTGTATCATGGGTGTGTGTGTGACAGGTGTGTGTGATGGGTGAGTGTGTGACAGGTGTGCGTGATGGGTGTGTGTGTGACAGGTGTGTGTGATGTGTGTGTGTGATGGGTGTGTGTGTGACAGGTGTGTGTGTGACGGGTGTGTGTGTGACAGGTGTGTGTGAAGGGTGTGTGTGTGACGAGTGTGTGTGTGACGAGTGTGTGTGATGGGTGTGTGTGTGACGGGTGTGTGTGAAGGGTGTGTGTGACGAGTGTGTGTGATGGGTGTGTGTGAAGGGTGTGTGTGTGACAGGTGTATGTGACAGGTGTGTGTGTGTGATGGGTGTGTGTGTGATGGGTGTGTGTATGAAGGGTGTGTGTGTGTGACAGGTGTGTGTGTGACAGGTGTGTATGACAGGTGCGTGTGACAGGTGTGTGTGACAGGAGCGGTGCCGCTGTTGCACACCTTATGGGAATCACGCGCACGAGCTCAGACAGAACTGCGGGAGCTCTCCCACGGGACACAGGTGACGTCACCTGTCACGCCGGATTGGTGGATGGGTGAACCAATCACATGACGCACCCAGGAAATGATTGGCCAGAAACGCTCTGCCTGAGCGAGCCAATCAGCAATGCTCAGAGCGAGCCAATGAGAACGTTTGTATCCACCCGAGGGCTATAAAAGGAGGAGCCGCGGGGGCAGGGTCCTTGTGTGGCGTGTGCGGCCCGGAGAGCACTCACTGCTGTGCACACTGCTGGGACCTCCCCTTCCCTTAGGGCTTGGGCCTATCCTGAATCCCTTGGTCCTAGCTGTTATTTAATAAACCAGTTAACCTCTTCTGTGGTGACTGGCCTCATCTTTTTCACTTGGCATGTCCAGATCCTTCCTCACATGGAGCAGGGATGGATCCGAGCCCACCTTGCTCCTCCTTGTCAGGGATTTCTGAAGAGCATCAGCCAATTCTGAAGGCTGAAATGAGATAAAGGCCTAAATGTTCCAGAGATAAGGTGGAATCTAGTTCCTGAGGCTCAGGAACCAAACACCCTCCCAAACTGGGTCTCCCCATCTCCTCTGCCCTTTGCAAAGTATGTGTCTGGTCTGGGGAACACAGGACAGGGCAAGGCAAGAGGGTTTCTGGGTCAACCCTAGTCTCCTGAGGGGGAACAGATGGGTTTTCTGGTGGGGACTGATGTTCTGAAAAGCAATTACACATGAAGACATCCCCAACAGACTCTGCTCTGCTCTGGCCCAGAGCCCAAGTCATCCTGGGTTTGGATTTTAATTAGCCCCGTTTTGGTATCTGCTCTCTCTTCCCTCCAGATAATGATTTAATTATTACAGACATGTCTTCGAATTAGCAGCTTCCTTTGTGGATTATTCAGATCTCCTCAATTACAGAGTCCAACTCACCACCATCACAAGAGAGGCTGGAGAGAACAAAGGGAGCCCGAAATCCTTCCTGGAAAGAGGAACCACACAAGCACCCATACAAGCAGGGGCCACTGCCAAGCCCTTCTCCGTTGATCCAGGTCTTTCTCACAGCTGGACAAGAAACCTTGCTCCAAAGCATGCCCAAAGAGCTGCATCATGTGTGACCAGGGCCCTGTCTTCCCACCAGGCCTTCATACTCAGCAGAGCACAAGCAAGGTGAAAAGGATGCGGGATGAGCTGGGACATGGAGCCACCTCTGTGCATCCCCCTCTAATGGGATCCCCCAGCTGAAGGGACCCTGTGGGGACCTGGTGAGGACCCACTGCCAGACTATGAGTGCTTTTCCTCTGGGTGTACCCAATAAGCTCCTAACCTTGGGAGGCTTAGGACCACAAGGGAGTTGGGATCAGGCAAGGAACAGGGACAGGAAGTGGGAATGGCAAGTGCAATCTACTCCAGCAGTGGGACTGGGCAAGGGCCTGGGGCTCAGCCAGGCCCCGGGCCTGAG